>JAQHUG010000317.1:487023-576593 GCA_028555095.1 Dicrostonyx torquatus
CAGTTTCCTGATGACTCTGAGTGCTCCCTGCTCTCTGTACCTCAGTTTCCTGATGACTCTGAGTGCTCCCTGCTCTCTGTACCTCAGTTTCCTGACGGCTTTGAGTGCTCCCTGCTCTCTGTACCTGTTTCATTCTTTGTAAAACAAAAGGGGTGGAACAAAAGACCTTTGTGTCCGTTCAACTTTTAGTAGCCCATAGCTTGATGGTCCATACCCTCTAATCCATCTTATGATGACTTCTCTTAGCCATGACTGCATGGGCATCCGTGAGTATAAACACACGTGGGAGCCATACAAAAGCATGTATTTCACTCAGTCATATGGCTCTAAGGGACAACTGTCTGCTAATTATCAGGTTTGTTCCTGGGAGAGAAGGAAAGTGGGGAATGCCACGGTGCCTGGGCAGACGCAGGATGAGCAATTGAGACCCAGAGGCTGTGTAGGGAAGAGGTGGGTGACTCCAGGAGAGGCTGACTGCTGGCTGCCAGCTTACTCAGTGCAGGTTGCTAGATCTGGTGGCCTCCTGCACAGTTTCTGAAAGTCACTTAACTTTAGTTTTCTTCTTCTGTTTCATGGGGTGGCCTTTCTTACACACTCAGCTTGGAACTATTAGCAGAGAAAGGAAAACAATTTTTCTTTAAGAAAGAAAGAAAGGAAAAACAAAACCAGAGGATGGATGGAGGAACTGAGGTACAGAGTCCTATGTAAGGCAGGAATTACGGCCACGACTCCATACTGGCTAACATTTCCTGCACCCAATGGTGATGTTCATCCAGGGCCAGGCACTTTTCAAGGTCGTCATCTGAGATGAGCAGAATGTACTGCTGGTGTCCCCGTGCTCTGCACCCAAAGCTCTTAGGAAGAGACTACTGTGGAGCTTTGGAGACCAAGAAAGGACCTGGAAGGGCAACTCTGTCATCTGCTCCTAGGCTGGATGCATGCGGAGAGGACTGGTTCCAGGCTAAAGTAGTACCCAGGCTGGTTTGTGAGGTGTGGCTAATTCAGCAGAGGATAAGGATGTGGGGGGATGGGAGGAGAGCAGCGGCTGCACTGGGGGCGGACAAAGGGAGAAGACAAAGATTATTTTAAACCTGTATTAATCACAGCTCCAAACAGGGACTGGGGGTGGGCACCGCAGCTGTCATAGGGAGGCTAGAAGAGGGTGGCAGAAGAGAGTCCATCAGGGAGGGGCCAGAACCCCACACTCTCCCCTAGGACCTTGGCATAGCCAGCTGTGGGCCTGGGGCCTTGCTAAGTCTCTGTTGCTTGCTTCAGTGTCTCTAATGAAAACATGGTGAGAACCAAACTTGGCACCATTTTCTAGGCTGGCCGGTCTCCCTGCCTCTCTATGTGGCCTTCCTTGACAGCTTACCTCTTAGAGGTACCAAAAGCTGACCTGTAACAGTTTGATTCATGTATCTTTTCTCAAGCGCAGGTCAAAGCTTCTCACGGCCCAAACTATCGCCCTCTTCCTTGGCCTGGCACACAAAGCCCTGGAGAACTGGCCCTTCTCAACCTTGGGGCTCTGGGTATCACTCTGTCTTCTGTGTGCTTTCTAGCAGTGTTAGGAATGGAATCTGGGGTCTCGAAATGTACTTACACAAGCATCTACTACTGCTGCATCTCAGGCCTTTAACCACTTGCAGGGAACCTTAACCACTGAGTTAAGCTGTCAAAGACGACTTCCTTGTTTCTTTTCACTCTGTAGCAGCTGCTGCTTCTCCTCCTTCTCCTTCTTTTTCTTTCATAGATGAAGGAGTTGAAACTTGGAGAAGCTAGATTACTGTGATCTGTCTGTTGTTCATGTTTACTCCTAAACAGTCCCCCGGGTATTCAGGACAGTCCAGGCTCTTCCAGCTCCTCCTTCCTTGGAGGGAGATGGTCTTCTCTTTTGCTTTTGTTTTCACAACCTCTCAGCCTTCAGGGCCCATCTCAGATGCCATTTATGAAAAGAAGCCTCCTTCCTTGGCAGGATACAACCAAAGGTTCAATGAACATTTATTTGATCCTTATTTTTTGCATAGGTAGCATTATCCCCATTTTAGAACTAAGAAAACAGAGATGTAACAGAATTGAAGAAAAGTCTGTGTGCACAGCCAGTGAGTGACAGAATGGAAATTCAAAGCTGTGTCCTGTGATGAACACAAGTGCTGTGCCTTCAAAGCATTTTCAGTCACACCAGTGACCTTTTATACATCCATGAGCCTTTGTTTGGGATTGCATTTAGGGTTAGAAGAGGATGCATCAGTACCTCCTGTGAGCACTCAGTATTGTTTGACTGCATGCCTAAGTCATGGAGGATGCCTATTCTTTCCGCCTTTGAAGCTGGGAGGTAGGTATTGCTATCTCTGTCCTTCTGGAGGAAAAGCAGGTCCTTGAAGGCAGTAAGAACTAGACCTTGTTCCGTCAGTTTCAACAGGTCTGTAGAGTTTTGATGCAGATCTGTCCCGTATTCAAGCTTGTCCTACTCCACAGGCTGCTTCTTGTAGGCTCTTCAACAGCTTGGTCAATGCTCTATTTCTCCCTTAATGGATGAGATAGATAGGAGCTCTGTAGGTTTGGAGACAGGCATTCCTGGATGGGAGGCTCTGTGGGATGTGTTGGCTACCAATGGATCTTTCTTTAATATTTCAACACTTTCTGAAGAAAGCATAGGAAGGTCTCCACCTCCTTTGCTCCTCAAGGTATTTTGTGGGGGGAGGCATGCACTTGTTTGGAGGTACACCTATGCATACGGGTACATGTAGAGGCCGCAGGTCAACCTGAAGTGTCATCTTAAGGTGCCATCTACTTTGGTTTTTGAGATGGGGTCTCTCATTTGACCTGGAACTCAATGGTTAGGCTGGACTGTTTGGCTAGCAGGGCCTGGGAATCTGCCTCTCTCTGCTTCCCTGGAGCTGGGATTACAAGCATATGCCACCACATCTGACTTTTTTTTTTTTTTTTAACGTGCGCTCTGTGGATCCAACTCAGATCCTCTCAGGCAAGCACTTTATTGGTTGAGCTATTTCCGCAGCCCTGTAAGGCTTTTGAGATGTTACATCAGGGACAGTCTTAAATGAGAAGCAGCCATTTACAAAGTCTGCACAAGAGCCTCCTTCCCTACACCCTCGTTACTAGTGTCTCCCCATGACTTCCTAATTCTCCATGAATTTGATGTCATTTCTGGCTAAAGTTGGGAGCAGTGGTGAGAAAGGAGCCCAAATTGAAGTTGTCACCACAGACACGAGGCGTCCCTGTGGAGAAGGTACCCATGGGGGAGCTGTTTCCCAAGAGAGGAGAGATATACACAAGTCTAGATGACTTAGTTAGTTAGTTAATTTTTTTTTTTTAATGTTGGGAATTCTGCTTAAGCCCTTATGCTGTTTCCCAAGAGAGGAGAGATATACACAAGTCTAGATGGCTTAGTTAGTTAGTTAATTTTTTTTTTAATGTTGGGAATTCTGCTTAAGCCCTTATGCATCGTGTGTAAATTCTCTGCTATAGAGCTACATGCCTGGCCCTATGCTGGTCTAATTTAATTGGAGGACACTCTTCTGCTAAAACTCAATTGGATGTTGAGATATCTTTTGAAAGTGTTGATTATAAAGACCAACATGGATTCCTCAAGGCCAAGTGACATTAAAGTAATCTTCTAATTCAAAATTAATTTTGATAATTTTTTCTAAACCAAGGTTTCTCAATATTGGCACTAAAGACACTGAGACTGAAGATTCTTTGGTGTGTACATGTGGGACAGTGGGCAACCTTTTTCTTTGTGAAATATATAACAATACCCTGGTCTCTTCCCCTGTAGTTTCCTCCAAACCTTGTCATCTGACAACTAAAAATGTCTCCAGGCACTGCCATATGTCCTTTAGGAGAAACAACCTATGTTTTAAACTGATAGATTAGTAAGATAGTTCTGTGCACATGTCTGTTTGCACATATTCATGTATGCATGTGTGCATGTGTGCTCGTGGACATGCGTGTGCATGTGTGCAAAGGCTAGAGGATGACACCAGGCATGCTCTCCGACCATTTTCCACCTTATATTTAGGATAGATTCTCTGACATAACCCAGAGTTTGCTGACTCTGTTGTGCTGTCTGAATAATGAGTGCCATGGGTCTTCCTGTCTCAGCTTCCCCAATATTGACATCATAGGTTCAGGCCAATGTCTCAGGTTTTATCTGGGGGCTGGGGATTGAACTCAGGTCCTCATGTTTGCATGCAGAGAACTTCACTAAGTGAGTCATTTCCTCAACCCCAAGAAGCTTGTCATTTCTTTTCTCTTCCCCCCCCCTCTCTCTCTCCTTCTCACTCTCTTTCTTTCTTATCCCTCCCCTCTTTTAGATGGGGCCTCTTTCTGTAGCTCTAGATATCCTGGAACTCACTGGCCTTGAATTCATAAAGCTCTGCCTGCCTCTGGGGTACTGGAATTAAAGGTGTGTGCTACCACACCCAGGTAGGAAGCTAGTTCTTTAATAAGCTATTAGATGGATTTGTGCTCTACCTGGTGAATAAGAAGAGATGTGGACTTAAAACAAGCCTGATCAGTTGTGCCAGTGAATGGCAGGATCCTATACACCTCAGCGTGGGTTTGCAGATAAATGATAACACAAGCCTGGCATATGTCCATTGTGAGAGATCCCAGCTTTCTAAACATTTCTATCGACAGCTTGGAGAAAGACATTGATGACATGCTTAAATTATGTACAAGTGTCACAAAACTGGGAAACATGTAACTGTGTCACATAAAAGAATGAAGATTCAAAGAGACCTCGGGTATTGTTTGGTGAAATCTTGCTGACCACCACAAAATTCAGAGCTGTATGTATCCTATGCTACCAGTTATGTAAAACAGAAGTGAAAGTTAGGGGTTAATATTGGTGTTCTTTTATACCTGTAGAAGGAGACTCCAGAGGATACATCAGAAACTAAGAATGTTGCAGTCATGGCCAAGGTGGTAGGAGGGACTACCAGACAGACTGGAACAAGATGTCGTGGGGACATCTCATTGTCTGCCTTTATATCCTTTTGATTTTTGAACATGGAAATGTGTTGATCTGCTCATGCACTGAAATTAAAGAGAGACCTCAACTTGTAGTGAAAATTAATAGAGCACAGCTGAGCACATGTTCACCAATACCGCAGTCATGGAAAAGTCATCTTGGCGGTATGATGAGGACGGGCTTGGCAGGGTCGTATGAAAAACTTTTAGTTGGTTGCTGACCATTAAGCCACCATTCAAAAGAGAGACCCACCAGCACACGCTAATGAGAGCTTCGACTTTTCACGGGATCCAGAGCAAGGTCACTGTCCCATTGTCCTCAGAGCAGGTGAGACCAGATTCAAAGCCTTGCCTTCAGTTCTGTAGGCTGTATTTTTGGAAAGGCATTGACAAATGTGCACAAAAGGCAGTGACCTAGATGACAAAGGGTCTGGAAACTGTGGAAAATATGAGGAGCAGGGGAGGAAACTGAAGACACTTCTATTGAGGAAGACACAGAGGGGACATGAAAGCTGTCTCTAGACATGTGAAGGGTTTGTGCAAGAGGGATTAGAGACTTCCCTGTGGCTCCACACTGCAGAAACAGGCCCTCTTTGGTTCATTGGGAGGCCAGTTTCAGCCCAGAGCCATGCAGAGGCTGCCTTGTGAGATAATACTAAAACAGTTACACTTACTGAGCACCTACATCCTAGGCATGGAATACACACTTCACCGCGTTATCTTCCTGGCTTTTCACAACACTCTTCCGTGCTTTCTTCATTGTCATTTTAACAACAGGGAAGATAGGCCTCAGGGGGGTTCAGTCAACGTGCTGGGGGTGGCATAATAAGCAAATCGTTGACAGCTGTGACCCCCAACACACCTAGTATGCACCACTGAGCCTATTGTGTAAAGGAGCTGAGGTGTCCAAGATGAGCTGAGATGTCAACCATGCCAGGCCACAGCACTGGGAGGAAACCCCTGCAGATAACAGAAGACCCATGTTTCACCCTTAAAGCAGAGTCCTCCAGAAAGCTAAGCTCTAGGCCTGTGAGAGTGTCGGGAGGGGAGCAAGCACACTCCTGCTCACAGCTGCCAGGAAGTAAAATTGTTCTGAGTGCAGATTAGTAAAACATCAGTGAAGGGTAAGCCAACTCGAAACACCACGCAGGCCTAGACGGTTGGCTCAGGACAGCACATTTAAGCCATCGTGAAGAGGTATCCCTTCTTACCCCGTCTAGAGGGTTGGCTCAGGACAGCACATTTAAGCCATCGTGAAGAGGTATCCCTTCTTACCCCGTCTAGATGGTTGGCTCAGGACAGCACATTTAAGCCATCGTGAAGAGGTATCCCTTCTTACCCCGTCTAGACGGTTGGCTCAGGACAGCACATTTAAGCCATCGTGAAGAGGTATCCCTTCTTACCCCGTCTAGACGGTTGGCTCAGGACAGCACATTTAAGCCATCGTGAAGAGGTATCCCTTCTTACCCCGTCTAGACGGTTGGCTCAGGACAGCACATTTAAGCCATCGTGAAGAGGTATCCCTTCTTACCCCGTCTAGACGGTTGGCTCAGGACAGCACATTTAAGCCATCATGAAGAGGTATCCCTTCTTACCCCGTCTTCTGTTTTGTAACTTTAGTTAGCTATAGTCAATCTGGGTCCAAAAATATACATGGACTATTTTAGAAATAAATTAATCTACCAATTTAAAATTGCACATCGCTCTGAGTAGTAGGATGGAACCTCTTATGGTCCCATTTGTCTTAGTCAGGGTTACTATTGCTATGGTGAGACACCAGAACCAAAAGCAACCTGGGGAGAAAAGGGTTCATTTGGCTTCTACATCACTGTTCATCATTGAAGGAAGTCAGGGCAGAAACTAAAGACAGGGCAGGAACCTGGAGGCCATGGAGGGTGCTGTTTACTGGTGTGCTCTTAATGACTAACTCAGTCTGCTTTCTTAGTAGAACCCAGGACCGTCAGCCCAGGGATGGCACCACCCACCATGGGCTGGGCCCTCCCCCATTGAATCCCAGCACTTGGGAGGCAGAGCAGGTAGAGCTCTGAGTTCAAAGCCAACCTGGTCTACAGAGTGAATTCTAGGAAGGCTAGGGTTACACAGAGAAACCCTGCCCCAAAAAACAAAACAAACAACAACAACAAAACAAACAAACAAACAAAAAACAACCAAACAAACAGAAAAACACCTTAGGGCTGGATCTTATGGATGCATTATTCTCAATGGAGGTTCCCTCCTTTCAGCTAGCTCTAGCTTGTGACATAAAACCTACTGGCACACCATTCTAATCCTGCCGGGATGCTAACCATCCTTTTGTGACATGTATCCATTCTGTATATGCTACCCCCGCATTACTCAGCTGCTGCCTCAGCTACTAGAGAGAATTGATCCCACAGTGCTGTACTTCAGGAACTCACAATATACACAACGACCAAAGTGTAAAATTATTAATGACAGCAGTCCAAATACATAGAAAGGTCGATGCAAAGCTCTTCCCTCAAGTTAAATGTTCTCTCTGTAATGAGGGAAGAGAAAGACTTGTACGCTGAGACTGCTAAGATCAGTGGTGAGAACAAAATTTTCCATCTGTGAAATTATGAAGAAGGAAAACGAGATTTATGCAAGTCTTGCAGTCGCACCTCAAACTGCAAAAGTTACAGCCTCGGTGCTTAGTTAAGATGAAAAAGGCACAAAACTTATGTGTATATTTATGGGAAAAATACTGTGTATAGGGTTGGAATTATCTCTAGTTTCAGGCTTCCATGAAGGGTTTTAGGATGTATCTCCTACCACCCCGTAGGGCAACTGCTACATACCATGCTTTCTAGTTTCTAAGGCCCCTTCATCAGTACAATCCCATTTAACTTGTCAGTGTCCATGTAAGAAATTATCACTCTGGCAGGGCTGGAAGTATGAAGGGATGGGAGAAGTTTCTCTAGAGATGGCAGGGGAGAATGACAATACAGTCAGTGGGCATCATAGAGAGAACGATGAATCCGGGCGAAGGCAGAAAATAGGTCACTCTTCCTAGCCACATGTGAGGGTCTGGACAGGCCTGCTCAGCTGCCTCCAAGCACTGGCGTGCACTTCTAAACTAACCAGACTCCAAAACTAAAGAGCAGCAAAGAAAGCAAAGAAGCCCTCTTTCCTCTGCTGTGGCATTGTGGAAACTCATGGCTCTGGAAAAGGAAGAGCAGCAAACAAGCAAGCCGGAATCAAAACTGACCGAAGAGAAACAGATGAACCATGTCTTACAAAGCTGCCTGACACACTGGCTGTAGAAGAGAAAAGATGGTACCCAGGGCTTCCAGATGAGAGGGAAGTGCTCTGGAGCATCAGTTGGAAGGACCTGGGAAGGTGTCTTCTGGATGGACTCTCAGAAAACCATTTATGCAGGGGACTTAGGGAGTTAGCAGAAAGCCTTGAAGAACAGTGGCATTGTAGACCCAAGTGCAGGTCAATCTTAACAGCAGGAGGAAATCTCCACCCCAGTGAAGAGACCACAGGCTACAAGAAAAGTCGACACAGTGGGCCTAGGTCAAGGTCGTCCTGACTGGAGGGCCAAGAGTATTTCCTGAACTCACCATAGTAAGGGCAAGGAGCTAGGAGGACAGGACTGGCAATGGACTGGCCCCTGATCAGAGAGTCATGGACAGAGTAAAACCTGTGGGATGGGAAGGAAGAAGGGCAAGGCTTCCCAGAAACCTGCCAGAGGACCTGAATCATTGATTTCAAAGGCCAGAGGCCAAGGACAGACACCAGAGCAGGGGCGGTAGGTAGGAAGGAGTGAAACTGGAAGAGAATGGAAAAAGAACTGGATGCGGGTGAAAGACAGAGATGAAAAACAGGGTTTGTAGAGGAGGCAGACAAACAGACGGACAGTGAGTATGGAGAGAAGCATGGACAATGAGGAGACACAGATGCAGGGAAACCAAAGACACGGGGGCAGGATCCTCTTTACGGGAGCGGGGAAGAGAAGGGAAGCTTGAAAGGAAAAAGAGTGACAACGAGTTCTGAGAGAAGGAAGAGAAAAAAGCTGAACCCTGGGTCTGCTGAGGTGGGGACCCAGAGGACAGAAGCCCTGCAGTCCCCTAAAGGTGGCCATTGCAGCCTGGTGCCCTGTCACTCACAGACAGCAGCTTTGCTGACACAGAACTTCTCTTTGGATGTGTTTGCAGGGAAGCTGGAGGGAGACAGAGGTCAGCTATTCACCAAGACCTCTTTAGATCAGGGCTCTTTATTTCAGGGAATATGATGGATTTGTCTGGGTTTAACATGGCTGCTGGGCTGGGTTTTATGGGTCATGTTTCAGTATGCTGCTGTTTTTCCCTGGACCAGGCCACAAAGTATACACATCACCATTAATGAGCAGATGACTACCTAAAAAGTATGGAGGCAGACGCTTCTTCAGCCTTGACAGTGGGTCATCTCCATAGACTCTGGCCTTGACTGGGCAAGAAGGAGGATGGAGGAGCTTGGCACTTGCTGTCCCAGCACATCACTAGACAGGGGCTCACAGGGGTTCAGAGGTATTGCCTGTGCCAGAATCCGGCTCAGGTGCTTAGAACATCACTGAACAAAATATTTTGATTCCTCTACCATTCTTGGTCTAGGAGAGGGTGACTGAAATAAGTCACCAAAGCCATGGTGGAAGGTGTCAAAGAGGAAAACCAGGGCAGTGAGAGGGGAGCAGGAAGCCTGGGGAAGTCAGCATGGACTTTGTAAACATGGTAATATCTGAAAGTTAGCCATGAAGGTCTCCAGCGGTTACTGATGGGGAGAGTCAAGAGGGAAGGCCTAAAAGAGGAAGCACTCCTCGACTGCTGAGGGACAACAGAAAAAGTGACCAGCACCCAAAAAAATGCTGCAGGAGATGAAATTAGAGAGGCCACAGGAGTCATATCGTGGAGGATGTTAAGGACGCTGCAAAGATGGTGACAACCTCATCACTGTACCTGAACATAGGGATATTCTCGTATTTAAATTTGAAAATGGCTACATTGGCTGCTGTAATGAGTAGGGAAGGTGTGCAGGATGCTGATGGTGATGGTGGTGGTGGCGGCGGTGGTCATACAGCAATGACAGTGGTTTTCACCAGTACAGTAGGGACAGGGATGAGAAACATGGTCAAGTTTCATATGTGCACAGAAAGAAGGAATACAATGTTTGTTAGAGGTTGGAAATGGAGGGCCAGATAGTGGACCAGTCAAGGATGACTCCAGGACTTTCGGCTTGTATACCTGAGTGCATAAAATTTTCCATTCAGGAGATAAATGAGTGGAGCAGGAAGGGTAGTGGGGGCAGGGCAGAAAGCACAAGTTCATTTTGAGAGTTCCTGAATTTGAGACATTTACCAGATCCCTAAATAGAGATGCTAAGAGCTGAGATAGTTTCAGTAAGTGTCAAGTTTAGGAAAGAAAGGCTGTGGTGATAAATTGTTGTTGACAGCTTGATTGGATTAAGAAATACAGCACATTAATGGAGCCCAGCTTTGGGTGTGCCTGCGAGAGCATTTTCTGAACGGTTTACCTGTGGAGGGAAAACCCACCTGACTGTGGGTAGCACTCACTCATGCGCTAGGGTGCTAGAGTAACTAAAAAGGCAAAAAGACCATGGCACAGCCCTTTCTCTGCTGCTTGCCTGTCACCATGAGTCAAGCTGTTCTGCACTGCTGTGACCTCCCCAATGACGGACTGCTCTCCTTCCTCAGTGGGCCTGAACCTGCCAACATTTCAGTGGCTGGAGTATCTCAAGCCAAAGGACTAGAAGGGATGACCAAGGAGTGAGGGCTGCTGGAGCAAAGGCTCAGGCTCCTCCACATCCCTGGGTGGAGAAAAAGAGAAGTCAGCAAGCCATTGGTGGGGAGCAAACAATGAAGCAGGGGATGAGGACAACATGCTACCCCAGAGCCTGGAGAAGAAAGAGCATCAAGGAAGAAGGAAGGACCAGGGAGGTGGCTTAAGTACTGCTGAGATACATCAGTAGTGAAGACAAGGGATGAGACATGACTGCAGGGCCAGAACCCTCGAGGACCTGATTGCTCACAGAGAGAAACCTCAGGAAAGCGCTGCATCTGAAGCCCTGATCATGCCGGCTCTGGGGCACTGAACGAGAGCTCAGGAATGGGCCCAGCTTGCCTTGGCACTTTGACAAGAGCTAGTACTGTGTCTATTGCTAGGTTATTTAACCATTCTTTGTTCTGTTTCCTAATCCAAGACCTCCTACTTCACAGGGGGGGTGATGAAACCGCTTAGCAGCGTTCATGAAGTGCCACACACACTGTGACACAATACATGTTTACCAGGTAAAACAGACAAAAGAGGAGAATCTGAGCAGATGAGTCCGACAGTTCTTTCAAAGAGGGTTGGCGGTCAAGAGAAACAAAGAAAGGGGGAAAGTCTGTGGTAGAGACGTGGAGTAAAGGGGCTGCATTTGATTTAGGAGAAAGGATGGAAGCATTGAGTGCTAAGGGCATCAGCCCTTGAAAGAGGCTCAATGATACAGAAGGGAAATGGGGACTCACTGAACGGGCTGTCTTGCTGGAGGGATGAACTCTACAGCACAGAAGCTCCGCATGGCTCCTGCATGTTCTTTAGGGCATCCCCATCAACGTCTCAGGAGAATCATTAGTATTCCACCCTCAACACGCTTGGGCCCTTGCTTTACTACACTGATCGCCATTTGGTTTACTAGCTTAATTATGGGGCCTTGTCTGGCCCCTTCATCACTGTATAAGCTCTGTGAGTGCAGGGACCTGTCTGCCTCGCTGACAGTTGTGCCTCCGAGAGTCTAGTATAATGTCTGGTTCATAGCAAGTCATCAATACACAATCCCCGAATGAACAGTGCATTTATAGCTGTGGGGAGGGTCTGCCTCCTTGCCCACTGGGGAGATAAGCTTCCTTCTTCACTGGCACAAATACTTTTTGAGCATCTATGTTCCAGGAACTGCGTTACATTCCGGGGAGTTGAGGGATGAATCAGATGCCACCTTTGTCTTCACTCAGCCAGCTTCCTTGGGAGGGAGTGTGCACGAGGAAAAAAAAAGTACACAGCAATTTAAAAGCTGTGGGAAAAGCCTTAAAAGAAAGGAAGGCCCGGGTCTCACAAGCTGGGGCGTATGGACTGGGTCAAGTTTCACAAAGGAGAGAATCTGGGATTGAAGAACATTCCAGCCGTGACCAAGTGAGATGAGGGGTGGAATCAGTGTAAAAGGTAGAACCATGTGGGCAAAGCCCTGGCAGACAAATCTCCAGCTTACTCTAGTCCTGTTCAGAAAGCTCGTCTGGGCCCTGATTCTCTCTCTGTTTGGGCTCTTGATGTACCACTTAGTAACTTTGTCCTGAACTGTCTCCCAACTTTCTGACACCCTGTCTTCAGACCTCTGTAAACAAGTGTCTCTGAGAGAAGGGCCATGGGGCCTCCAACAGCAGTTCATACCTGGTCAGAGGCAGGGGTTCTGCACTTAGAAAAGAACTGTGAGTGCCTCCTATCCTGGGCACGAGGGAAGCAGTACTGAACAAGACAGGCAGCTGCATTTTGTTGTGGGGAGATGACAACAGAGAGCCAGGCCACAGTAGTGAGTCTTCCTGCTGGGTCTTCTGACCCTTCTGGCTCCCCACAAGGCAATTTTCACACATCATCTGTAGTGGGCTTTTCACATACAAAACTGGTCAAATGGCTCCACTTGAAGCCTTCCAGCCAATTTCATGACCCCTCACACATATTCTTGGTAGGCTGGTGGCTAGCAAGAGGCCCTGTTGTCTGGTTGGCTTCTCCTGTTGCCAGCAGCTTCTTCCCAGCTCCTCTCTCTCTCTCTGCTGCAGAGAGACCTCCCTATTTTCTCAGGCATGTCAGCTCACTTCCATGGTGGGGACCTCATGGTGTGGAATGCTCCCTTTCCATCTGGAGGGCTAGCTCCCCAACTTTCGACCGGTACTGACTTTCTGCCAGTCTTTCCTCAGAGGCCTGGCTTCATAGTTCTGACTAAAGCTTCCTTGCTTCCCACTCTACACAGGTTCATCTCTTTCTTGGCACTTGGCTTGAAGCTACTCAGTCATGTGCATTGAGTGTGTGTGTGCGCACTTGTTAACAAAAGGAACTCAATGTCACTGTAGCTATGACAGTAGCTGGTACCTGGTAAATGCTGACAAACTTTCTTCCTAAGTCCTAGAAGAAGGAAGAGGGAGAACAGGAGGAAACGAAAGAGGAAGAGGAGGGTAAAGGCACTTGCTGCCAAGACTGAGGATGACATGAGCTCGATCCCTAGGACTCACAAGGTGGAAGGAGAAAACTGACTCCTATAACTTGTCTTCTGACCTCTACGTGCACATACACACACACACACACACACACACACACACACATACACACACAAAATGAAACTTTTAAAAAGCAAAGGAAGAAGAGGAGGGAAGACAATAAAAATGAGGAGAAAAATGGAAAGGGGAACAAGGATGAAAGAATTAGAAGGGAGAGGGAAAAAACAGAGAAGAGATTAAGGAGGAGAGGGGGAGGAAGAAAATCAGAAGAGGGGGGAGGAAGGAAGAAAAGGGTAAAGAAAAGGGCATGGAAAAGGAGGAAGGAAAAAAGGAGGATGGAGAGAAAAAAGATGGAGAGAAGAGAGGTGAACAGAGAGAAACGAAGGAAGATGCGGGAGGAGGAGACAGGGCAGAAAAAGGAAGACAGAGGATTCAGCCTCCTGGGAAAAGGAGCCTCAGGGGTGTGGACTGTATTAGTTTTGACTATGACGCTCAGGGGAGGCCCTCGGGACATGGAATACACACCACAGTCTCCTTGGCCTCATAGAACAAATGGGAAGGTGGAGGAAGAAGCAATACAAATTAAATTAAAAAATTAAGTTGGAAGAACAAATTATTTGGAGAAGAAGCAAAAATATCTGTGACATACCGAGCACTGTTTTAATGACAGCCGTGTGGGAGGACAGTTTAGTCTTATTTTTCATTTTCCTTTCCCTGGGGAGCTGGATTCTAGCTCTTGGGCCTTGATATCAACCCTAGCATGTTCCCTACATCAGTCACCTTAGTGGCTTATTTGGCATGACTCAGGGGGCTGCTGAGAGGCCCTTCTCCATCTGCTCTCCATGGCTTCCTTTGCTTCCCTGGGGATAGTCCAGGATGCAGTGGGTGGGCAGGAAGCTGTGAATGGTACAAGCTCCTTCCTAGGCTCAGCATGAAGGCCTGTGCACCGTGCCTCTTGAGAGCTCCTGGGGTGAGGGCCAGTCCCAGATCCATAGCTACATCCGGTGTGCAAAAGCATTTCTTCAAAGAAAGCTGGTCAAATGCCAGGAGGAAGAGTACAGGAAGCCACCCTGCTGTCCCCACTCTTGAACGGATGAAATCACTTTCAGAAATCCTAAGGAGGATGTTTAATGGCTGGAGGGCTGCTCACTGTGGCCCATAATCAGCACGTGGCTTGAGTCCCTCCCTTGGCACAGGGAAGGAAGTGTGATCGCCCAGCAGCAGGGAAAAGGGCTCAGAAGTTAGAAATGTAGTAGATGGATATAAAATAAAACTGGGTTTGAAAACTCCTCACTGAACGCTATAGTGCATAGTTCACAGTGCATAGATAAGAGGTCAAAAGAGAGTAGGGATGGTCCTTCAGAGGCCCAGAAAGAATGAGTGGGTCTGATTCTGACAGAGAGCATGGCACCATTTGGACCTTACAGCTTGGCTGGAGTCCTATCTTTGGTATCTACTAGCTATCTAGAAGACAACATTTTACTTAAAACTTCCACATCCATTTCCTCTCTAAAATGGGAATAATGAGTTCAGCTTCAGAGGACTGCTAGTAGGCTCAAGTGAGCTTCAGAAAGTATGTTTAAATGCTCCGTAACCTTTGAAGCATTGTGCCAAAAAGGGAGGTGAGATCTTCCCTGAGCACTGCTATCAAATATTGGCTAACATCGTGTGACTTGTTAGAATGTGAGAATTGTTTGGATTCTAATGCTGGCTCCTTTATTTATGATCTATAAAACTTCGGACACGTCACTTAACCTCTCTGTGCCTCAAAATACCATCTATACTACTAATATAGTATCATTAATACTATTAATGCTTTCCTTATGGTTCAAGTTCTGGGCTTAGGAAGCTGCTACTACTGCTATCAACTCTACACCACTTGACTGCAAGGCCCTTGAGGCAGCGGGGCCTGTCCTGTCCATTGTATCCCTGTGCTTAGAAAAGGGACATGCGCAGAACGACATTCGACTCTTGCTGGTTAATAAAGGGCATGCACTAGCATGTGCCCTGCCCAGTAACTGCAAGAGACTTAAGTCCTCACCAGCATTAGGTCAGTGTTTGGGACATTTTTGGTGACAGTTGCCTGACACCTCACAGAAGGCCCCAGCCCTGGCCCCTGCTTTTCTGCCTGGTGGTTCTTACAGAATAGTGAAGAGAGTTAGTTCTGGGTCCTGTCTCAGTTCTCAGAAAACAAAATTCACTCCCCTAGGCCTTGACCAGGCTCCTTGACCTCGATCCCAAGCATCTTCTTGACCGTCTCTAGTTCTGTGGCCTCTTCTTACTGTTCTGAAGGGACACGAACGTTTAGATGCTTGCACTTGTGTGTGGGCACACAGGCCTTATGTGAGTATGTGGAGCAGGTGGATGTCAAGTGCCAATGCAGATATAAGGATATCCAGGAGCACTGGCTGAGGAGCGTGTGGCTCTGTGTGTGTGACTGTGAAGGATTAGGTATGCATTCAGGTCTGGAACGAATAGCTGAATAGGTCTGGGATGCAGAGCTGAAACAAGTCAAAGGTGGAGGGGTCAAGATATCACAACTGAGATACAGGAAGAGACTAGACGATCCGTGCACAGGGAAATACACCCAGTATCCTCTCTCCAAAAGGAATCCGAAGGCTGGGTAAATATATGCTGACTGTAAAGGAGGATATGCCTTTTATTTTTTAAAAAAAATGCCTTACATTACCAAATAGGTTGGGATGTCAGAGGTCTTCCATCTTCAAACACAACCTGTCTTGCTATCTAGCCTCATCAGTCTACAGATACTTGTGATCATCAGTTTTGATCACTAACTTGATTGCATTAAGAAACAGCCAGGCCATCAGTGAGGCCTGACTTCAGGAGTATTGTTGAGGATGTTTCTGAAAGGATTCATCAAAGGACTGCCCTGAATGTGAGCAGCACTATCATCCCATGGGCTAGGGCACGACTGGCAAGAAAGAAAAGGGGAAAGTCAGCTGAGTACTGGGACTCCACTTCCTCTGCTTTGGGATCGACTAGGGTATGATCTAGTGGATTCCCACTCAGTGCTTGCCTTAGCAGCATGATGGACCATCTCTTGAGCCCTGAGCGAAAACAAATGCTTCTTCATTAGCCACGTCTTGTCAGCAACGAGAAGAGTAACTCAGAGCGTTCTTACAAGAACACTGGGCGAAACTGGACTGCCTGGTTTGTATTCCAGCTTCGGCATGCTACGGATCCTCTCATTGGCCTTGTCTGTCAAGCAGGGACCACAATGGCCCTCCTTGAGGTGGTGAGGATAGATGGGGCTCTATCCCTTCCAACTCTTATCATCTTAGTCTTCCCTTATCTTTATCAGAACAGAGTGGGAAACAAAACTGAATTTACCAAGTTCATCCAGCTGTTGGAGATGCCCTCCCAGGACTGCCTGTCTAGGCAGCTGTTGTAGGGGCCCTCTGGGGACTACCTGCCAGGGGCAACTGATCCCAAGCTGCTCTTCATACCTCCAAGGCTACACCTCTGAGATCCTGACACACGTGAAACCTGTGGCTGCTCTAATCATCTTGGGACAGTGACTGTCCAAGATTACCACTGGAGGCATAGGGCCATCTACCTTGGGGGCTTCCTGAGGGCCAGAATGGATCTTTTGTTTTCAGATTCTGGGGTTGACATAAGATGTAAGCATGTGGTCATGAAAACTCCAGTAGGTCAGCACTGTGGCAGTAAGTCTGGGTTCTTGCTGCTGTTTAACGAAGGACAAAGTAAAGGTCTTGCCATGTAGGAGCTGAGGTCCAAGGGAGATAGACAGGGGAACACAAAGAGAGAGAAGGTAGAGGAGACCCTAGACACTTTCATGGAAAAGGCTGAGGACATGGAGTTCAGCAGCAAGCTGGGGAGCAGGAGTCTGGGCTCCTACAACCATGGCTGCTTCGGCTCTCAGCTACATAACCAGCCTAATGTGGCAGCCCCTTTGTCTCCCTCATTATGGACTAAGCTTTGTGAGGGATCAGCACCCTGTCAAATGGTCTTTTTCCTGTCAACAGAGAGGCTGACTGTTATATGAGTGCAAAGGACAGGGTGACATTATCCAGGCCCATCCCTTTCATAGCTGTGGCAGGAGGGAGTGCTGTGCCAATCTCTGCCAGGCCTCCCATCCTTAGTGATTGTGGCTCTGTTCTCACCCCTACAGAACCTCTAGCCCACATCTCCCAGGACGGTTTTATTGTGAGCATGGGGATCGCTGCTAAAGTTCACGCAGTCTCCTGGCTCATTTGTCACTGTTGCCACAACAGTCTCGGGAGCCTAGAGCGCCTCTACTATGAAATGCTGCTAGAATCCTGATCCCGTGGGTGGTTAAATGTGAGGAACAGAAAATGACTGATGTTCAGTCCACAGTACCCTCTAGCAGGGTAGTCCCATCCACCTTCTGCTTCTCATCCTTCTGCTTGACGAGTCTGAAAACAGCTCGGTGTTCTGCTTCTCAGCCTAGAGCTCGCGCTGGGGTTGGGGAGGTGGGGCCTCCCTGGTATTATGCATCCCATTCTAGGTGACAACAAGAATGTGTCTGTAGAAAGGCCAAGCACCATTGATGCTGACCACAATACAGACACGAGTTCTATGAGTTCATGCTTGCGAGGCCAACTACAATGGATCTAACACAAAGAGGAGATTGAATCCCACAAGCTGCCTCCTTTAGGAGTGGGACCTGGAAAGTTGCTTTGAATTTCCCAGATAGGTATTGAAGTGTGTGTGTGTGTGTGTATGTGTTCAGCAGTCTGAAGTTTTCGTGTGAGTTTTTTTTTTTTTTTTTTTTTTTTGGTTTTTCGAAACAGGGTGTCTCTGTGGCTTTGCAGCCTGCACTGGAACTAGCTCTTATAGACCAGGCTGGTCTCGAACTCACAAAGATCCGCCTGCCTCTGCTTCCCGAGTGCTGGGATTAAAGGCGTGCGCCACTACTGCCGGGTGCCTGTAGTTCTTCTATGCCCCTCTCTAGCTTGCCAAGCCTTCCCTCCCTCCTTCACTTTATTGGGTAGTGTTTGGAAGAAAACAGCTCTCTTTTTTTCTGTCTTGGAGGCACCTGTGATGCTGTTTCCCAGACAGGGTATAGCAGCATAGCCTGCATCACCTTCCAGAATGCAGGGAAATCACTTCAGGGACTGGTGACAGGTGTGGTTCCCTGCCAAACACCTATAACACAAAGTCCTGCAAGAGCCTAGAGGAGTCAAACTGCAATCTCCGTCTCCCAAAACAGCCACAAACTTACAAATGACATAGATCATGTGGAGGAGAAAACCATTTGGACCTCCCCTCCTCCATCTTATTTTCTAATGAAATCTTCCTATGCTGCCCAGGCTGCCTTGATCTCCTGGGTTTCAGTCCTCTTCCTGCCTCAGCCATGTGAGCACCTGGGACTACCGGCATCTGCCATTCAGCCTGACCATGGGTGTAGTCTTGCCTCTTACAAGTTTGCAGGCAAGTTACTGAGTCCCCGAGTCTATTTTCTCATCTGTACAACAGGGAGAACAAAACTGTTTATCTTGTATACTACCAAATGCCCAGTGCCTGGCAAATACTGAATGCTCGGGAAATACCGGCTGGCTGGATGAATAAAAGAATGTAGAAAGATTGTTATTGGGATTAAATGAGATGAGGGAAGTAAGGCATTTGTCACAGCAATGTCACATATTAAACATGCAGTAAAAAGCAGTTGCTGTTAGCTATTATCCGGGAGCAAAATCCCATGGTTCAGCCAGATCGGTTCCCAGAGCCAATAGAAAGTCAGGTGCTTAACGCTAAATGGCCACTTGCCCCTAAGTATCTAGGCAGTTGCCCCCAGAGTCCAAAGGGTGATATGTTGTATTCTATTCTATTTATTTTAACAAGCTTCTATTGAGCAAGTCTTGTGTGCCCAGAATTGATGATATTCTATGCAACACACGGCTAGATCGGCTGCCCTTCTGAAAGGCTTGATTTGTAGTTTGAGGCAAGATCAACACTTATTAGCATAAGTTTTCATCTGTAACAGAAAACCAGGCCTGCATTCTGAGAACACGGCATTTCATCTATTCCTTCAGCAATACTCCTAGTATCCTTGCTACATACAGAAGGTCCCTAACCGGGCAATAGGAACCCCAAGATAAATTCAATGAATTTGACGAGCTGCTGCTCCAAGATGAGAGATGAACCATAGGTCAGGACGGTAAACGTGGCAGCAGAGCGTCAAGTTTAGGATACTACCTCTGTGCTGAGCCAGGAGACTCATCTTCAAAATTTCCGAGGAAAGGGTAGAAGAAGGGAGGGAGTCCCAAAGTCTTAGTCTTCATCTGACTTGAGACTGGAGAACCTGACATGTTATATGAGCCATAATGGCCAATCTCTGAAAGCAACATTTCATGGTCCCCCCAGACACTCCAGAGCCTTAAATCATCTGGAAGCATCTGGACATCTGTTTAGATCTGATAAGAAGGGAACTTAGCATGTGCTTTTGGTTTGAGTTGGTTTTTTGAGGCATGGTCTGAGCCCAGTTGGCTTCACTCACTATACAGCCAAGAGTGGTTGTGAACTCCTGATCCTCCTCTCCAACCTCCTGAGTGCTGAGTTTACTGACTTGCCCTACCACCATTACCACATGAGCTTGGGGAGATCTGAATGAAGGTAGAACTTTGTTTTGTGGCAGGAACAGAGGCCAGGAGAAGTGGAGGAACCAAAAACTACTCTATCAGACAGCAACGAAGCCAAATAAGACAGAGGATCCCAGCCTGGCCAGTGTGCTTGGACTAAAGCACAGGAGCAAGAAACAGACTCTCCTATAGCCCAGTCTCATGCAGGGGCCTCAGGAGAATGGAGGGCAGTGGGAACCCGCTCTCGGTGTCTGGCCAGCACCCCAAGATAGGTCAGGGCTCAAACTGATAAGGCGGGGAAGCCAATCTCAAACTGGGCCCTGGTCTTTGGGGAGATAATATATGGAGCACTGTATACTGAAATTCAAGAATGTAGCATTCAGGGGTTGGAAGGGTGGAGGAAGGAGCAGGCGAGGGGCAAGTGACCTAATAGGACACTTGTAACCAGCGGTTCTCAAGGAAAGGAGACTGTGGCAATGGGTAGCAGTTTAGTGGAAGAGGAGGTGTCCTGGGATAAAGGAAAGCATGGATGAGAAGGAAGACAGGAAGTGTGGGTAAGACAGGGCTCCAGTATCTCCCTCGCAGCTCTTGGCAGGATGCTGCCTTTGACAGTGCCTTCCTGGGTAGAGACCAGTAGATTCCACTCCCACTCCCACCTGCTCATGGTTTGGTGGGCACAGCAGTGTGAGAATGTGCCTGTCCTGTGTGCTCACAGCTCTCTGGCATGACAGTCAGTGGTTTGGAGCTTTGGAGCCAGGGTATCTTTTATATTCACATTTGAGCAGCACTAGCTCCTCTCTGTCTTCTGTGCCCTTGGGCAAGCTTAACTTGTCTGATCCTTAGTTTTTCCAGGGGTCAAATAGAGATAACAGCACACACCTTGAGGTTGTTGTGAGGTGTTAATTAGATATGCTGAATGTCATGCGTCTAATATAGTACAGATGTTTAGTAAATAATATGATTGTTACCTTCATATATTTCCCTGCCGATCTTCGTGGAGTAATGGAACAGTGGGCATTCAATAAGTATCACTAACAATACATATTTGCATACATTGAAACCTATGGATATACAGTCAACACACACGTACATACACACGAAACTGCTTGTTCTTGAAAGTACAGATTACTTGCCACTATAGACAAGTCTTACATGCTGAGAACCCTTCACCTGGTATTGTCAGTATCCCAGCAGAATGCCAGGCCTGCTGGGCACACTACACCATCTAGACAGGCAGGAGGGACTATGAGGCCCTTAGACCCCTTGGAAGCTCCACTTTCAGTCCCTCCCATCATGCTCATTTGCATGAGCCTCTGCCTTGGCCCATCCTTTGGCTTTCCTTGCTCTGTTATTGAGAGCTTAAGAGCCTCAAGAGACCAGAACCCTCATTTCGCCTTTGCTTATCTCTCTAAAAAGGCCAGTGCAGACAGCAGAAGCAAGCAGAGGGACATGCAATTACCTGGTGAATTCAGGCAAATAAACAATTTACTGACTCTGGTGTGCTAAACCCTTTTCATGTGTCTTTGGAGGGTGTGAAGTGGGGCATTCAGAGCACAACTTTCAGGCTGGTTGGCCATTAACCTCAATTTCCAACCACTCAAGTCTGCCCTGCCCTCCCAAAGTTGGGATCTCCCTGAGGGTCATTATTACTATGACCCTAGGGCAAATGCTCAATTGCCCCCAGCTCTGCCTCCACTGGGGGCAGTGCTTCAGGGACCAAACTGACCACTAAGCAGCCCCTTCCTGGGTTTCTCCATGTTCAGGCCCTGAGCCCTCTCTGCTGCCCCTCCTCCCCCCAGAGCCTCCTTCCAAGTCCAGCAGTGTGGATTCTGAGGTGGGGGAGGAGCTTTAAGGGGCAGTTCCTCTGGTTGCTATAAATCAGGTTTGTTGTTCTCACCCCCTTGCTTTCTTCATATACACCTCTTTTAATCCTCTCAATGGGCAAAACGCAACCCCCCTGTAGGCTGTGCCTAATTCAGGGATGTTAAACCTTCTCACGGCTGGAAGTCAGCCTCTTTCTAAGCGTCCATTGGGACGAACCCAGTGCGGGAGCTAAATATAGAAAGGGCTCCCTCCTCCCCGCAGCCTCCCTTGTCCTCATGGGCACTGGCACGGGCGAGAATCAATGCTGTGTTTGGCGGTGGCAGGCTGCACGACAGCCATTCCTGCTTAGAGACCCTTATCTGCACCTGCCGCCGATTGGCTCTGATAGACCCTGACATACTGAGGACAGAAAGTCACCATAGCGACCTTGCAAAGCAGAGCGAGGGAGAAGACCAAGGCTTGGCTGTGTGAGGCTGACCTCAAGACACACTGAGCTACCCAACTTCACAGGCTCCCAGCTAGACAAACAGGGGTCCTGTGTCTCTACCACAGCCACACCAAGTCATTCAACAGTGTGACTTCAGGGGTGGCCTTGCTGGCAACTATGGAGGAAGCTATGTTATTCACACCGGAAGTCCACGGCATTCTCAGGGTTCTTCTGTGTGCCTCCCCAGAACACCAAGAATGGATGAATCAGTCCCCGCTCATCAGAGCCTTTCATGCTAAACCAGCCCAAATGACTGATTTAGAAACTGCGTGGTTCTGTTCTTTGAGTAGATTTCTGAGGCATACTCCAGAGCAGGCCCAGGTCTTCATTATCTCCACGCACACCCTTTGATGAAGCATCTGTGACCACACGGGGCTGTGCCCTGTGTACTGTACCCAACCGAAGAGACCAGAGCAGAACACATTGATAGGAGACACACCCAGAGTATTCAGGCAGTGGGCAAAACAAAGAAACCATTTGTACCAATGCCTCAATCATCACCTGTGAGTAACCGCTATGATTCTAGCCGAAATAATGAGAACAGAGGGGCTCATTGCCTTCCCAAAGGACCCCAGTGACGGAAGGGTGTTGAGTTTTCTAGCTCCACTGCTGGGCAATGAACACAAACCTGTAGCATCCGAACCAGCTAGGGAGTCTTAGGTGCAGGTCCTCGGGCTTCACTCTGACCCAGAGTGGGTCAGAGATGATGGCTCTAGGCTCTATCAGTCCTCAGATGACTGGCAGACAGCCTTCCTTGGGGCAACTCCTGAAACTGCCATTGTTCTGGAGAGGCAGGTGGGTCTCCTGCTCATCAGGACTCTGGGTTCCTTGGTTTGTTCAAAGAAACAATGAGGCTGAGCCCCCTCCAGCCCCCATCTGGTTCCCCTGAGAAGCAGAATCACATCATCCTTTGGGAGGGAGCCTCAGCTGCTGACTTTGGAAGGTTTGTTGGGCAGCTGGGCATAGTAGCACATGCCTGCAATCCAACATTCAGGAGGCTGAAGAAACAGGACTGCAAGTTGAGGTCAACTTGGGAAAGATCCATCTAACGAGAGATGGCAGTGTGGGGGGGGGGCTATCCTAGGGTAATTCTCAAGTGCACTGTATGCAGTTGAGACCCATAGTTCTAATAGCAAGAGCGAGCTGTCAGCAATCACTACCCATGTGGGGAAATGGCGGGGGGGGTTTCCACTCTTTGGCCTTTCATTTCAGAGCCTGGTCCTCTTTATTGCTCTGTGTTCTTGGGACTATAAGCTCAGGATGAGCCACAGAGCCATGCACTCAAATATTAAGCAAGGGCTTGGGGAAGTATGCTCATTAACCTTCCCTAGACCCTTAAGTCTGAAGAAGAAATAGCAGAGTATGAAATGTGGAGGTGAACTCCCCGTTTAAGGTCAGTGTGGGCACAAAGCATCTCCATCAAACCTTCTGACTCCCAGCTTGTGGAATCAGCATCTGTGACTATGAGTACATTTTCCTTCTAGGGGACAGTGCATCTTGCCTGGCAATACCTGGCTTGCGTTCTGGAGCCCATTCAAATCAGAACTTGGGGGCTGAGGAGATTGCTCCATCAGCCAAGTGCTGGCCTTGTAAATAGAGACTGAGTCCCATCCCCAGAACTCACTTTAAAAAGCCAGGCAGGGACAGGCTGATCTCTGGGGTTCTCTGGCTGGTCAGCCTAGACTAGTTGGAGAGCTCTAGGCTAGTGAGGAATCCTGTCTCAGAAAAAACAAAAACCAAAACAAAACAAAAAAACAAAAAACAAAGCACAACACATGGTAACCTCACTGGAGATTGTTCTATAGCCTCCACCTACATGATGTCACATCTAAACACTCCTGTGCACCGGCACACACACACACACACACGATGATGATGATAATGAATGACAATACAACTGTCCAGACACCAGACTCTTAAACTAGCATGTGAGAGTCTCATAACTCAATGTGTGAAAAATTGGTAGCAGTAAAAAGTTTCTGAACAAGCAATGCCCCCAAATTATTTCTGAATCAAATTTGTAACAGATTTGAGATAGTTCTGGCATCACCTGCCAATGTGGCATTGTGTGGCTTCACTGTGGCCTTGGTTCTGAACACAGTGTGCATATTGTCACACCATGCAACATGGTATAAAAAAACCTCAGCTCAGATTTTAGACTACAGCATGTTATGACCCGTGTTGCTTTTACTGCACATATGTAGTTTTATGCTCTTACAGAAAGGTAATGGTTTACTTACAGAAATAAAAACTTTTGATGCTTTCTTTATTGTCATTCCTCGGAGTGCAAGTTTGGAACTATTATATCTTTGGATTATATTGTGTTAGACTGTTTGATTTTAAAGATTGCTGTTTAATGGACCAGCAAGATAGCTCAGCCAGTAAAGGTGCTTGTCAGGCAGGCTGGTTACCTGAGTTCAATTCCTAGAATCCTTGTAAAGATGGATAGAGAGAAGTGGTTCCACAAAGTTGTCTTCTGACTTCCACACATACAGTGAGTGTGGTATGAACACCTGCATACACACCACACGCACGCGCGCGCGCACACACACACACACACACACACACACACCCCTACCTCAAAAGTGATAAATGTAAAGGTTCTAAAATTTTCTTTTGACATGTACCAATAATAATACATTTAAACATTTTAAAACTTGTTTGAGCTGCTGACTTGAGTTTCATAAAACTCAATTTTGGCTTGAGATTAGGATAGACTTCCCAACAATTTCTATAACAAGTGCTAAAGATGCTTCTGCTATTTTGTATTGCATATTTATGTGAACATATTGTCAGTGCTGATAATTATAAGGTCAACATATCCAGGGCTGGAGATAGCCAAGCCTTTAAGAGTTCATACTGCTCTTGCAGTGTATCTGATTCCTTGCCCCAGTGCCAGGAGGGTCACAGCTGTCTGTAACCTCAACTCCATGGGATCTGACACCCTCTTCTGACCTCCTGAGGGTACTGTAGTCAAGTGTATGAACCAACAAAAAGATAAACACATATTTAAAAAACAAAATAAAGATATCTACCAATTAAAACCATGGAAGACCCTCTATGCCCTTCATTCTGATACTAAACATTCATACCTTATGTAAAAACAAACACATATGTTTCACATAGTATGCTAATTTGTTTTTGTCTTTAGTGTTAAAATTACATATATATTATGTATTTTACCTATGAATTATTTTAAAGTAAATTCATGGTTTTTTATCTTTAAATGTTTGATTTGTCTGTCTATTTTATAGATTTGTATACTTGGGGTTAAATACAAATTTCTTGGGTAAAAAGACAATGTGAGTCAAAGCTTAAGGAGCTGTGGCCTAGTGATGGTGGCGCACACCTTTAATCCCAGTGCTCAGGAGACAAAGGCAGGTGGATCTCTGAGTTCAAGGCCAGCCTGGTCTATAAAGTGAGTTCCAGGACAGTCGGGGGCTATACAGAGAAACCCTGTCTCGAAACAAACAAGCAAAAAACCAAAGCCCAAAGCAACAGCAACAAAAAAGAAGCTGTGGTCTAGACCTTGCCAAAGGAGGGTTTCCATCCCCTTGGCTCTCTTGCCCTTTGCTGTAGTATCAATTGCTGGCACAGACATTCACTTGTGGCCCTGACCTGCTTCTCTCTCCAGGCTCTGCAGATGTTCAAGCCTTGCTTTCCCCTAAACCTTAGAGAGGCGCCCTCAGCCTTAGTCCAAACTGTGTTGAAGGTTAATTGTTTTCTGAGTCCCATTCACTTGTGTTGCACCCCCCTCCTGCTCAGTTAACTGCCACGAAACTTCCATCAGCTTTGGAACTGTCTCCCATTCCTTTCTTTCTTCTGACGTCTTGCTTTCCCTGTCCCCACTAGCTAGAACATCCACTCTCACTGCTGACTAACATCTCTTTGTCCTCAGCCTGAGAAGTCACTCGGTGGGTAACATTTCTGGCCTCCTGCCCTGTGTCCTCTCATTCTGGGCTCCTGTCCCTCAAATGCAATTATTTATCCAGGTACCTGCGGTACTTCATGGGGGCACAAGTGCTCAATGAAGATCCATGAACATGCCGGGTGGTGGTGGCGCACGCCTTTAATCCCAGCACTCGGGAGGCAGAGGCAGGCAGATCTCTGTGAGTACGAGACCAGCCTGGTCTACAAGAGCTAGTTCCAGGACAGGCTCCAAAGCTACAGAGAAACCCTGTCTCAAAAAACCACAAAAAAAAAAAAAAAGATCCACGAACGAACAAAGAGACGGTTGGCCACAGAGCTGTGCGCGGAGAGTCCTAGCAGTTATTAGAGGAATGAGAAGACAATGCTTTTTCTAGACATGGGCAAATGATGGTGGAGGGGCAAAGCCTCATCACCAGGTGCCCCGTGGCCTCTGGGTATTCACATCTAGGGCACTGTCTTTGTATGAATATTGGTCTTGTTGGCTTCTCACTATGTGAATATGGCAGACATGTTGGCACCTCACTTTGGTGGTTATAAGAAGACAATGGCATCCATACTAGGAATGGGGGCTGCTCTCATTCTCTCTGGAATCACCTGCCAGCACCCTGTCAAGAAGCAGGCCACATGGTGAAGGACTGACACTATTTAATAACCGCACGAGGCAAGCCTTTAGATGGCTACAGCTCTGACATTTTGACCGCAGCCACTTGAACCAGAGACACACAAATACCACTAGTCGATATCTTCATTCCTGACCCACTCACAGGCCTTACAGCAAGCCAGTAGACCAGGAGGGATAGCTATGGATCCTGAGAGGAAGCAGCAGTCTGCAGAAGGCAACCAGCTTGTTGGTGTTCTCTCTGCCATCTAAAAGCTCAAAGCCAAGCTCTTCCTGCCCCTGTCATGTCTCCAGAATATACTCATGTCTTTGTACATCATTTTCTTGAAATTTACACCCTCATTTCTTCAACTAATACACGTAAAGCAGTTTCTCTGGACCAGCTGTGTGCAGAACAGGGCTTCTGCATTTCACAGCACGGACAGAGTTGTTTGCACAGTTCTTTTCTAGGTGACCCGGGATACATCTTGAGGCAGGACATCCTCTCTGCACTGCTGGCTCCCCACAACACCACAACACCCAGCCCACAGTTCAGCATTCTGCAAATATTTAATAATCCAAGAAGAGGACAAGAAGGACTGCTTGTCAGAGGCATTTTAAAGACACACGCAAGGACAACAGTATGGGAGTTTGAGAGCTATCTGATTGACATCTAACATCTATTATATGTCTGAGGCAAGCAAGACCTCCCCACTAAATGTTAGTGAATTTTGTTCTCAAAGAAACTGCTTTTGGAGTAAATACATTTCCCATTTAATCGGCAGGTAAATCAAGGCTTAGCGAGGGGCTTATGGGACACAATAAGACTAACAGTCAACACTAGTGGAATGGTCTGAATGAGCTTACTTCTCAGTTCTCCTCTAGCAAAGATGGAGGCAAACAGAAATTGGGTAAATTGCCACATGGATACTTGCGGGCTGCTGTGTGGCTGAGGGCTTTGTCTGCCGCTGCTGCCTTCTTGTGTTTGTAATATGATTTATTTAGTGTGTGTATGGCGGAGTGGTGGATGGCAGAGCGCTGTGCACACGTGCCGTGGTGTACTTGTGAGAGGGAGAGGAGAATTTATGGGGGTCAGCTCTGTCCTTCACTGTGTGAGTTCTGGGGATGGGACTACTTGAGTTGTCAAGCTTGGAGCTAAGTGATTTTACCTGCTTTACCATTTCACTGGTCTTGGCGCTGTTATTCTTAACGGTGGGAACAGTGGGGACTGAGCATAATTACAGGTGAGGTGTGGACCCAGTCCCACCCCATCCTGCTTTCTTCTCCCTGCCCTGCTTCCTCCATTCACCCAACTGAGTTCTATCCTTGGAAGCCAGTGATACCTTCCAATATAACTCCAATTTATTTCTTTTGAATCATTCTTTGTTTTCATTTAATTCCTTTTTCCTCTTCAAAAATAAAGAAACTAGGGTTGGGGAGATCTCTGGTACTCATGTAAATCCAGGCACAGTGGCATAATCCGCAACTCTAATACTGGGGATGGGAGGACATAGACAGGTGGATTCCGGGAGCTTGCTGGCCAGACAGTCTATGTAATCAATCTCCAGGTCAGTGAGAGACCCTCGTTTCTAAAAATAAGAAATGGATAGAGGAAGACACTCACCATTGATAGGAGTACACATGTACAGGTGTGCATATTATTCATAACACATGCACACACTACACATAGACACAAGGGCGAGAGAGACAGAGAAATCAGAACTTCTCTTCTAGTACATTCTGTGGGGAGCCCTCCCCATCGGGCCTCCCAGCCATCCTGATACATGTAGATAAACAGATGAGAGACGACATAAGAATAAAGTAATGGTTTTTAGAAAATCCCTAAGCATCAGGGAGCTTCTCGACAGACTAAGTTTTGGGTTAAAATAAGTGCAAACACCAGGTCCTGTGCCTTTTTCCTTCTCCCTCCACCCCTTGTGTGCACACTCTCTCTTTTTCTCTGACAGTAGGAGAAAACTGTGAGCTGGCCAGTGGTGAGGTTTCCATTGGCATCGGTGGAGTTTAGAATCCCAAAGGCAGCTTCTCAATTCAGAATTAACATCCTTTCTTCCTGGGCACAAGAAGGTCTATGTTTCTCTCTTCTCCTCAGCACCACACATGCTCTTTCATGCAAGTCAACAGTCCTGCCCCACAATAGGTGTGATTGCTTCCCATTACGTTGTCATGGAAACGCCCATTGCCATCTGGGGGTTGGGGAGGTGGCAGCGGAAACAAATGAGTGGCCAATCAGGCTTTCCAGGAAAGTCTTTTCGTGATACACTGCTCACTGCCAACTGTGGAGGCCGGATGGAATAGAGGGTGGTGTGGGAGGGCCCTGGTGATGGGCAAAATGTTGGCGCCCCTCCCAATTAAACTGAGGGACAAAGACAGAGGGACACTGGTGTTAACATGAATTTGCTGACTGACAGATTATTGATCTGCGTGAGGAGGGAGACAGAGCAAGTGGCCAGTTGGAGAGCACAGGACCCTTAGTGCTTGGACTGTCTCAGGATTCCCAAGTAGCATGAGAGGTGCTACTTGTTTTCTGTGCCAAAGGTTACAGAACCCAGCACCATCACGGTCTCTGCTTTTTTTCCTGCACCCCTGGCTACAAATGGAAAAGTCTCCTTGCAGGATCTCCCGGAGTCAGGAGGCCTGGTGACAGACACACTATGCTTTGAATACCCTGCATGCGCGGCTTTCGGGTCTTGACTGGCAACGGTGCTGTTTGTTTTTGTTTTCTCCTTTAGGCTTTAGGACATGCGGGTCGTAGCAACATGCCCTTTGCAGGCTTGCTGGGAAGCTGGAATGAGGTAGTGCAGGCTTGGTGCCTGCCCTGAATGAGCACTTGACGGATTTCAGCCACCACTGGTATACCTGGCCTCAGATGTCAGTGCTCTTGGCATGCTACTCTGGCACTGGCTCCATAGCTCTCTATTTCACATCTATGCTCTGGGGAATGAACACAGCAGGCATGAACTTCTGGGGCCTGGGAGCCAGCTATAGGTTTTCACCGCAAGAGACTCCCAAACTCAGCCACCTACCTTAGAAACATAGCCCCTGGCACCTTCTCTGAGCGCATGGGGTTGGATTGGGGAGGAGGGGTGGCTGCTTGACATTCCTTCTTAGGTTAGCTGTTGACTTCATTCTACCTTACTGCATAATAGTCCCTTTAATTGCCTCAGGAAGGCTTGTGGGTGGAATGAGCTTTAGAGCTAGGCACACATCATCTTCAAGCAGACTGCAAGCTCATGGGAGCATCTCTTGGGCTTGCTTCTGCCCCAACACAGTTGCTCACTGCTGAGCCCCTGGGGCATTCTGATCAAGAGCAGGGAAGACAGCCAGCCAGATCAGGCAGCTGAGGTCGACTGGAGTAATTAATCCTAAAGGTTACCAGTGCCTGTCCTGCTGGGGAGCAGGAATCCAATTACCCACAGTGACAGCAGCTTCGTCCCCAGGGACACACTTGTCTGCAGGGTGGCCGGACAACCTGTCTACTTGAAATCTTCCTGAGAAGCAGGCCCAGCCTCACCCTCCACTTTTTTTCAGTCATTTAGACTGGTTCAGATCTTAGCTGACCTGTACAAACTTCAGGTCACAGGACAAAGAGTTGAACTCTGGGACGTTGGACCAGGGTTGCTTCTAGAGGCCTCCTGGGAGGTGCCTGTTTCCCTTGTAAGAACAGAGACCACAAGAGCTGAGCCAGACCTAGGAGATAAGTCAATAGTAGGAGGGAAAGAGAAGCAATGAGGGACTCCAAATGAGTTTACTTGACCATTAAATAAATATGCAAAATTATGCAGATGGGAAAATGGGCATATAATTTTCAATCAATTGCTCTGGCATCATCTGAAATAGACCTGTGGTTCAGAATAAGAACACTGGGAAAGGATTCTGGCTCCCTTTCCTCCATCATCCTGAAGAATGCAGGGTAGGAAGTAGGGAGGAGGGTGGGGAGCCGGTGAGCTCTGTAAGGTGGCGCTGGCTGGATTGGACCAAGGTAAGCTCAAGCATGTCTAGAACTTCCACCGGGGCAAGAGTGAAAAGGAAGCCAGGCCTTTTGCATGGCTGCCACCAGGGAAAGGAATTTGACTTTTGTAATGCAAATTGGCTTCCTGGCTTGAAAGAACATGATTAAAATGATATGTTTCAATGTGGGAGCCAGACAGCAGATTCAGTATTCGAAAGCAGCAGCAGCTGCTGCTCACGCACAGGGGTGTCTACGAAGTGGATGGAGGAGGAAGTTGAGGAATATTTGCTGCAGCTTGGAGCCTCTGGGGCTTGTTAATCAGCTCAGGCATTCTGGTCGGACCATGTAAACCTAACCATGACCTGGGTATAGGGGAAGAAGGGCTGCATCTCCTCTCCTTCCTGGGAAGGGTTTCCTTCAGTCTTACGTCGATCATTTAGTCATCCATTCAACAGTTACTGCGTACCACTTCCATGTGCCAAGACAAGGTCCTTGACCTTGAGGAGGTGGCAATTTAGTGAAGAAATAAAGAACTCCACCATTATCGAAGAGTGTTATTTTGGGAATATTACTTCAGCTCTCTGTGCCTTGGTTTCTTCAGTTCTACAATAAGGAGAAATGAAAGTACGTGCTACCACAATACCATGATGAGGTCTGAGTTTACCTTCTCATCTTTAAATAACTAAAATATCGTATGGAGTAGATAAGAGAGACATTTTCAAACAATGAACAACAATTTCCCCATTTTACTGCCATTACTCAATTTCTAGGCTCAGCACAAAGAAAGAGAACCCAAACAATCACAGCCCAGGATTTTTGGAGTTCAAGAAGACGAGAATGCCAGAATGCTCAAAGAGGAATGCCAAGATGTGCTCTGGAGATCTGAAAGTGTTCTCTTAGTGTACATCTCTGGAACACACACAGAGTGAAACTCCGCCAAGCTGGAGAAAGACCCACTGAAGAAGCAGCACAGTCTCCAGCTGGACCATGGCTGGGAAGTTCATGACCCCAGAGTCAGAATGGCTGAGCCTCATGGTCAGAATTTAAAGCATCAAATAACACTCAGAAAGTTACACCTGAGATAGCTAACTTTGGTTGTCAACTCAACACATCTGTGAAGAGCGACATTTGACTAAAGAATTGCCTCTATCAGACTGTGGGATCCCTGTGGGACACTTTCCTGATTCCACTGTGAGCTGTCATTTCTAGGCAGGTAGACTTGGGCTGTATAAGACAATTAGCTGAGCTTGCAAGTGAAAGCGAGCCAGTGAACAGCATCTCTCCATGGGCTCTGCTTCAGACTTCTGCTTTGAGTTTCTGCCTTGACTTCCACCCACTGTAAGATGAAATAAACCCCTTCTTCCGCAGGTTGCCTTTGGCTACAGTGCTTCTCACAGCAACAGAAAACAATATAGAATGGCCACCATATGGAATAGGACTAAAGTAGCTTCAAATAGGGAAGACACTAGATTTCCCAGTTAGGTTTTAAAAGTATCAAACTGATCTCAGTTATGTGTGCCCCAAAAGATAATGATGTCCTTTAAGGAAATAAGGAAATGGAGACCAACATCCAACAATTCAAATTCACATTCTAGCATATAATGAAAAAAGTACAGGCATCGTGGCATGTATCCATCATGTCAGCAACTGGGAGGCTGAGGCCTGGGGATAATTATTTAGAGGTTAGCCTGTACTACATAGTGGGGTTGAGGCCAGCTAGCATGACAGAATGAGATCCTGCCATAAAAAAACCCAAATCAAACCAAAACACCACACAAACAAATAAGTGTGTAGAAAAAGAAAAAAAAAAGAAAAAAAGAAAAAAACTGACCAGTAATCTGAAGAAAAAAAATCAATCCACTAGAAATGGCGCAGGCATGACAGAGATGACGACACTGGAGAATCTTAAAATGTCTATAACAAACATATAGCCTGAGTGCTCAGGTATTAGAGAAAAACATAGACATGATGGAAATAAAAATGGAAGATAGATAAACATGCCCCTAGGTGGTAGGAAGATGGCTCAGTTGGTTAAATGCTTGCTATGAAAACATGGAGACCTGTGTTCAGATCCCCAGGAAACACACAGAAGCTGGACCAGTGATACGAGACCATAACTTCAGTGCTTGGGGGTAGAGTGAATCTTTCTGGCACTCACTGGCCAGCTAGTCTAGCTACAGGCTTAGTGAGAGACCTTGTCTCAAAGAATAAGGTGGAGAATGATTGAGGAGGACATCTGACATCAACTCTGATCTTCACGTTTACACACATGCGTGTGCACCCACATGCACATGTGCGCACACAGATATATACCACATACATACACACATCACAAAGAAAAAACCCAATGAATATATAGGAGTGAAAAATTATAGTAGCTGGAAAGAGAAACTGTAAAAATGAGATAAGCAGCAGATCAGACACAGCAGAAGAATTAGCAAGTGTGAAGAAACAGAAATTTTAAAAAATTCAAAAGGAAGCAAAGAGTAGAGAAATAAAAAGAAACATAGATAGCATCAGCAACCTAGGAAATTAACAAATAATCTAATATGCATGCAAGTGGAATCCTAGGCAGAAAGGAAACAAAGAAAAAAAATTAAGAAATAATTAGAATTGGCAAAATCTACAAATCCACTCACTCAGGAAACTTGGGCAAAGAAAAAGCAAACCATACAAAGGCACATTGTAATCAAAGCACCAAAAAAACAGCGATAAAGAGAAAATTCTTGAAATTGGTCAGTGGGAAAGGGGCATTATATATACATGGAGTATATAAAGGAACAAAGCAAGGTGAAAGACTTCATTACCATAAAGTATGCAAGAGAGAAGACAATTACATCTTTAAAGACTAATAGGAAAACTGCAACCTAGATTTCTGTATCCAGGAAAAGTAAATTCAGAAAAACAAATACCTCTTCATATTAAAGCTGAGGTAATTTGTCACCACTAGATTTGCCAATAAGAAACTAAAGGAAGTTCTCCAGGAAAAAGAAAATGATACAAGTTAGAAATTTGCATCTTTTCAATGGAATGGAAATCACTGGGAATAAAAAATATGTGAATAAATCAAAATACATTTTCATTCATTTTATAATTTTCTTTGAAATGTCTATTTAGAGAAGAAAGTTTTTATTGTATTGTAGGATTTATGAGTCTTAGTAAAAACATGACTATATCACAAAATAATGGTGGTACAAAACAGAATATGTAGTTGTAAGATCTTTTAAACTGCACACAAAATATTTTAATATATGAAGGTAGATGTTGATATGTTGTTAGATATATTGTAAACCACAGAACAGAACTTAAAAACAAAGTGAAATGACACAGCTAATATACCAACAATATGATTAAATAGAATATCCAATATGTAAAAAGTGGAAATCAAGAACAAAGTAATACAAAACAAATAGAAAATAAATAGCAAGATATTAGAGTTAAACTAATCTATATCAATATTTTATTAAATATAAATGGTCTAAAATTTCAATTAAAAAAATCAGAGGAGGTTATCATACTGGATGACAAAAAGCAAGACCCGACTGCATGCTATCTATACGAAAAATGCTTGACAGGGACACAAGAAACATACCTAAACATAATAAAGGCAATATACAGAAAGCCAACAGCTAACATCAAACTAAGTGGAGAGAAACTCAAAGCAATCCCGCTGAAATCAGGAACAAGACAAGGTTGTCCACTCTCTCCATGTCTTTTAAATACAGTCCTTGTGGTTCTAGCTAGAGCAATGAGACAACAAATGGAGATCAAGGGAATACAAATCAGAAAAGAAGTCAAACTCTTACTCTTTGATGATGATATGATAGTTTACATAAGTGACCCCAAAAATTCTACCAAGGAATTTCTACAACATATAAACACCTTCATTAATGTAACAGGATACAAGATGAACTCGAAAAAATCTGTAGCCCTCCTTTACACAGATTATAAATGGGCTGAGAGAGAATTCAGAGAAACAGCACCCTTCACAATAGCCATAAATATCATAAAATGTCTCAGAGTAACTCTAACCAAACAGGTTGGAAGAAGACTTGTATGACAAGAACTTTAAATCTTTGAAGGAAGAAATTGAAGAAGACACCAGAAAATGGAAAGATCTTCCATATTCTTGGGTAGGTAGAATTAACATAGTAAAAATGGCAATTTTACCAAAAGCAATCTACAGATTCAATGAATGCCCAGCAAAATTCTTCACATACCTCAAAAGAATAACACTCAACATATGGAAAAGCAAAAAATCCAGGATAGCCAAAACAATCCTGTACAATAAAGGAACTTCTGGAAGTATCACAATCCCTGACTTCAAACTCTCCTACAGAGCTACAGTACTGAAAACTGCCTGGTATTGGCATAAAAACAGGCAGGAAGACCAATGGAACCGAATTGAAGACCCAGATATCAATACACACACCTACAAATACCTGATTTTTTACAAAGAAGCAAAAAATATAAAATGGAAAAAAAGCATATTCAAAAAATGGTGCTGGCATAACTGGATATCAACATGTAGAAGAATGAAAATAGATTCATATCTATCACCATGCACAAAACTCAAGTCCAAATGGATTAAAGACCTCAACATAAAACCAACCACACTGAACCTCACAGAAGAGAAAGTGGGAATTATATTTGAACAAATTGGCCCAGGAGACCACTTCCTAAATATAACCCCAGCAGCACAGACACTGAGAGAAACAATAAATGGGACATTCTGAAATTGAGAAGCTTCTGTAAAGCAAAGGACAAGGTCAACAAGACAAAATGGCAGCCTTCAGAATGGGAAAGGATCTTTCCCAACCCCACATCAAACAGAGGGCTGATCTCCAAAATATACAAAGAACTCAAGAAACTTGACATCAAAAGAACAAATAATCCAATAAAAAATGAGGCACAGACCTAAACAGAGAACTCTCAACAAAGGAATCTAAAATGGATAAAAGACACTTAAGAAAATGCTCAACATCCTTAGCCATCAGAGAAATTTTAATCAAAACAACTCTGAGATTTCATCTTATACCTGTAAGAATGGCCAAGATAAAAAACACTGATGACAACTTATGCTGGAGAGGATGTGGAGTAAAGGGAACACTCCTCCATTGCTGGCTGGAGTGCAAACTAGTACAGCCCCTTTGGATATTAGTATGGTGATTTCTCAGAAAATTAGGAAACAACCTACTTCAATACCCAGTAATATCATTTTTAGGTATATACCCAAGGGATGCTCAATCGCACCACAAGGACATGTGCTCAACTATGTTTATAGCAGCTTTGTTTCTCATAGCCAGAACCTGAAAACAACCTGAATGCCCCTCGATGCCCCCTGGATAAGGAAAATGTGGTACATTTACACAATGGAGTACTACTCAGCAGAAAAAAAAATCTTGAAATTTGCGGCAAATGGATTGATCTAGATAACATTATATTAAATGAGGTAACCCAGACCCAGAAAGATCATATGTACTCAGCCATAAGTGGCTTTTAGACATAAAGCAAAGAAAAATCAGCCTACAATTTACAGTCTCAGAGAACCTAGACAACAAAGAGGATCCCAAAAGAAACATACATGGATCTAATCTACATGGAAAGTAGAAAAAGAAAAGATCTCCTGAGTAAAATCGAATCATGGGGACCTTGGGAGAGGGTAGAAAGGGAAGGGAGAGGAAGGGAGGGGAGTGGAGATAAATATATAGCTCAATAAAAAAAATTTTTTAAAAAGTTTAACAAAAAATAAAGAAAATACTTGAATATAAAGATATCAGTACATTTAATGGACAGGAAAAGATACAGAAACATTGATTAAAACAAAACTAGAGATCCTATATCAGACAGATGTGAGAACAAGAACTATTATCAGAGGTATAGAGGAATACTGTATGATTTAAAAACCAGGTCACTCCATCAAGAGAATGTAGCAATACTAACTGCATATGCACCTATAATATGACTTCAAACCACACGAAGCACAAACTGATAGAAATGGAAGGAGAAATGAACAAACCATCACTAGAGTTAGACAGTCTGCCCTCAGCCAAAGACAGAAAAAGAAGACTGGAAATCAGCAGGACTGTGGAAGATTAGAACAATCCCATCCACCATCTGAAGATAGGTTAGGACTCTACCCCTAAGCTGCACAATCCACAGGTGCATGTGTGTGAAATCATTGACCTAGACAGGCCTTAGGGTAGGCCATAAGACCAGTCTCAAGTTCTAAAAACGGGATTAAAAACTACAAAGTCTTTCCTTCAACCATAAAAACATCAACAAGAAATAGGATTTAGAGAGCTAACGGGAAAATGGTCAGACATTAGCAGAATAAATAACGTACTTCTCATGAATCAAAGAAAAAATCAAAAGAGAAATGAAAAAATTTGGTACTGGGAAAAATAACAAGGCATTAATTCATGACATGAGATAATTGTGCTATGAAAAAGGACTTAAAATCAGTGATCTAAGCTTCTACCTTAAGAAACTAGGAAAAGATCAATAAAAACCAAAGTACCAGCAGAAAAGAAATAATAAAGACAGGGAAACAGAAAACAGAAATGCAAAGACAAATGTGGCCAAAAGTTTTCCTTATAAAGATGAACACGAAGTCCTGCTATATGTCACTATAGCTTCTGCATCCTTCACAAAGGTCAGCGCAGCCCAGTGAGACGGCTCAGTGGGTACAGATGCAGCTGACTGGAATCCCAAGTCCCAGAGAAAACTGACTCCTACAAGTTGTTTTCTGAACTCTATGCAAGCACTGTAGCACATGTGCCCCCGACACAGAAACACACACACACACACACACACAAATAAATAAATAGATGTTAATTAAAAATGGGGCTGGAGAGATGACTCAAGCATTAAGAGTACTTGCTGTTCTTCCAGAGGACTTGAATTTGATTCCCACACCTATATGGCTGCGACTCCAGCTCCAGTGGATTTGACATCTTCTCACCTGCATACACATGACATACATACCAAACACGCACAAGTGAAAATAAATCCTAAAACAAAACAAAAGCTGGGTATTGTAAAAAAAAATAACTTCATATCAACAAATCTGAAAACGTAGATGAAGAAATTTCTTGAAAGACATTACATACAGCACTACCGAAACTCATTCATAGATGAACAGATAAGCCAGGCAGTGGTGGCACACACCTTTAATCCCAGCACTTAGGAGGTAGATGCAGGCAGATCTCTGTGATTTTGAGGCCAGCCTGGTTTATAAAGCAAATTCCGGGACAGGCAGACCTAAACAGGGAAAACCTGTCTCGAAAAATGAAACCAAACCAAAATAATAATAATAATAAGTAGAAGATCCTAGATCTTTATTGAATAAATCATATATCTAATTTACATCCTTTCTACAAATTCAGGTACAAATTATTTTATTTAACAACTCTACCAGATATTTAGGGATGAAATAATACCAACTCCATATAAATTCCTCAGTGTAGTTCATTTTGTTAGTGGATAAAAAAAGAAGCCCATATGCTCATTTCAGTAGGTGTGGCAAAAGTTTTCAGCAAAATCCTATACTCATTTATGACCAAAAACTACAATACAATTAGCAAATTTTACCAACTAGAAAACAGGCCTCTACAAAAACCTGCATCTAGCATCACACTTAAAGGTGAAGACTAAGAGCATCTGCTTTCGCCACGTCTGTTCACCACTGTATTCAATGCTGTCCTGAAATGGTTGCAGCCAACATAATAAAGCAAGAAAAAAAAATGGAAAGCACTGGGTTAGCAATGTAGAAGAAACACACTGTCTATTGGCAGACTTCCTGCTCACCCGTGCAAGCCCCCACTCTCAGGGAAAACTATAGAGATTGCATTAGGAGGACTGGGCAGCAAGCGCCTAGAATAGCTCCTGGAACCCGATACCTATTCAGCAGATATTCTGCTTCTCATTCAAATGGGGACAGAACAGAGATCATGCTATGGGAGCCTGTTCTGGCTAAAGGAAGGGCTGAGAGGAAATGCTTCCTTGCCTCTGAGACAACCGCGAGGGTATGAGTGGGGAGAGCCACTATGGGATGGAAGGAATATGAACTTTCACGTTTTTCCCTAGATAAGTTTTTGCACTCAAAATTATCTAAAACCCTTTAGTAACCTTGGGAGAATATAGTGCAGAGAAAACTACCTCAAAATAGTGGACAGAAGGCCAGCAGGGCTGTCATCTGAGGCCTCCAGATGTGGTATGAAATGGCATAGAGGAGGAAGCAGGTCTCCTCCAGTAAGGAAGGCCTGAAATGCCATGGTAAAGGCTTGGGTTTTATTCTAAGTTCTCCATTTTTTTTAACCTAAGAGGGCCCTAATCCAGATCACGTGCTATCCCTGAAGCTGGCCGCACAAACTTACATATTAGGAAATACATAAATCTCACAATTATAGTTCCTCTGGTCAAACCCATGCTGGAGGCCCTCCCTAATAGTCTTAACCAAAGAATGACCCCAGTGAATGATGGTGGCTTGTTTAGTACCTTTGGGATGGCAGGACTCGGATGGATTTGAAAGAAGGGCTGCCGGTGTTTCTGGGCATGGGTGGCACTGCCCCTGAAGTAGCTGAAGGGAGAATGGGAGCATTGGGAGGCCACGTTAGGAGCTCAGTGGCTAATATACCAAGCAAGCACAGGGAATATTGTAGTTACCAGGGGTTCTTCTTGAATTAGGCGATGTACACCCCATCTAATGAAGCATTTGACAGTCTACCTTTACCTGCACAGACTTTTGCACATACACCCCTCCAGCGCCATCTACGTCAGGCTATTGGTATATCCCTCTGAACAACAGAATACATCTCCCTTCTTAATGACCACCGAACTTGGGACAGTTTCTTTCCAAACATATTCACAAGACACCCCATCCTCAGGATAAGAGGACCAATCCAGTCTGACTTGGTTTGGGATATAGGTACTATAAGGCAAAACTGTGTCCTCAAGTGACCTTTAGGGAGAACCCCTGATTCACTATCTATGCCTATGCAAAATTGGACATGCATATGATTAAAATCAGATTCTTTCTGGGAACGGACATGCCTAGTAGAAGAACGATGATATGACCTTCTATAATCAAAACAGAGCATCGCCCTCAATGTAGTTAGACTCCGCCTCTTCTTGACCGCCAAAAAGGGAATCCACAAACAACCATCAGAGGCTCTGAGTGTCTTCACTCACGCGACCCACTGCTCCCTTGCAGTGCGCCCTGATCTTTTTTATTGCTTAGCTTTAAATAAAGTTCTCTTGTTACTTTCGCTAATCTGGGTGTTTATTTCAATTCCCTGAGTAAGAGGCTGTGGACCTGAAAACACCTGACCCCACCAGTCATGACCCCTCTCTCCACTCTCTACTTTTCCTTGAGAGAAAAGGGAGCCAAGGATAGCCCTGAGGCTCCTAGAGCAAACTCTACCTGATGTCCTGGGTTTCGGGAAGGGGGTCATAAGAGGGGAACCTGTCTGAACTCTCTGATTATCGACCAAATAAATGAAGGCCCCCAACCCCTGCCCGTGTTCACTCAGACCTTGGACTCACAGTAGACAGGTCGGAAATGAGCCCCTTGGGAGGACGGGACAGCAGCCCTGCCCCAAGGGGAAGAGGTTGCCTTCCCACAGCTCGACCTTGCACGTTCCTCCCGCATCTCTGAGAAATAATCACACTCCTCACCCTGAAGAAACACAGTCAACAGATTCTGGTTTCCTAGATACGCCAGAGGCTTCTAAAAATAGCCAGGCAATGACAAAGCAAATTGGCATATGGAGTGCAAATAATTCCAGTACCAGCTTGCTTGGCAGGCTGGAGCCTCTCTGGTGGAGTGCTGCCTCCTCTTCCCTCCCCAGTCCCCGAAACCAGCTCTTGCTGCGCAACACCCCAGCCTGGGCAGGAGTTGGGGGGCAGCTGTGGTCTCGTGCCTGTCCCCAGGGTTAGTCAAACCTGGGTACTAAAGCCACTCCAGCCATTTCTACTTCTTCCCTTGTCCCACCCAGCATGTCCTCCACCATACAATATTCAAAAGCTGACTGTCCAACAGAGTCTAGCCACGTCCAGCTCCCCAGTAGCTGTGTCTCATATCACCAAGCAACCGGTTTCTTCTTTCATGACTAGAGCAGGGCTACCTCGCCATGCTAGTTCTTCTTTGGACTAGAATAAGACACTAACCATAATCCCCTTTATTTGGGCTCAACTGTGCTTTAAGTCCCTAGAGGAAGGGGGCCTAAATAAATGTCCACCCTATCTTAACTGTTCAACCCCATCTCCCACACCTAGTAGGAAGCTGACTGTGTGACTAACTCCATGTTGGGTAGCACACCCAGCACAGGCATTCCTGCACACGGGTTCTTGACCTGAAGCAAGACGATGAACATACCAGCCACTTTGCTAAGTGACTCTTACGAGTTGTCTCATCTGTTCGCTATTCAGCCTCTGTAATGAGCCCACAAAGGAGGTGTTCTCATCTCGACAAACATATCATGTTATTCTTACCAGGAACGCTGCAAACTAACTGAGGAAAGCAGCTTATAGTCAGCACGCAAGTGAGGCAGCCATAGCTGAGAAGTGTAGCTAGACTGCTTCTCCCACCCCGTGACATATGGGCCCTGGGCTCTCTCTACCTGGCCACAGCACCCTCCAACAGGTAGAACCTGTGACTATGTTGAGAGGGCTATTTATCGAGTTGAAACCTGGTTGGAGGGACCAAGATGAGGTGTGGAGACCTGCAGGGGAGGGTAGTGCTGGAATAGTGACCACTGTGGCAGTGGAAGGGGAACAGGGAAAGGAGTAGCCTGACTGGGGCATTCATCACAGCAATTCCCAGAGGCAAGGGGCAGAGGGACGCACAGACCTAGCCCCTCTCTTGCCTTGCTCCCATTGGCTAAGGTCAGCAGGTCAGGAGGGAGCACCAAGGAGGCACAGAGTAGGCTGGGGAGGCAGAGAACAGAGGGATGGATGGAATGCCCGTGACTGGAAGAAAGTGTAAAAACAAAGTCCCCCCGCCTCGGTGCTCAGAGCTCCCTAAGCCAGAGTTAGGGAAACTGGTAGGAAAGCTGAGGCCACAGAAAATGTCTACTGCAACAGGGGGAGGAGGAGGAGGAGGAACTACAATGAAACAGTCGGTCAGCTGGGTCTCTTTGTACACACTTTCAACTTTATGAATTATTTTATAATTGTTTTAAAAAATGTTCTACTGCAAAAATTGTCATCCAGTCTATTGTCTGTCCCGTCTTACCATCTTCACCCCTGTCCCTTGGGCTGAGTACAGCATCTATTGCTTAGTGTCATGTGTTGGCTGTGGAGCAGTGGAAGGGCCTTCTCCACTCTTGCTCTCCTCCTTGGTTATAGGGCTGTGCTCCTGGCAGAAGCATTTCCCACACGGCCACAGGCCAGAACCACCAAAGCCTAACTGTGAGCAGTGACCATTGCTCCATGGGTAACACCACAACAGGACTTCAATGTCTGTGACTGTAATGCTCATAGCAGGGAGATGGGGCAATGCTTCTGTTTCCATTCCACAGGGGAGGAAGCAGGTACCTAGAGTGCGCCTTCAGTGCTTCCTCTGCCCCATCAGCTGGCTTCCAGCTAGAGCCAGTGTGGGAGATACTGGACAAGATTGGAAGGAAGAGGCCAGGGGCTCTCACTCCCTCCATGTGTCTGCTTTTAGAGGGGCCCCCTATGCTTTAAGCTTCTCTGGGAGATGCAGACCCAGGAAGAAAGTGGGGCCCTATAATGCAGCTTTGTCCTGGGTGCCATGGCTTCCTTTTAACCTCTAGTTACTCTTCCTGTCCCCGACTCAGCATTGTTTCCAAAACTCAGTCACCAACTCTCTCAATTAAGTTTCCTCTCCTTCAAACATTCAGAATGTGGCATGCCCTTGTAATCTCAGCACTTGGGAGGTAGAGGCAGGAAGACCACAATGAGTTCAAGGCCCACCTGAGCTACCATGTGAGACCTCTTTCTCAAAACACTAACCAACCAAACAATGACAAAACCCAAATATTCAGAGTAGCGTCCTCTGCTTTCTCAGTTTGAAGTTGGACTGGATAGAATGCTGTTCAGGCCCAAGCTGACTGTATAAGGCAAGGCTGGGATTCAAGTTCGGGTCTCTGAATTCTACTTTCCTTTGCTGCATCTTAAGTCAGAAATCATCTAGGTCTCGACTTCTTGCTTGACTAAGGCCCAGAATTAGGGAGCAACTAGCCCAAGGTTACTACTTAGTTCATAGAGGAGTAACTCAACAGGCAGGTCCCTACTTTTCCGGTGAAGTGTTCCCTCTCTGATACCATCAGCCCCTGTTTCCCGCTGGCCTTTGGTAGGCCTCTGATTCTTTTTATAGCTAACTTTCCCTCCTTGTCTTGGAACTGAAAGGCATCCTGGCCCTACCCTCCTCGAACTGTTGGGAGATGGCAGGCTAACCTAAGGCACTGAGCTCCTGCCAACATCTGTGAATGTCTAATGCTATGATATCAGGGAGACGGGCGGCGGGTGATGGGTGGCGGAGGAGTGACACCACAGGGTGCCTATGCAACAGGCGCATTCACAACAATGGTTAAAACCCCTCAGTTCCTGCCTTGCCAGGGGTTCTCAGGCACCCGGAAACTCACTCTAAGATTTCACTGGCTCCAACCATTTGTTGCCTTAAAGCCCAGAAATGCTCCCAGGCAGCCGAGACGAGCATTAAGGAAGTGTCTTCATTGTGAATCACGACCTCCTTAGGCATCTTTAATTCATGAGCAGGGCAGGGGGCAGGGGTGCTGCAGCAGGAGGAAGGAAGGGAGGGAGGCATTGAGATGGGTTGCCTAGAATCCTAGAGTAAATTGAGATTCCAGCCAGGTCTGGCACAGCTAGCAGATTCAGTTTGTGCACGAGGAAAGGCCACATGCTGGTGTCAGGGGTGGAGAGACTCAGCTACCCAGCAGACCACTGTGCACTGACAGCACTGATGATGTTCCACCAGCTGTTACTCTTGTCTGTCCATCTCTCCATCCATCCCTGCATCCGTCTCTGCCTCCATCCATACGCTCATCCATGCATCTATCCAACAACTGCTCACCAAGTGTACTCCAGAATCAACAGTGAATTCTTCTGTTCAGAGAATCTAGGTTTAAATCTGCCCTCTGCTCTACAGTCAGTTTAGGACCTTGGGAAAGATACCCAACCTCCCTGTGCCTAACGTGTTTCTTTTACACATGATAGCATTTGTCTCATGTTGAGAGAGTTACATGAACACATGCAGGAGCTCGGAACAGTGATTGGCTTACAGGAAGCATGCTGAAACCTTGATGGGCTCTGAAGACTGATCTGGGTTGGAGTTCTATGTCTAGTAGCTGGTAGCTGGATGGCTTTAGACAAGTTCCTTAACCTCTTTGCATCATGATTCTTCATCTACCGATGAGTTCCTGCTTTGTATGACAGTTGTGAGAATCGATGTTTACATCCCTGGAGTCCTCTGCTGGCCCAACAGCCCAGCCCTTAAGGCTAATGTTTGGGAGGATAGCCCAGGCTTATATACTCAAGGCTGATCAGCACTGTAGGCTCCACTGAACACTGGTTCTAGGCATGAGACCTAATCCTGCCTGGCTCTGTGCTTAGCTGTGTAACCATGGGCAAATGTCTGATCTTGCAACAAAGGGGCTGGAGCTTATGATCCCTAAGGTTTCTTTTGGCTCAATCATCTCATGAGGCATATGACATTCTTCCATTTTTCTCTGCCTCCACAGTCCTGCCTTGTCTTGAGATCAGTGTGCAGAATGGAGCGGGAACAGTTCACAGGGCCGACCAGCCTAGAGCCTGCACTAATGCAAGTGATACCTGGCAGAGGGCTCTCCTGGCTTCTCATTATTGCCCAAGACTGGAAGCCCAAGGTCTACTACATGTAGCCATGGTCTTCATTCTGTGTCCCACTTCATGGTAATTATTTCTGCTTCTCCGGCTTGCTTTGGGCAGTGTCCTATGGGAGTTCCAGGACTTAGAAGTTTGCTATGCACCCTGCCTACCATGGAGCTCAGACAGGAATCCCACCCAGGCTACTGCAGGTGCATGTGAGACCTTATCACTTCCATTTCCCAAGTCCTAACCTCTGCCATTCTACCATCTAAGGGAACATCATGGTGATCTATTTCTATGCCATCAGCTAGGGAGGCCACACATGTCTGCACATCAGAGCCATCCAGGCCTATGACCTTATTTTGCATACGTCAACAGAGAAGGTCCTTGGGGCCTCCATCCTGGGCAGCCCCCTTACTTGACCCAACCTCCTGGAGTCACAAGCATATTTGTTAAAGTGAAGGCATGGGAAGTCTGATAGTCAGAGGACAATGATGGGCAGAATTCCTGAGCTGCCCCCCTAATGTGCTATGGGACAAGGCTAACCAGTGCAACCTGCATCAGGCTGTTCTTGGTCCATGATCAGTTGCAAGCAGATGGTCTGTGTTGGCACTGGCTAATGAGGGCTGGGCATAGCACTTCCGTCCTTCTCTCTATCCCTGATCATACCTACCTGGCAAAGGCTCACCAAGTACCTGTGTTCTAGGCACAGAGAGGAAAGTTGCATCTGAGAGGAAGCTACAGGGAACACTTTCTTCCAAGGAGTCCACAGTCTGGAAGGAAATATCCTAGATACATAAATAAAATAGTTACAGCAGTGTATGCTAGTGCCATGCTTAGGGAGCATGGACGTTTCTGGAAAACATATCTGCAGACTCAGGCAGCAGAGGAGCTTCATCAGATTGCCCAAGAGGGTTTCTTCCTTCGTGCTCCAGGTCCTGAAGTTTCCTTTCATGGTTGTCCATGTGCGCACAGGAAGCCAAACCACAGGTTAGAAGTCGGGGTCTCAGGGCTACCCAAGGGCAAGGTAGGCCACAGCCACTTCAGCATAATGGTCAAGGGGCCCAGGGCTTAGGAAATTCACTCCAACCAGGACTTTGTCAGACTTCAGAGCCAGAACAAAGGTGGCCCTGGATGGCCTTGGTCTGGGAAGAGCCAAGGTCTGGCTGTTGTTACTCTGAGCTCTTTCAGGGCACAGAATACTTAAATCACATCCTGACCTGTCCTCCAGGCTCAGGCTCCTTTGCACTTGATTCTTTAATTTCCCTGGAGGGGAACACATTCTGCTTCTGGCTATGACCCTGAGAGGGACAAGAGCAACCTCCTTCCAGATAGCCCTGTTCTCTCTGCATGTGTCACCACTCTGCCAGGGAACACTTCTGAGAGGCATGCCCACGGAGCCAAACCAAGTGAAGGCAATCTTATCGCTATCTCATGGACCACCAGTGACCAGATACAGAGGGTGGGTGATGCTTCATCCTCTCCTCAAATGACCCTTTGACCTCTGTGCTCAGATGAATGACAGGGATCCAGGCAAGACAAGGAAGGGGCAAACCTGTGGCAGTCCCCTTGCATAGCTGTCCATGCTTTTGTTGCTGCAGGAACAGCGCCTTGTGTGGGCACTCCCGTGTGCGAGTTTCCATGGGACATGCAGATCAAGATTCATAGCAAGCCAAGGTCTCTTGCCTAGTGTCCGAGACTGACCAGTTCCTCTGGGGGAGGAGGTCACCTTTGACCCAGGCAGCTGGCTCATGCTCTGGTTATTGACTGGAAGGGCAAGAGGGCCCACCTGACCTAGAGAGGAACATTCCATACAGGAACAGGCCAGGGCACAGCACACTACATCACACACTCTGGACACTTTAGTTCATCTGATCCTCACAGCACTTTTACTATTGCATTATGGGCAGTGCAAGGTGATGGGGCTGGTTCAGTATAACCCAGCAGTAGGCCCTAGGTCAGAATCTAAGCCCGAGGAATAGGAATTGTAACCTGGTGCTTCTAAGCGCATTGCACTCTATGAAATTCTTTATTTAATGTCATAGGCAGGCAAAAGCTCTAGTGCCTGACAGGAAAGGTGCTGGGGTCAAAAGCCAGCAGACATGGCTTCTAACTGTATGAACTTCAGGGCCCTCCTGGGGCCTCAGTTTCATATAGCGGGATGATGTTTTGCAAGTAGGATAAGAAGATCTGTCTAAAGAGGCAAACTGGAGGCTGGCTCAGGTCTACAATCCTAGCACTCTGGAGGACTGCTACAAGTCTGAGGCCAGCCTGGACTACACAGTGAATTTCAGGATAGCCTGGGCTACAGTGTGAGTAAGACTCTGATGACTCCAAAAAAACCAAAACCAAATAAAAAATATTAAAGGGGTTAAAATACGCAATTATCTCTGTGGGTATGGACCCAGGAATGGTACTGCTGGATCATATTCCCCCCTCCCCCGTTTAGTTTCTTGAAGAACTTCCATGACGATTTCCAAGTATCTGCACTAAGTTATATTCCTACCAGCATTGTACAAGGGTTCCAACTTACTATTCACAATAGCAAAGACAGGGAACCAACCTAGATGCTGTTCAGCAGATGAATGGGTAAGAAAATGTGCTCTATTTCACAATATTGGGCTATAAAGATAAAATAATGTCACTTACAGGAAAAATGGATGGTACTAGAGATCACCACCTAAAGAGAAATAAAACAGTCTTGGAAAAATAAATACTGTTTTCCCTCATAGACAGAATCTAGATTTAAAAATGTGTATGGATTTGTATGTATATGTGTGTGTGTGCATGAGCATGTGCATATGTGTATGGATTTGTGTGTGTATGTGTGTGTGTTTAATGAAAGTAGGGAGACCATGGAGGGGGAGGAAGGAGTCCAAAAGGACGTAAAGGGGACAAAAGAGGGCCGTGGTGGAGGATAAAGCATCTCATGCAGATTTGGATTTGGTATGGGCATGTGATAAAGAAGCAGAAGGGGAATTGCTGAGGAGGAGGAAGGGACCAGTGAGGGGAGGAGGGATGGGCCTGAGTAGTGGGGAATGTGTGCAGAATACAGTGACGGTGTGTGTGAAAATGTCATAATGAAACCCATAATTTACACTAAAGATTAATTTAAAAGAGGCAAAAACCACAAAAATATGCTCAGTGCAGTATCTTGGACTGATAAACACCCACAGGATATCAGTGATGATCATTCTATAAACATGTAGTAGGGGCCTTTGTCTTGATTTGATACCAGATCCCTGGTTAGGTGGTTCTGGCAGGTCATCTCACACCTGTCTTCCCACCTGGGAAACAATGGGAACACCTGAAGCCTAACACATTCCCTGAGCAAGCCCAATGGGCAGCAAGGAGACAGCAGATTCTACTGGCCTGCGGTAGTAGAACACCCACACATCTGCACAGATGTGCATCTATGATCTGCCTGTATGGCTCTCCCTCCCAAGCCCTAGGCACTCATTTCTTTTTTCCCCACTCATTTTTTTTTTCTCCATAGTACTTGCCAGCAACTGGCAGAATGTCTTATTAACCATGTCCCCCAACTATGCCACACATTCCAAGAAGGCAGGAGCTGGCTTATGTTGGTCACTGCTAAATCCTCAGCTCCCAGAACAGCCTAACACGGGAGGTGCAAAGTAAACACGGGTGAGGGAAAGAAGGAATGGGAAGCATCAGAGCTCCAGGCTCCCCTCTCTACCCTGGGCTCCCACCGTGTTCTCTGCCACTCTCCCCAGCTGCTCACTCCTCCACTGTGAGGCTCTGGAGAAACATGATTAGGTTTCAAAAGGTAACAGAAGTTTACAGAAGAGGTTACATGAAGGGCTAATGAGAGGCTTATTTGGCACTGACTGAGTGCCTGGCCCCGGGCTGAGCACTTTATGCACATCTACTATATTAGCTCTTTGAGTCCCCATCCAAACCTGGTAATTTCCAGTTCACGGGGCAGAAAGCTGAGGCAAGAACTGCTAATCAGCTGGCAGCTCTAGACCATGAGCCTGGTTCCAGAACCTCCTTTGTTAACCTCCTTGTTCTCCATCCTCCCGAAGACCAGAGGTGCCTCCACCAGCTTCTTCCCTTCTCCGTCCCCCAAGGCTCTCCCACCCATCCTGTACAGTCACTCCACACAGATGTGCTGAGGGCTACGATAGGCCAGGCCCTGTTAGTCGGCTGTCCTCAGAGGGAAAAGTGCCTTCGTTCTGTAGCAAATGGGTGCTTCCGTGGACAGCTGGCCATGTTCCCTCTCACATCACAGCCCAGTGTTTTAGGAATGTGTGTCCAAGTAGCTTCTGGATGTGGTAAGCTGGGGTAAGCTCCAGCCATGATGTCACTTGGAAAACGGACCTGCCCTTCCCTGTGCAATAAAGGAGGGGCTTCCAGAGGCACATTAGCCTTCCTTCCCCCATCCTATCTTCTCATTTCCCAGTCTTAGCATCTCCCTTCCTCTCCACTGATCTCAAAAATGCCTTCTTTTCCTAATTATTATATATACTAATTATTTTCATTTACATGCCTAGCTTACCATTTATGCCTAATTATTGTGCATCTCTGAAACAATTAAGCATTCCATTAAGGATGTACTGGGGTAACTGTGGCAAACTTATTTAAGTTCTGTACCAGATGATTTGTAAGTGATTCCTCACTATGGTCTATAGTGAAACAGCTCCCTCAGCTGAGTTGGGGACATTGGGGTGGGTCACACTGCTCTCACTCTTTGGTGGTTTAAGGGCTCAGAACCAAGAGCAGCAGCAGTAGAAGCAGCAGTGGTAATCCCACCATTGACTGAACTTGTGTACTGCATGGTATTATGCACACTGTATTATTTGAGCTTTATGGCCATCTTATCAGTAAAGATGAGGCCTATAGGATACAGTGGTTAATTAACCACACACGGTCACTCAGTTTGGCCCTGGCAGGTTTAGGGTTCAAATTCAAATGCTTAGGAGCCTTGAACCTGATGGGAGGGTATAAGGCGAGCCCTGGTGTGGGGAGCAGGAACCAGGGAGGCTATCTAGACCACTCTTCCCAATCTCCAGAGGGCAAATGTGAGGTTTCAATGGGGACACAGCTTGCCCCAGCCTTGCCAGTCAGGCAGGGACAGTCCCATAGGAAGCCTTATCTCCTGATGTTTGACTTTCCCTCCAGAATGCTGGGAGAAGCCTCCAGAATGCCCCAAGGAAGAAGCAGCATTCCTGAACTCCTGCTCAGCACTCAGGCTGATGTAGGCAATCCACACCCTGGATTGGATCGTCAGCCTGGTCAACAATAGCGGTGGGCTTGCACTACTTCTTACTGCTGACCTGCTTCCGAAGGAAGCATCCTTTGGGATGATGCCTGGTCTCTGGTCTCTTCCTAGGCTGTCCTTTCTTTCCTAAACATGCATTTCTCCTCTTTCCTTCTGTTATCTTCCCTCAAAGGCAGGAATCACGTAGGAAGCACGTAGGAAGCATGAGTCGATCATCATGCTAAGTGCCTTATCTTGATTTTTCCCACTTACTCTTCACTTCTAAAAGGGAGCCAGAGAAATTATCATTACCTCTCCATTTCCCAGGTAAGGACTAAAGGTTCAGAGTGGTGAAAGGACACACCCAAAGTGACACCACCGGCCATGTCAGGTCATAATCCAAGACCCAGTGTACCTGGCTCCAGAGCCTGCACCCTTAGGCCAGGTTTCAGGATGATCTTTCTTGATACCACCTGCTGGCTAGGACGGCCTTACACATCCTTTTCTGGGCTAAGCAGAAAGATGCAAATACTCAAGAGTGTCAAATACTCAAGAGTGTCGAGCCCAAAGATCAAGACTGCTCTAGAGCTTTGCTACCTCTTTCACTGTAGGGAAAGAGCCAGGCTGGAAGGAGAGTTTCTGGAAGAATTCAGAGGCCCTCTGTCCCTGGTTCCAGCGCTGGGCATCAGAAAATGGAAGTGACCTCCTTTGCTTGCCTGTCATTGAGACTTAGCAACATGGAGGAGCAAGGGCATTTCAGTTTGGGTTGGGATTCATCCTGGATCTAACTTAGGACTCCTTGCCCCACTGCCTTCTGTGTTGAACTTGACCTGCCAAGGGGCCCTTCCACGTAGGTGACCCTCCAGAGATCTGTAGGCAAACATAAGGCTCGGCTGAACCGCAGAAGCCTTTCTTCATACAGTTGAAACCTGGCCTCCGCTATGGGCGCTATAATGGTTGATGCTGTCTGATTGACAGGGTACAGAACCACCTAGGACACTAACACCAGGGCAGGCTTGTGAGGGAGTTTCTAGACTGGGTTAATTGAAGTGGGAATCTCACCCTAAATGTAGAAGGATGAGGCTAAGATCTTGGACAAAAGAAAAAGGAGGGAGCTGAGTGCCAGAATTCCCGTCTCTGTTTCCTTACTGCAGACTAAGCTGCCTCATGTTCCTACTGCCACGCCTTCCCCACCATGATGAGCTGTATCCTCAGTCAGAATAAATCCATTACTCCTTAAGTTGCCTTTGTCAAGTATGTAGTTGCAACAGAAGGAAAAGTCATGAACACAGACCATCATTTTATCATGCACTTTTTAGAAATCTCCAAGTGCACACACCTCCCTCTTTTGACGACAGCCACTATTCACCAGGAACAGGGCCAGGAAAGTGACTGCTAACCGGCGTCCTCCTGTGTCACTGATTCCTTTACAGGTGAAAGGGCACTCATAACTTCTCTGTACACAGAGAGGGAGAGCCCTGAGGTAGACCCTCCAAGATGAACCGTGAATGGCAGAGTTAATTTGAGACAGAGTTTTATTCTACGGTCCAGACAGGCCTGAAACTCAATGTGTAGCCCCGGCTGGCCACAGTCTTTCCACATCAACCTCCTGAGAGCTGGAATTACACGTAAGGACCACAAGCCCCAGCTTCTTACTTCTCTTCCTCTCCCTCCACTCATGCAGCAAGCAGTGTCTCATCCTCACTATAGGCCAGCGTTGCTCTAGGCCCCAAAGACACGGACATGAGCTGAGAGCCCATGGGACAAGTGTGTCATAGACAGTGGGACAGGAAAGCTGCTGTAACTCACGGGGCAGCATACAGTGGCCCCATGGGACCAGTCCTGCTTTCCTCACCTCCTGGATGTGAAGAACCTGGCTTGCTCCCGCCTGCAGGGCTGCTCTCTCTCTATCTGGAAGGTTCTCTTCTTCCTTGGTAAGCGGGTTGCTCAGTCATTCTTTTCCATGAGATCACTGCTCCCCTGCAGAAGTGGCTTTTCCTTTTGTGGTAGGACAACTCCTGCTGCCTTGGCTACCCCTGCCTGCCCTCCCGTTAAGAACACTACTCCAGCAGTCTGCTTTAGTGTGACGATTGATCTTCATCATCAACCTGATTGAGAATCCCCTAGCAGATTAACAAAACATACCTCTGGGTGTGTCTGGGAGGAAGTTTCTAGATCATGAAGACTCTGACTGAATCGATGGCTTAGTCCACGGACAGACTCAAAATGTGCATAGACTGTGGGGAGCTAGCAGACTTGTGAAAGGTGGGCCCGGACTGGAGGAAGTAAGTCCTCAGGCCTTGCCTTGAAAGCATTACTCTTGCCCTGGTCCTTTTCTGTCTGTCACAAAGAACAGAATGCCCAACTCCTATCACATGCTCACATCACCATGTGACCTTGAGAACCCTCTGTTGTTGTGAGCCCAAATAAATCACTCCTCTTTTAAGCTGTTTTTCTTTGCTTTTTATCACAGGAACATAAAAGGAATTGCACATTATATAATCCTATTTCCCCTTGACATTTTTCTTGCCTGTCGATCTCTATAATATCAACCTCCACTATTATATGGGTTCCAGTAGGGTAGGGAGGTCATTCTACTGTGCTCATTACTCTAGTACCAAGAGATTAGAGTGGTGCCCACCAAACACCTATTGTGTGAGGGAGTAGCCACTGCACTAGGTAGGAGACCGGCACTGAAACAGCTCCTCTCTGTGAAGCCCGATCCCTAGAAGCCTCCACTGCATGGAGGTCCTCCCCTCAGAAATAAGTCTACAAGAACCCTTCTCGCAGGCCTGCTGAGCACAGAGCACAGCCCAGGGCGCTCGCTCTTCTGCCTGATGGAAAGCATTGCAATGAAGTCTGACCAAGCAGAGGACTTGGCTATGGAACACACTCCCGCAAGGCTTCAGAAGAGGCTACAGTTGGCTCGGAACCACCATCCTCACCTGTTGCCTTTGCATCGGCTGAGGCTAAGATAGATCTCCACCCGCCAGAAGCAAGCAATGTGCAGACAGCGACCAGCCTCGGAGGAAAAGCGGCAGTGGGAACTGAGTTCCCAGAAGATCTGAGTTTGACTCACAGATGATGACCTTAGGTGTCTTAGACCTAGGATCTCAGGACAACCCTGCCTAAACCTCACATCACTGCCTACACAGCCCTTCCTTGGGGTGGTGTCACAGTGTGATGGAACCGTCTCCTATGTCCCCACCTCCTGCTTTCCAATATTCTGGAGGAAAAGGCCATGCAGACTGGAACCAGGAAGGACATCTGTGCCCCTCTGACGTGCCTGTTTGAAGGGAGTGGTAACAAGCCTGCAATGGCATCAGGGTTAATAGAGCCTCCTGCAAACTTGGAATCCAAATGGCTCTGGCAGCTGCATTACAATCTAAACAGTCTTTCCTGTGGATTTTTCTGATTAATGCAAATTTGTTTTGCTTTGCAAATTGAAAATCAGTTGCAAGCACCTGGTGTAATAATTCCAGCAGGATGCTGAGCACCCTGAAGGGAAACCATGCATTTTCACAGCAGCCCCCAGTGCCCAGACTTGCTCATCCGGTCCCATCTCTGGTCCTTGGGTGGGCAAGCTCTGCTCTTCTTTGACTCCCTCGACCCCATAGAAAATGGCTCTAGGCGTCCTACCACAGGCTGACCACACCACGGTTCCCGTCTGGGACTCAGACAGTCTTTTTTCTCTCCTGATGGAAGGTGACAGGTACAATCAGGGAAGTCATCCAGCCTGTGACAGAAGCCCGCCTTGTACCTCCTGTAGGGATGCTATTATTGTTAGTTGTGCTAGAATGGCACCATTTTATGGTTCAGCCGGGGACCTACCAGAGCTTGGGAGATGAAGTTCCTGGTTCCTTTTCTCTGCCTGTCCCAACGGACACACACCCTTCTGAGCAAAGCTTCCTCCCAAGCATTCGAAACAGAGAGAACTACTGGGGACTCCCAAGGAAGGCAGGTGTCAGAAGACCCTACAAGGGTCCTTAGCTGCTTTTCCCGTTCTATCCAACCTCGGCTTCAGTATCTGTCAAAGCAAAGCTCAGGAGTTATTAGCTGAGGGGAGGGAACACATAAGCAGCTGTCCCCTCCTCCACTGGATGGCCACAGTGCCTTGTTCATTCAGCTCTGAGGGAAGATGCTTATGAACGGCCGGCTGCTCGGCTCCCCCTTCCTCTGCTACAAATGTAAAGACAAGAGACTGAGAAACACACTGGAAATCCAAATTAAAATGTACTCCGCAGCAATCACGCACCCAATTAAAGTCACCCAGAGCCTATTGTCCTTCTGCTAAATTTAGGAAATGCTCAGGTGTGTCTGATCCTACACCACACAGATATTTTTAATACAGATTTAATCATATCTGGGGTTCTAAGAAGAAGCTAATTAGGTAGGCAGATTTAGAAAGGGTGTCGGATGGCGGACAAAGCCCAGTGATTTAATGCAATTTGCTGGATGGGGCTCTTTATTTAAAGCAGTAAGTTGAACTAGGCTTGGACTTTGTACTTGTAGCCAAGTAACCTGCAAACAAAGGTGACAACAACCAGAAAGCCTCCCCACGTGAGTAGTCTGTGAATCCTGGGGCTGAAGGGGACTTTGGAAAAGGGTCTCATGGCTTTCTGATCCCCAGCTTGCTGCTCTAGATGCCCCAGAGGCAAAGGGGCTCTAACCTCCCAGGGCACCACACTGGCACTCCTTAGCTAGGGCTGAGGAGTGTTTCCTCAAAGGGGCTAGGTAAAGACCTGGTGGCTGGACAGCCTCTCCCACCAATGAGTCAAAATGAATCAAAAACCTGCCAGGCTTCCATCAGACTGAGCCCCACCTCCACTCCCTTTTCAGTAAACTTAGAGCTAGACCCATGTCAGAAAAAAACAGGGTCAGGCTTTACTCTGCTAAGGTGACATGTAATTGGTTATTTAACGTTTTCTTTCTTTTCTTTAGTTTTATTTATTTATTTGTTTGTTTGTTTATTGTGGCAAAGTCTCAAGTAGCCCAGGCTGGCCTCTAACTAGCTCTGTAGCTGAGGGACAGTCTTGAACTCTCAATCTTCCTGCATCTTCCTCCCACATGCTGGGATTACAGGCACAACTATCAAGCTCAGCTTTGAGTACATGACTTCGAAGTAGTTCTGAACCTCAGTTTCTCTCCCAGTGACACAGAAATTCTAATCCCGCCTTGACAGAAAGACAGTCAGGACAAGACGTTTGAGGACTGCTGGGCACTGCTGGCACTCACCCAGACAGCTGTGACTGGAAGGGTCTGGTTACAACAGGTTTCACTTTTTAATACAAGGTCTCACTTTGTAACTCTGGCTGGCTGGAAACTCACTATGCTGACCAGACTGGTCTTGAACTCACAGACGTCTTGCCTGCATCTACCTTCCAACTTCTGGGATTAAAAGCATGTGCTACCATGCCTGGCATGTTAGTTGCTGTTTTTTTTTTTTTTTAAGATTTATTTATTTTCATTAAGTATACAGTGGTTTGCCTGCATATGTCCCTGCAGGCCAGAAGAGGGCACCATATCTCATTACAGATGGTTGTGAGCCACCATGTGGTTGCTGGGATTTGAACTCAGGACCTTTGGAAGCATAGCCAGTGTTTTTAACCTCTGAGCCATCTCTCCAGCCCGTTAGTTGCTGTTTTGAAGCAAAGTATTAGCATGCTGGGACTATTCCTCTCGCCATTCATTGCCCACATGATGAAGAGGGTGGAGCCATGCACACTGCCTCCTGAACATGCTACATTTAAACACAAATCTGAAGGAAGAATCCCTGGTGTCCCAGCTGCAGATAGGAAACAGGAATAAGCAAGGATGTATGTGCCATGCTCTTATATGTGGAAGGAAGACAAAAAGGAAAAACTGGCAACCTAAGACACTGGTTATCTCTGGGAGGTAGATGGGAAGAAGGGTCATGCAGGAAGGATAGTCCGTCATTTTTTTAGTGTAGCAGCCAGAAGGAAGGCTTCTGGGAGCTAGCTTCAGATCCTAGCAACACTGTGTGTAGGACTGTGGCTTTGACCACAATCTGAGCCTCACTTTCCTCTTTGTGAATGGAGAATGATAGTGACCACTTCCCACATGATATGTCTATGAGTTAATACAAAAGTGGAGTTGGGGTAGTGCTTGGCATATAGGCTAAAGGTTTACTGGGGTATTGTTACTTTAGAGTTCAATGGCTAGGTGCAGTTATTCATTTTCTATCTCAGAGGACACATCTTCCTTGTGAATGGGATCCTTCAGTGGCAGCCTCACTCTTGGGGCAGGAACCCTTGCATTCCAAACATTCCTACTCAGGAACTGTGGGAGTTTCCAATTTCTGTTGTTACAAAAAACTGCAAGCTTAATGCTTTAAAGAGCACACATGCATTAGCCTACAGCTTTGGGGATAAGAGCCCTGGAACAGGCCCCACTAGGCTACAATCTTTGGCTTGCTGTCTCCAAAATCTTTCTTTCAAGCCAGAAGTGTGAGCTGAGTCCTCCTCGGGTTACATCCCTCTGACTTTGCTCTGCTGCTCCCTCTTCCACTTTTTAAGTACCCTGTGGTTGCGACGGCCCACCTGGATAACCCAGGCTACTCTACTCTTCTTGCGGAGCTGCTAGGCAGCTTCAGGACCACCCGATAGCCTAAGCTTTGTTGGCCATGGAGGGCATAGTCACAGATGCTGGGGTTCATATATGGACATCACTGAGGGGACCATACCCCCACCCATAAAACCTAACTCCTGACCTGCTTCTCCTCCTTTATTTGAATGGAGGGTTTTGCTTTCAACATCTTTCCCATGTTTAAGAGTGTTCATCTTAGAGGCATCGAGTACAATCCTACAATGGAATTGCTATCAACTATCCTCAGGAAGCCTCCATCTTCCCAGGCTAGCACTAGCTCCTTGTCCCTCACCACTACCGCAGCTCTGGCAGCCACCCTTCTGCTTTCTACGTCCATGAGTCTGACTACTCCAGGGACCTCGTCTGTGTAGACCCACACAGCTGCCTTAGTGTGATTTTGCTTCTCTGTAGAAGAAAACATACCATATCCATAAGTTCTCAAGGCTTACATGATGATTTATCTTATAACAACCCAGCCTCCCTGGTTCACCCATCCATCCAAAAGCCAGTGCTACAGGAGGTCTCTAATGAGTAGGGGATTTTTGCTTGAAAGCATGACAACAGATACCTGAAGATTTCAAAAGAACCCAGAGATGACAGGGTATAGCTACAGTTAGCATACAGGGGTCAGACTCCAGACTTTGCCATGTGGCAGCACAAGATCTCATTGAGAATCTCCTCAAGGCTGAGTTCCCTACCATACAGGACTGGCATAAAGGTTGAAGAAAAGAAGAAATGTGATATATTAATGGAGCCACTGTGTCTCTGTATAGGCTTGAATAAGGTCGGATGTTCCCAAAACCATTAGATGTGGATTCAGGGCCTTCACAGGTCATGGGAGCAGAGCATGGAAAAGACTTTATCATTCACCCAGAGCAGTCCTCAGTTCCAAATGGGAACCTTCTGGGATGAACTTGACTGACTTTGCCTCGAACACTAGCATGAGAGACCCAGGCTATCCCCAAGGAAAGTGTCGCATCCGAGAGACAAGGACAGTGTTCTGTCTACTAGAGGAGTAAATGGATGGAAGATGAGCTCAGTTGCTATGGCACACCTAGAAGTATGCTCCCCTGGGTTGCTATCCATCTGGAGACCCTCAGGGAGGAGGCAGGAGCAGAACAATAACTTTCCATTCCCTGGTCTCAGGCCTCTAGACATTCCTTCCTTCTCCCCGTTTTGTCTTTTCTATATATTTTTCCAAAGAAGATACAGAAGAGTCCAGTTATAACTACTTAGACTGGCCATGTACTTCAACTGTAAGCACTGACCCTGTTTTTTAGCCTCTGCCTCCATCTCCCCTATCCGCAGATAGGGTCAACGCTAATGGAACCCCCTTCCAACAAAGAAGCAGAACTAAGCCAATGTGACTATACACAACACTTAACTCTGAATCTACTCAAGAACATCATCCAGGCATCTTCTACCTCATCTTCCTCTCTACTCTCAGTAGCTCTCCTATGTTCAAGAAAATGAGACCTAAATACACACTTGCATAGGTTGCTGCACTGAGAACAGACTTGAGATTTGGTAAGTACTGACTATATGTCAGACACTTTATTTAATCTCATTTATCACCTTAATCCGTAGGCACATTCTTGCATCACAGGTTAGGAAACTAAGTCACAGAAGTACAATTTGTCTGGTGAGTCCATGGAGAGAGAAGGTGGCTAGAACAACTGGCACTAATGGGGCATGAGGACTGGAATATTGCTCTTCCTTCTGTGTGACAAGAGGCAGCTGCCCTGACCACCCAGGGCTGTGGAACCCAGCCCTAAAGTACACAGTCAACTCTCATTTATCTCTGTCACTATAGCCCTGTAGATTGACCAAATTCCTTTCTGTTTTTCTCTCATGTTTACAATGTATTTTATGGTTTTTAGAGGCAGATTTATCCTCTTGATTATACATCTCTGAAGGCAGCTACTAAGATGAATTTTTATTTTCTCGGCCTTCATGCCCCTGGGTGTATGGGAAGCTGCCTGGGACTTAGCACGGTATGAAACAGCCTTCCAGGACAGTGGAGAACTGACAGAGTCAGAGCCGAAAGCCGAGTGGGAGGGAGACCATGCTTATGGAGAAGTCAAGGCTACCTAGGGCTTGTGAGCTGGACAAGGGGTCGGGTTGGGTGGAGATATGTCTTCCAGCTAGCTGGTGTGGCCAAGGCAGAGGACAACAGAGTAAGGACCTCTTACTAGTACCCACATGTGCTCCACAGCTCTGGGCACTGTGCTATCTTGTTGATGCTCTGAGCTCGAGTGGACTGTATTCCCTGCAGGTGAGTATTGTCTTTATCCTGGTGAGAACCATAACCACAGCCATTCTCCACTGTATCCTGTTTCTCTTCCCATAATTGGCCTATGAAGGATAGGACAGTTTGGATGTGATGCTAGGGCCACAGGAGGCTGTTTTTCTGACTCAGCTCTCCAAGGACCTTCAAGCTTGTACGCCAAGCTTTGGCGGTAAAGTCCACCCAAGGAGTTTACTTCCGCGTATTTCCAGACTCCCCAGCTCAGCTAACGGTTCTCTAGATTGATGGGTCACCAAAGTCAAAGGTACAGCCTAGTCAGAAGCCTTAGCAAATCAGCTGTCAAGTTCCCCCAAAGTCCTTGCCTGCTAAGGGATCAGGGCACTAGGATCAGGGTTACTGCAGCAGGAAGAGACTGACCACAGCCAGGACAGAAAACCTCAGAAGCCCAAGTGAATGCCCAATTGTCTAAGTTACTCCAAATTTGTAAATAATATCAGACCACCATCCTGCCCAATTTCTGAATGTTCTCGAAAGTCAGATAAAGAAATATGTAAGTGTGTGTGTATGAGTGTGGGTGTGTGCGTGTGCACATGCATACATGTGTGTTTACTTCTGTGTGTGGATGATGACATAATGATGCAGACAGTGGGGTGATGATCTAATCTCTAGAATTTGTACCTGGACCCTGGTTTGGTGGTCTACCAGTTGGATGCATTTGGAACAGTGTGCTCTTCTTTTGGTCTCAGTTGTGTGACAATATTCAGATTGTTATGGTACTTAGCTTATGCTGTGACTATTAAATAAGTCCACACATTTCCAGTAGCCCTCCTGGATCTGAGGTCTCACACTCTGTGCTTTCTGTTGCATGGGGTCAATCACAGCCCAAATGTAATGAGTCCTAAGGTTTAAATTACATGGCATTCTGAGTGAATTAATGCATCTTATGCCATCCCACCCTGGACAGGAGTTATCCCTGTGAACAGTATATAATTATAGACAGCCTGTCTGTTAGTCCCTTGTCCTGTCAGATTGGCTGACAACGTATTGCAGTTCTTGTTTTCAAGGAGCCTTCATGTAGTAGCTGAACACTTAAAATTCTGCATTTGTTACTTTACTCCTTGCTGTGACCAAGCAGATGGCAGGAGGCAACACAAGCTGTGGGGGGAGTTTATCTGTGCTTACAGTTAGAGGCTACATTCCATCACTTAGAAGACATGGCAGCGGGAGCATGAGGTTGCTTTTCACATCTTGACAGGTCGCAAAAGGGTAACACTGGTACTCAGGTGGCTTTCTCCTTTCCCCCTTTTCATTCATTTCAGGACCTGGCCCTGGGGGTGGTGCCACCCACATTAAAATACTATCACAAATACATCCAAAGCTGTACCTCACTAATGTCCTAGACATTTCTTATTCCAATCAAGTTAATAAAGGAAATGACCTGTCACAATTCAGCTCATCATACAGACACGATTTCATCTCATGAGGGTAACGATCATGCAGTCAAATATTTTGAGAGAGATCATATTCACATAAATGCTATCATATTGTTGTAACTGCTATATTTTATTAATAATTATTATTAACCTCATAGTGTGTCTGATTTGTAAATTAAAATTTTATCACAAGTATGTATGCATGAGATAACATAGCTTATATAAGGTTCATTCATCCCCTTAGCTTGGGCCACAGTTGGCCTTAGAACGTATCTTCTATTGATAAGAGGGCTACTGAAGAGATCTCAGGCTTGACACATGCTTTATGCTCAGTGACTCAGCTGCATTTATTATTATCTGTTTATCTCTCCAGGTCAACTGGTTACTGTCTGTTCCCTCGTCTTGATTCTTAAAGGAGGCACGTGGGTATTACTGGAGGTAGCCAGACTGAGAGCCAAACCCATCCATTTATGCATAAGCATGGAACGTATAGGAAAATTCAAGCCCTATGCTTTTAAGTAGCTTCTCAAATTAACAGGAAAGACCATAGATGTGCAACCAACACAGCCCATGCCACTGGGGCCTTAATTTATTCAACACTTCACTGCAAGGTCCTTCTGATATCTCATCAGCCAAAGCCTTAAATTGGCCCAGTCAGACTCACCTCATGCTCTCCGGTTTGATTGCAGACAGCTTTCTGAATCGATTTTAGTGCCGGTGCTCTTGGCTTTTGGGTTATTTGTGCAACCACTTGCTTCTCTTACTCCCAGTTAATTGAACTGCCTGTTTTAACTCATTAACATAGAACATATCTACATAAATGAAATCATTTTAATATCTTATCCTTATTTGGTTGTAATTGCTCCAAGAGAGAAAAACATGTCCTTCTCCCTTGGGAGATGCAAATTTCTGGTATTTTGGTGACACACTCAATGACAATAATAACGAAATATTAAATAATTAAAATGGCAACAACCGTAATGATAATAATGATGGATATGGTGGCAGCCTCTATCTTTTGCTGAGTATGTGTGGCAGGAAGGGTGCTCAATCTCTGTGGGCATTTGCTTGTCCAGTGTTAGCAACAGAGGGGGACTGCCTCTTTGCAGCAAGTAATGAGCTAATGTGCCCCGTGGAGGTGTGAGGGAGAGGGACTGGAGGCTCAGAGTGTGTGAGCATCCTCCTGGAATCCCTGCTCACTCCAGTTCCTAGCGTGGACCCAATCCCCATCCTTAACAACCTTTCAATTATCCACGTTTTCAGACAACATGTCATTATCCCAACAAATGAGCTCAAGAAAAATAAACTCTGCAAGACTGACTTATAAAAATAGCAAAATGCACAGCACAGGCCTGCTCTGTATAATTCATGCAGAAAACATAGAAACGTATCATCCTCATAAACTGTGCTTTTTGTGCTTCCTCTGGATTTGCCGATCACACACACACGCACACATACAGCGCACACACATTCTCTCTCACAGGCACACACAGATTGCCCCTCTGTGTCTTTCCATAGTACTGCTTTAGGTTCCGGTGAAGAGCTAAGAAAGTATTTAAGACCAGAGTGCTCTCAGAGATATCTCAGGCCATGGCAGGTCCTGTTGAAGAGGCTGGTCCTGGTTAAACCTGGCCTAGCACATCTATATTTACCTAGTCTCTGTGATAAGTCAGTATAGGCAAGCAGAGAGCCCAGGCAGGAGGTAGGGCTTGGCAGAAGAAGCTAACAGGGAACACACTGGTGTGTGGAGGAGCAGGTGGGATTCCTGAAAGAGGGGACTGGAACTTAAGAGACAGCATACTGTGTGGTGCTCATGGGAGGAAGACTAGAATGGCATTCTGGGTAGAGGCAACAACAAAAGTGAACGTGCTGTGTACAAGATGCTTGGTGTCATCAAGGCATGTGGTCCGACAGAAGGAAGCTGAGGCCAGGATGGGGAGCCAGGCCAGAAAAGAAATGAGAGCCTGGCCATCTCCCTTAGCACCTCAGCTTCAATGAGAGAATAAGGATGGCTGCAAGCCCCCAAACCCTACAATATGGCTCATTTACTCAAAGACCTTTTCCTGTTCTCTCCCTTGACGAAGTCAGAGACCACTCTCAAAGCTTCCCACTTGCCTTCTATTCGCATCTTAGCACTTCCGGTGTCACCCGGAATCCTAATGCTGTCAGGAGGGCTGAGGAGCACCGACTTCTCCAGCAGACACCGCGGGCTTTCCTGCTTATCGCCACCTCCCCGGTGCCTTGCGCAGCTCTTGGTACACATGAGTCACTCAGGAAATGTTGAACGAGCAAGTGAATGGCTAATGAGTGATTCTTGAAGCAACTCGGGAGATGGATGGATGGGGCAAGGCTGGGGGGTGGAAAACCTGTTGGAAGGCTGGGGAATTCTGTTGCCTGGAGGATGACAATGGACTAAATTAGAAGGCAGGAGTGAGTGGAAACCATACTCAAGCAACAGTCAACAGGCAGGTGCTGACCTCGCTTGCATGGGGGAGGAGTACTCTGGATTCTCCTGTGCTGAACGGAGGAGCAAGAGAGAAGCGGGTTTCTGGGAGGAAAGGAAATGGTGTGTTGGGGAGGGGAGTGGTGAGGGCACCAGAGACATGGTGACTTGAGTCTGAGTTCCCAGAGGCTCAGGACATTCCCTTCCTGGAAACAGGCAGTAACCCGCCTCTTCCTCAGGAAGGTTTGCATATGTACCAGTCCTGAAACAGACAACAGTTCCAGCGCTTTTCTATCCATCGGGTCAGTGGGGGTCAGCAGACTCCTTGGGGAAGGGCAAGAGAGGCCTGGCCCAAAGTGATTGACATTGCCGGGATGCAGGGATGTCAGTGCCACGGGAGGATTTGTAAATAGTTAGGTAGAGGAAGCCAGATGGAGGGCTGGGCAGAGGTGGAGTCCTCTCCCTACCTCCCAGCCTGCTCTGCTGAGTCAGTTTCTGCAGTGCCACACTGATCAGGCGACTCTCCTGCTCAGCAAACTCCAGTGGCTCATTGCTGCCTTTGGAACTAAGCTGAAGTCCAGACTCCTTTATTCTGACCTGACCTGTCTTCTCAATCTGTCAGCTCACTTCCCTGAAGACAATTCACTGCAACCAGACAAGTCGCACTGACCCAAAACCTCATAAAAGCAGAATCCTGAACTTCCAGTGACAGACAAACCTTGGAAGTCATCAAGTGCAGCCTTGCATGCTACAGACAAAAGCATCAGCCCTGGGTAAAGATAAGAGATCTGCTTAAGGCCAGTGTTTGAGCTACATCAGGAGCATACTCCTCCATCTATTAGTCTGTCCACTCGCTCGTTCAACATGTATTGGATGCCTGTCTGCTGCCAGCTGCTAGTCTAGTTTGCATGAGAACCTGGAACCTACTTAGGTATTTAACAAGTAATGTTTCTAGTTGGGAGTCAAGATCCAACAAAAACAAAAGAAAAGGTCCCTGCATTTTCATGACACAGGGGACTAGACAGCCAATATGAGGGGCGCACATCTGATGACAATGAGAGAGATGGAAATAGCACAGGAGAAGGGTGAATGGACAGTAATGGGGAGTGGGGAAAGTTCCCATAGTATGTGGACTGCTTTGAATAGCGTACTTCTGACGAGAAATGTAGAAGCATCATGATTACCAAGGCTCTGGGTTAGCACACTCCACTGGCAAGAGGGATAATGGGAAGACCGCAGGCACTAGACAGGAAGAGAGCAACACCAATAACTGCAGGGATGAAGAGGGAATTGGCCCGGCTAGAACTTCTGCCCCTCTGTCAGGTCACATGAGGCACCAATGGGTCCTAACCAGAGGAAGGACATGGGCTAGCATCTGTACGAGGGGAGAGGCAGATAGACAGATGCAGTGTGCCTTGATAACAAGGGGACCCGTCACACGATGTGAGGGTCAGGTCATTCCTGATTATTCTCTAGGTTATGATTGCACAGACAATGTTTCCAGAGCAGCAGAACTAGCAGGGCTGGGGACTTGTCGGAAGAACAGCAGGCCTCGCTCGGGCCTACTGGATCAAGCCAGAATGTGCATTTGAGCAAGGCCCTCTGGGGATGTACAGAGAACCACTACATCTTGCAAAGTCTTGTCCTTAATCTCAAACAAGACAAGCTTCCTCTTACCTTCTACCCCCAATAAGGTCCCAGCCATGATTCTATTCCCTCTGAGAGACCTGAGGAACCCTGCAAGCTTGACCCATTAAGATCACCTGAGAGCAAAGAAGAGCTAAGGGCAACCACACCCCTCACCAGTGACATCAGAACCCCCGGAGTTGAGAGCCAGACTTTTGCCTACGTTCCCTTCGTGGCCCCACCCCACATCAGCACCCTGGCATCTCTGCTGTCCGGCTTCAGGCCCCCTTCTGAGCACAAGGTCCTCAAGAGCAGGGTTTGAAATAACCTTGCCACTGCTGTCCTCAGCTCCAGGTTTCAGGTAGCAGGCACACAGCAGGAACTCTATGAAAACCTCCCAAAAACAAGCAAGGAGGCATGAGGAAGAGGAGGAGGGAGAGCAGCGGGCAGACAGGTGTTCTGCTCTGCCCAGACTCTGCAGCATCTTCAGGGTTAATTAAAACAGACCAGGGCCTGCACAGAGCTGCTGTCCAGCCTCTCACATAAAACCTAACATTTTCTCTTTCCCTTTTACCAGCTCCAGCCCTGGAAAGCCAACAGCCCTGCTGGGGGTCTTCTCAGGCTCACTTCTCAGGGGGAGTTCCCTGCCAGTAGGGTCTCTCTTTTAGGCTGCACTCCCCCTCAGTTCTGTCCTCTTCCCTATAGGGCTAAGCAGGTCCTCAGGTGAAACATAGCCAGGAAGAGCCCAGGCTCAGATCCGCAGCCCAGAGCCCTGGGGTCTGGAGGCTGGCACTGTATCTACTGGGGTTTTCATCACAGCAATAAATCAGGGCCTTGTTTTACCCCAGAGTACACATTACTTTCCCTCTCTCGCCAAAGCAAACTTTTCTTTCATCCCTTCTGGAGAGGTTCATTTAATAGTGTGTGAAATGAAATGTCAACAAGAATTTGAACAAATGGCACCATAATCCCCAGTAGATGACAGGCAGCCAGGGGCAGGCCTGCTCCAGCAGCCCTGAGCCCTGAGGAGGTGACCCGGAGACCCCCACTGCCTTGACTCCTGAAAGGCAACCTCTAGGCACCCTGCCCCCCCCCACTTGTGGCTGGAATCTGGCCTTTTGAGTTTCCGAGAGAGGAGCAGGAACTGCCTCTGACATAGCAAGCTACTTTCCTCTGACACACAATTAGCAAGGACAAAGGTTCCCCAAGGTGTGGTCACAGAGGCCTCATCACTCAGCTTATCAGGGGTGATGTGGATGGAAGGCCCTCCACACAGAGCTTCAACCTACTGCCAGAAGTCATCAGATCACCTCGTGGGGAGTTCTGTGGCTCTGTTTGCTCTGCCCTGGGGGTTTGGGCTGTGAGGAAAAATGCCTCAGCCCTTTGGCCACCTGGACCCAAGTGGACAGGAGCTGCGTCCACATAATTGAATAATGGGAACAGGCTCTTCAGGCCCTTTGAATATCTAATCTGTACTAAGAATTGATATGCATTTTCCTTTGAATCTGCACATTCATTCAAAAGCAGATTTTACTCTTGGTCATGTACCAGGTGCTCTTCTAAGAACAGTATAGAGCGAACAGATGAACCCTGCCCTGGAAAGGCTCAGGTTTGTATGCAGTGGACATAAGTAAAAACTATGGAGTAAATAAATAAGGACCATATCTAGGGCTTGAGGATGCAGGTTAGTGGTAGAGAGCTTACCTAGCATCCTCAAGGTCCTGGGTTCAATCTCTGGTACTTGCCTAGCATGTGTGATAACTAATACTATTAAAAATAAAATAATAAAAGTCAGATATGTATAAAAAAGAGAGAAGTACATCTAGCACAGTGTCAAATGGTGTGGCTGACAATGAGCACCACACTGCACACCCCATGGTACAGACTTGATGCAGTGCTGAAATCCACCCTGAGTCCATACGAGTGGGGACCCGTAATACTTTTTGTTTGTTTCCCTGTCTGGTGCTTCCTCATACACCATGGACAGCCAATGGAGACAGGAGTCCAATGTTCTAAGTTCCATTTGCTCTGGTCCATGCAACAAGGTTTCTCAGAGGTGCCCATGGGGTTGATCCCCTCTACCTGGCTCACTAAACTACCATGCCTGCCACCTTTATTCCTGCCAGTCTCATGCCTGCTGTGTGGAACTACCCATACTGCTCTTGGTTCTGTTTTCAGAGAACCCAAAACTAAGATGCAAGGTGATACATGTGTAGCAGAAGGAAGGAGGGTGTATTATAAATCAGGAAGGAACTGATCTCCTTCCTGACTCTAATTAAATGGCTTGGTCAAAGCTAGGTAGGAAGGGACAGAACTAGGACTTTCCTGCCCTCTTTCTGGCCCCATGGTGGCAAAGGAACTTAACCACTGACCTTGCACCTGACTGAAGAACTGGTACCACAACCCACAAGTGTGTGGGCAAAGCCCAGGCTGTAGGACTTCTGGAGGAGTGAGCTATGAGCAGGGAAGCAGAGGCACCAGGTGTGGATGTGTCTGGCCAGGGCAGGTGACATTTCAGGTTGACTGAAGGAAAGCTGTTCCTTAGAAGGGAACATCAAAAAAAAAATTTATGCTTTAGCGTGAGCTCAGAGGCAGCCAGGGGACCCTGCAAGCAAAACAAGTTACAGAGCAAAGGCTTTCATGTTCCCACCTAGCTCTGTCTACTGTGAGCACCCTGCACAGCTTGACTGGTGTCCTCTCTCCTATCCGTCAGAGTGGAAGACACTTAGGCAGTGGCTCGTGGCATGTTCTCATTTCATAGGGAAAGTCGTAGGCCCACAGAGGGCAAGCAAAGGGCCAAGGGGAGGCTAGAATTTGCATTTCTTGGTGCTTCCAGAAGGCCTGCTTTCTCCCTGGAGAGGAGTTATAGCCCCCGGCCTGTTGCCTGCTCATGCCTCCCATGCACTACCCAGGCAGGGCGAAGTTTGGGAGGACTCTGAAAGCAGTGGTCTTCCACGTGTCATCACTGCAATTAGCTGACAAAGCATTTTCTTGCAGGCTCCCCGAACTCTTGATGGTGGTGGGCAGCCATCATTCGGCCCACTTCCCAGCAGAACAAACTGAGACTCAAGAACAGTGTGACTAGAACCCAAATGCAGGAGCAAGCTGCATGCTCCTTGCAGTCACGCCAAGAACCAGGCAGCCAGCCTTCACAGTGATTACCTTTCATTAGCTGCAGCAAAGCCTCTGCTTTGGCGAGTTTCATAAGGGACTCAATCTGTCAGGAAAACAGAGAGACAGCACCTCATCCATCTTCTGGACAACTATTTATTAGACTTATTATTATGTAAATACAAAAGAGGAGGGGAAGCTACATTTAAAAAAAAATCCAATCAAGCAGGGGCAATGGCAGGGAGATCACAGGGGAGGAGGAAGGAGGTTGGATCCCTGGGTCACTCTTAGCGACCCACCTGATGGAGGAAGAGCAACAGAATGGGAGCCTCCAGAGTGGCAGAAGGAACACTCAGAAGTGGACTCAGCTAGCGGGGGCTGTGCGATGCTCAGCTTACAGACCTGCTCTGAGTTAGTGAAAACGTAGGGCACAGTCATACAGTCAAATAGTGCTCTTGGTTGCTACCATGGGAGCACAGCTTAGCAGGCCCTTTCTCAGGGGCCCCAACACTCTTCAGTGGAACAACAGAAGCTTTGTGAAGATAGAGCCAGATGACCCTGTCCTGGGCCTCAGCATTCCCTTCTAGGCTTAGGCTTCTGACCAGCGTGTGAGTGTGCATGTGTGTGAGTGTGTGTGTGTGTGTGTGTGTGTGTGTGTGTGTGTGTGTGTATCCAGAGTGGGTCTGATGACAGAGGATCAGCTTACAGTGTTCCACAGTCCCCTACTGCCACGACGTGGGCTCGTTGCTCTTTATGCATCCCCCATGGTGCCTGGCATATACAAGGAAGCCAGTAAATGTTCCTTCTCAAACATGTGAATACATTCCCTGGAGATGATTACGGTGGGAGGGGAGGGAGGGAAAACAAATATGGGTATTTCAGCCATTGCCATTTTAGAAACTGAGCTTGACTGGCAGTGCATTTAACAGCAGCTGCCTGCCAACCTCAGCAGGCCTGGCTATCACCCTGTACATGCTCAACTCAGCGACTCAACACTGTGTACCTGGGGTACCTGGGCTCGGTCCCAGGACTAGAATAATAGTGTGTGGCAGGCACTAGGTCGCCATTGGCATTAGTCGAAATAAGAAAGCTAGGTGGGGTACTAACTTAAGACCCACAACAGCCCACCCAGAGACTGACCCTGCATACTCCCATGGGAGGAAAGTAATCACAGAAAGCTCAGATAGGAACTAGATGGGTGCTCTTGGCTACCAAGGGCAGCCATTTATATGGAAATAACAAATTCAGGTCTTGGTCAAGTCTCTCAACTTTGTCCGTTCCCACTTCTCAGAGCTATGAGGTTCCAGGGGTCTTACTTTAGCTTCAGAACTCAAGAGGCACCAGAAGCTACCAAGAAAGAACCTAGAATAAGGTCCTGGGCCATGACCAGTGCAAGGAAACCATACCACTGACTACACCAAGAAGGTCTTCCCAAGCACTGTGCATCAAACCCACTTCAGCCTCTCTCTACATTGAACACATGGTATAAGGAGCCTGGACTTTGGTACCTAATGACTGGGTTCTGGCCCTGGTTCCACTATGTCACTCTGTGACCATGGACAGTTTGGGCTGAGAAAAGAGAACGTTACCCACTCACTGGGACTCTTGGGATCAAATGTGTTTCTATGCACACAGCCCTCCAGCATCTGGTGAAACTCAAAAAACTAGAGTTGTTATTTCTGTTATCTCACATGGAGTCATGTATGAAGAGCAGATTGTGATACAGGCTGTGGCAGACCTATGCTCTTAGTGTAGTGGATTCACCAGGGGATACAGTTTCAACTGCTGTGTGTGTGTGTGTACAGAGAGGAGATGTTCTTTAGATGGAAACTGAATGGAGCAGTGATCCAGTGCTGAGCAAAGGCTGGGAACGAAATTATGTTAGGAATGGTACTTATTAAGTGGTCATGATACAGAAGATGCGGTCTGAGCCACAGGTTGCAGCCAGGTAGCGATCTAGGCTTTTGTGGAAGAGTGTTCAGGATCTCCAGGCCTCAGGACCTGACAGACCTTCCCCAAGCCTCCACACCCCCACGGGTGGTACATTCCTGTTTCCTCTAACCTCATTCTATGGAGACAGCACATCCTGCTTGCAATACTCCCCCAGAGACAGGCAGATTATCATTAAATATCCAACCACAATAACTCTGAAGGTTATGTTGCTTTTTGTGTTTGCAAAGGGCTTTGCTATATCCAGCCAGAGATGTTTCTTGTCCTCACGCACCAACCTACCATAGATCACACTGGAGCAGGTCAAGGAGACGACTATTCCGTTCTCACTCAGACTCATGCATTCCCCCAATGAGCAAGGCATAACAAATATGCAAGGAAGGACAGTGTGGGTCAGAAGCTCAGCTTGGCTAAGCAAGACATGGTGGGAGCATCAGGACCATTCTCTATCTCAGTTTCTGACTGTGTGGAGTATTGTTTTCAATTCCTTTAAGGTGAAGTGAGTCTTGTAGGCAGCACATAGTTGGGTTTTGCTTTCAGTATCTATTAGCCCACTCTATGGCTTTTGATTGTAGAGTTTAATCCACCTGCATTCAAAGTACTTAGGGCAAGGACTTCTCAGAAATGAGTTAAATAATTAACTCATCTGCACAGCACTTCGAAGTTTATATTATACTTTTTCAAACATTATCTCAATGAACGTTCACTGAGGTCCCATGACAACTGTTTCTGTTCTTTTCCTGTATTATGAATGAAGAAATTCAGACTTAGATTAAATGACTTCTCCTACATCACACCACTCATACTCCTGAGACCAGAAACTAACAGGCGCTTTTCAGACACAGAAGAGCCTGTATTTTTGAAGCAGAACAGTTGCTGATCTGAGGAGCTAAAACGAGTAAGACACTCATCATGGGGACTTTTCTTCCTCCAAGAAGATGCTGAGGTGGGAGGGGCTTTATATATTCTCACATAACAAATAACTTGGTAGGCTGGCTGCTTAAGAATCGTCAAAAGAACACAAAATCTTATGTTCAGATAATAATTATGTGATAGCTTCGTTTATTTGTTTATTTGTTATTTTGTTTTGCTGTGTGACCCTTGTGTGGGTTACAATGATATTTCTTCAGTGGGAACAGTATGTTTATGCATGCCAAAAGGGAATCAGGAGACAGGAATAGCAGAAGGTGACTGCTTGATCTCTAAGAACCAGTTCAGACACTACTTGTGCCTCTCACAGATGTTTGGTGGGTTCCCAGTGTGCCCTGAAGTACAGGATGACCAAGGCAAGAGGATATACTCACCTGATACTTTGGGCAACTTCCCTTACCAAGCCCACTGGACAAACAGAACTGACTAGTTGTGATCATGTGGAAGGTCTCAGCTAGGCTCCATGTCTGCCTGGCCCCTACAGGAAGCTCTATTTCGAGGCACTGAGATGGTGCTGGGCTTGGGACTCCCCTGCCAGAGATGAGCATTGTTCCCATCTGTAAATGGCTCTAGCTCCTGGAAAAGCAGCCACAGCTGAGTGCTTAGCAGCAAATAGATCACTCCCCGCTGAGCCTGTGACTCACAGGGCAGGGAGCCAGCCTCCTGAGGTACACAGGGAGGCAGAAGCCTGGGGACTTGTCTGGAGGCGCTCAGGACTCTGTCCACACTTAAGGGCAGCATTTATCTCCTCCCTTCTTCAGAACCTTCTGGGGCCCTTCTGCTTCCATCTTCCCACCCTGCCCCAGGTCTAGAGGGAGTTTCTATGCCAGATGTCCAGATTGTCTCCCTAGAGGGCCAAACTGACTCACGGAACATATGCAACCCATTCCTCCTTCCTCGGTCAGGAGCTCTGCTGCTCCTCTCTGGGAACCTGGCTCAGCCCCTCTGCAGATGGTGCCTGAGTAAAGTTTCCTGACTACACCTGGTTGATACCTTCTGTCCATGGCAGTAAGCAACTGACTATGCGCAGCACAGAAAGGCAGTGAGGGGCCATGGGAGTGTGAAGAAGGAAAGAGAAGGGGGGAAAGAGATGAGGGGAGAACCTGATGAGAAGGGAAAGGAAAAGCAAGAATAGGAGGAAGAGCAAGAGCAGAGGGGAGAGGGCAAAGACAGAAGGAAGGAGTAGAGACTTTGCTATCACTGGGATCCTTTCCATGGAGCCTAATCCGATATTCCAACATAGCTAGAAAACCACAGCAAGTACCTCTTGGTTTCTGTCTGGGTGTCTAGCCTGGTAGGGAAGGTGCAAGGATAACACACAGAACCTCATCCCTAAGGGATGAATGGTTGACCTGGTTGCAGGGTTGGTGCATTGTACATTCAAGGGTCATTATGATATAATAAAAGACCTCTAGGACATTGAAAATATGATGATGGTTCTCACTCAGCATTCACAGCTAGATGAGTCTGAGTTTGAGCTGAACCTCTCCAAACCTCTGTTTTCCTTCTGTAAAAGCAGAGATACGGTGGAATGTCCTGCTGACCTTACATGGCCACCAGGACATGCAGAGTAGACACAATCGGTGGAGATGCAACCAAGAGTCTACAGCTCAGTAGCTACATGGGACACAAGGAACAACAGTGGTACTAAGAGGCAGTCACAAAGGGGAAGAGCATGGAGGCAAGGGCCTGAGGCTGTTCTGGAAAGCAAACAGATGCAGAAGGGATAAGGAAAAGGACAGTGCAGAACACATGCCCAAAAAACCAGGTATGTGGGCAGGAATGAATACATCTGTCTGAATTATGGAACAATTAAAACCATAGTCTTCCTTTTTTGTTGTTTTTATGCTTGTTCACTCTTTCCCTGCTCCGACATTTCTGGGTAATATCTTCCACCTAGAAGAGGCTTCCCTCCCCTCTTTCAGTCTAGGTATTAGTATCCAGGCCTCATGTAGAGGACCTTCCTTCAGAGAGAAGCTTTGTGTGATTCTCAAGAATGGCTGTCACTGGACACCTTGTCTACTTGTACTGTGACTCAAAATGAGAAATATGCTTTGCATCATACACACTGTATATCCATCCATCCACTCATATCTATCATCTATCTATCTATCTATCTATCTATCTATCTATCTATCTATCTATCTATCTAGTGGAAATAATATCTGTATAAGAAATCACTTTCCTGGGTACAACACATCCTATTATATTTCTATTTTGCTCTAAAAATTCTTGTCATGACCCATTAAGTTAGTTCAATGACCCACTAATGGCTGAAAAGCACTGCTTGACAACACTGCCTCCACTCATACTGCTGTCTCATTCCCTACTCTGGACAGCTGTGTCTCTGACTGGGTGGCAAACTCTGAGGGCATGCATATTACCTGGCTTTCTCCCAATCCAACCCTGAGCACTTTGGACCCAACAGGTACTTTTAGAGAGTTGAATAGGTTAACTATTGAGCAGGACAGGGGCTGACTGGCCATAGGAAAGGGCTCTTTCTTAGATTCTTCGAAGCCAGTAAGAAGTGACAGGCTTTATGTCAGAGATTCAGGGATCAGAAAGCAACTTTCCAGTCTTAGGATGGGATGCCCTATAATGGATGCTCTGTTGATCCCTACAGTTTAATGGAGTTTAATAGAGTCTGGAACAGCTTTGTTTAGTGAGCATAAGGTGTGTGCAGGCATTGGAATTTTGCATACATCTCTTGTCTGCACCCCCAGGCTTAAGGTCACAGCTGGTGACCCAGAGTGAACTAGAGTCAGATGGGCCTGAGTCTACAATATATACACATAGACATTCTCTCTACCACCCTGCCCCTGTGCCAGCTCACTCTGTCCTCCCCTGACATCTGCATATGAATTTACTTAGAGCTGGGAACTTACATCACCAGGTGGGGAGACATATGTATGTGGGGGGTTGGATGGGTAAGCCAAAGTTAGCACCTGTGTTGAACACCTCAAGTGTGGGTACCTAGAAGGAAGGAGACACAGAACATTCATCAAACATTCGCTGAGCATCTTTTATGTGGCAGGAACTGGCCATGGTGCTGAAGGAGACAGACCGTTGAGCAAAAAAAGGTAGCTTATGCTTGCAAAGATCCTATTCTCAAAAAGGGAGGGAGAAGGCAAGGAACAGGTCAGGGGGCGGTAGCAGTGAGTGTGAAGAGGAGGACAGGGCTAGGGCTGAGTGGCTATAGATAGACAGAAAGGAAGGTCTCTCTAGGAGGAACCATCTGAAGGGACAGCAGGAAAAGCTCCAGGGACCACAAAGGTTACAGTGTGGGCGAGCAAAAGAAACACGATAAGGAGGGTGAAAGAAATGCTGGTCAAGAGCAAAGTCCTTCCAGAGAGACAGCAAGGAGCCAGGGCCAGAAACAGAATAAAAGCCAAGGAGCCAAGAGGGTCCTGGACGATATCTCTGACAAAGTGCCACTCAGCAGAGGCTGCAGTCATCCAAACACACCTGCATCTTAGCCTAGGGACTGGTCTGACCCACTGATGGAACACAACCACCTTGCAAAGGGTCTGGAGTCAGCTTCTGTGCTCTAGCATCTCAGTGAGATAAGAACTGCTCCCTGCCTGGACCCTGCAGTCCCTGGACCCTGAAGAGGTACTGATCATGGCTGTAGGGGTTGGGGGAGTTGTCTTCAAAAGGGTTCTCATCCATTCCATTCTCACTCTGAGTGCTAACATGGAGACCTCTTCCAAACAGGTGGGTTCTGCAGTCTCAACCTGGGAAGTGTCTAAGAAGGTAGAAAAAACCCTTGAGATGGAAGCAGGGCAACCCCGATATGGACCCATCTTATCGGGTTCAGGTGCCCTCATCTTCTACCAGAGTTGACATCTGGATGAGGGGAAGAGGCTACTGGAAAAGGAGGGTGTGCCCTCTTGGCTCCTCCCACTCACACATAAAGGAGCAAGGCTGCTCCTTTCCTGAGGGCTGTGTAATCCTAAATATGAGAAACCCAGAAACGTCTACCTTCTCTTGACAAAGGGGCCAGCACAGCCTAGCTGCCCACACTGGACTTTTAAAGCCAGAGAGACACAGTGGGCATGGGGACTCTTCTTTCCTTTTCCGCATCTCCACTTTGCAGGCAACCCTCCCCACAAGCTTTTCTCAGTCAGATGAGAAAGAACACAATAGTGCTATCAACTGCATTTTGCTGGACATTTACCACAATATATTCTCATCATTATTCTAAATGCTTTCAATGAACAAATTCACTAAATCTTTGCAAAAGCTGAGGAGATGCCAGGCAAGGCTCTGAGGGGCTAATGAGTTGCTCCAGGCCATTGAGACAGCTTAGCGGTAAAGGCGTTCACTGCACAAACTTGAAAGCCTGAGTTTGATTTGAGGGACCCACAGTAGGAGGAGAGAGGTGACTTCTTAGAGCTGTCATCTGACCTCACACGTGTGCTACGACACACACACGCTACTTCCCATAATAATAGAGAAAATGAAAAATTTTAAAAATTACTCAGCACCACAAATTTATGCCAGGATTTTAAAACCTGGGTTTCAGACAAGGCTGTGCCTCAAGAACTACAATTCCTCTTCTTCAGCTTCGGACAATCCAAGCTGTCTGCTCACTCCAGTCCACTGAGGAACAAACGAACAAAAAGATTGCTGGAGGTTGAAAGAAGTTAGTTGGAAGGAGGTACCGTTACTGCCAATTAAGGCAAGAATTGGGGCCTGAAGAAGCCTCTGGGAGTGCATGGGGAGAAACGGAAAGCCGGTGGTACCTTCCTCGTGCCCAGATACAGATGAGAAAGCTGTGCTCACAGGGCCACTCCATCAGCAGGGGAAAAGGGCACGCAAATACTCCATGTTTCCAGGCAGGGGTAGTGCTGCCTATGAAGCTGAGAGGGCTCTCATCTCAGAGGTGCATGTCTAGAGGGAAGACCCAAGGCTTTGGGCAGAGATGAAGGCTGAACACTCACGCGGAAAAGATGACAAGCTTCAAGGTGAAGACATGGACAGGGTCTCCAAAGAACTCCTGAATGTGTGTCTTGGGAAAGGAGCAAGTTTCAGGGCTGGTCAGTGGCTCATGGCGAAGTCATGCAAGTGAGAGAGGCGATGAGCTGCAGTGGGGAATCTTCTGGCCCTCCAGATCACCTCTCCACCTTCCCTTTCTGCCACGCCCATAGCACACAGGAGCTCCTTTGCCCTCCAACCACGTACCATGACCTAACAAACCAAAGAGACAGAAGCATTCTTTCTGCCCGGGACCCAGTGGGTCACCATGGGTTTCTGTGTCTCTCTCCCAGAGATGGCAGCTCCCTCAGGTGGTTCATTCATGCAGTTCTCCTTTTTAGGTTCTAGAACTTGAAGAACTTGAGTCTCATCTTTGCAAATAGCCCCCCCTTAAGGACCTAGCTTCCAGCTGCTTTCCTGTGGGACCTGAACCGACACCCAGGAGAAGAAAAAAGGGAGGCACTTTTAGCCCACCCCAAGCAGAACTGGGGAATGGGCAGTAGGTCACATTTAGTGGTGGTTAAAGCTGTGGTTTCAGAACTTGATGCACAGAGCTGAGATTGCCTGGGCTGCCTATACATGTCCAGAAGAGCCATGAGACTGGCCCAGATTTCCTCCCAGCCAGCAAACCTGGCTTGGGGCCAGTGGGAGATAAAAGCAAAGATGCTCTCTGATGCCCCAGGTCATCATGCTTGTTCAGTTCAGCTTGTGTGGGTCAAACTCAGTTCCTGCTCCAGGCTGTGTTCTAGTTGTTTCTGTGTGGTTTCTCACAGGTCATTTATTCCACAAGTGAGATCTAGTTTTGTTGTCTGTGCCTACTGCAAACAGACCCCTGGCTCCTGCAGAAGTCTCTGATCAGAATGCTGCCTCTCTGGGCTTCCAAAATCCATGTCTGTCATTTGGGGAAATTCCGTTAGTGTCTCTAGGGAGGATATTGGTTCATGTTCTTGGAGCCAAGCACTTCTGCAGAGTGACAGTGACAGGGATCCCCCTTTTCTATCACTGCTTTGTACCCCCGAGTCTGCCTTTGATGACAGCCCAGCCAGAGTTGTCTCATGCTGACCTTGCTGCTGTTCTAAGATTCTAGCCATAATGATCACCAATAATTTATGCACCAACCTTCATTAATCTAGGCCTTTCTTTGCACACACTTTTTCTTCTGCCTCCATGTCCCCACTATCACTTATAACTGTCCAAGTCTATCCTGGGGCATCTACACCAAGAGGCTTCCTGTGATCCCTGTGTTTCTGCTAGAGGTTGGCCACAGTCCTACTATTGCACTATAATGATCCATTTACACACATGTTGGGCTCAGTGAGTAGCATGCAGCTTGGCATACAATACTCATCTGTATTTAATGGTTTTCATATCTTCAATGTCTAGTGCAAAGGTTTTTGAGGGTTCAAAAACAGTTTCTATAATAAATTAATGAATTGAGTTGATAAGATAGGGAATATCTTTACTTTGGATCAGCCAACACATCTCAAATACTCTCTACATGACCAACACTACAGTAGGCACTGAGGTGGGCCCTATCCCTACTTCCTAGAGGCTCATGATCTGGCTGAGGTGGCAGAAGTAGCAGATATCCAGACAGCTGTAGTAATGTGGTAAGAATATCAGCCTGAGTTTTCTGGTGGCTTAAAATGTCTAGTATGTGTCAGATACAGTTCACACAGCGACTGTGATAACTCACCACCTCCCAAAAGAAAAGGTGCTATTATTATCTCTGGCCTGCAGATGAGGAGACTGCAGTGTAAACCCACCTAGCCAGGAAGTGTCTCACAGAGCACCAAACTTGTAGGGCAGGTCCCTAGTTCCACGGGAAAGGAGAGAAGAGAATGGGGGAAAGGGGGTGCATAGCTGGAAACAGATAGGAAAGGGGCAGACCTTGAAATGAAGGAAGATCCCCCTCCTCCAGCCTTCACTTTGTCTCCCTCATCCCCAGGTGTCTGGAGCCCTGGGGAGACCACTGGATGTGAGATGACTTTGCTGGAGTGTGGACGTCATCAGTGCTGTCAGGCCCCTCCCGAGTTCGGAACCTGAGGGGCAGGAGCCCACGGCAGTGGCTGATGCCGATTAATTTCCTCTGACAAGAGGTTGCGTCTTCGGCAAGCACGGTATTAAATAGCTCCTTTTGATCATAATTAAGTTTCTCTCAGGCTGATGCTATAAATAGCCATGCCCTATTGATTGGAGGGTCTGGGCTGTGAGCTCAGCACCCTCTGGGAGCCTTTCCAACCCGGCCTGAGATCACGAGTCCCATTTCTCTCCTCCTGCCATGCAGCATTCCTGGTCTCAAAGGCAGGTCTAGCCCAATACCAGGCTTGAGGTCAGCACATTCCTTCCAACTAACCCATTCCAAGATCAGTCTTCCCCTCTCTTTGAAAACATCCCTGCCTCTCTCTACTGTGCTCAGGCACCTTGCTATAGGGAAACTGAGGCCCAAATAGGTGAAGCTCCTGATTACAAGTCTCTAGAGAGGAAACTAACTCACAACTAGGGTTGTCTTCGCCTCTTCCTCATCCTTAACAGAAGTATAACCAATATAGTTTAGTCGTACTCTGAACTGTAATAGGATAGGACAGGAGGGACCTGGGGCCCTTAAGGCCCATGGTCACCATAATGGATAAGAAGAAGCAACCACAGCAAAGCGCGTTAATTATGACTCCTCTGTGCAGCACAGTTACAAACTCAGCTTTTAAAGGCACCGGGTGGAATACCTCCCTTCTCAACGAGACACCATGCAGCTGCTCCCCAGAAGGCAACATGGTTCTTGCCTCGAAGCTACTTCCCAATTCCATGCAGTGCCATCTCTACTAATAGCCACCAAACACACACAAGGTGCTGCTTAGCCCAGACGATTCTCTGGTTCTTGGCTCTGGTTTGGCGCCTCCATCCTAGGGGCGTGTATGGCAGCCTGGTAGGATCTGCTCAGGAGTTGCCGGGCTTCACACGATCTGTCACCACCTAGCAGCATGAAGCCAGGCACAGGCTATCCTCTCTAGATGGCAAACCATGGCCAAATCTGCTCCCTCTGAAAATACCCGTGCTTGCTCCTTCTTCTGGCGTCTGTGGCTGCTTTTGCACACACACCAGCCCCCCAACAGCAAAGCCCAAGTAGTTGGAATAGGATACCGAATCCACAGAGCCTAACATGATTTATGCTCTGGCTCTTTACATTAGGAGTCCCTCTTAGGACATGTTGGAATAGGGAAAGGGGCAGAAGAGAGTTCTCACAGTTGAGGTCCTAGCAAAGAAGACTTCAGTTCTCCACTGTCTGGCAAATCAAAGTACAGATTTACTTTACTGTATCCAGAAGATACAGTTAAGGAACCTTGATCCTCTATGAACTCTGACCATTGGCTTGGAGACCATAGAAAGATACAGGCATGCATGTCCACATACCCACACACTGTAGGCATGGGGGTGGTGGAGTGAAGTGGGCTAAAGACGCCTGTAACAGAGTAAAGATCTTTATACACTAACTTAGTGTATAAAGGGCAGCCACCCTGACCAGCTGTGCCCACCCTTGCCACACCATGATTGATCTGCTCAGAAAACGTTCCCAGTCCTCAGTGAAGCCCTGAGATAAAGTTCAACTAAGATATCGCTCTGGTCCCATTTGCAGGCTCTCAGAAATGGGGCCATTCCCCAACAAGAGGAGACTGAAAGAAAGAGGAGTCATCAACAGACTGAGCCCCGAGGAGGCCTGAGAGCTTCCCTTAGCTCTTTGATATATGAAAAGAGCAGAGGAACTGCCAGGAAACTAGGGAGTGGAGAGGAAGTGTCTGGAGACAGAGGGAGGAAATGGAGACATTAAGTAGAATCAAAACTGATGAAATAAAAGCACATTGCATTTAGCCTCCATTCTCTGTGATCCCCAAAGACCCCCAAATGCTTGACTTGAGCTGCCTAGCTTTGTTTCCTCAGGGGTATTCCTATTGCTCCCCATCTTTCACCCCTCTGTATCTGGTAAGACCCTACACCTGGCATCCATCCTGGTTGACAACAGTGACCAACAGCCCAGGCATCCTCATCACCCGCCCAGTGGGTGTGTTGGGCTCTGGTGGTCTTCTTTCCCTCAGTATGAAGCTGATCTGGTTTTCTGGGTGGCAGTAGGGAAACAAAACCTCCCAATTAGTTTTTACACAGAGGCTGCCGGAGGCCATATGCCGTGTTCTCCAGCTCTGCCATTACGTATCTTGCTTGTAATTGCTTTAGAATGACACTCATCATGTTCTATTTTATCACTCAATGACAGATGTGTACAGGAGAAGGAAAACACACACACACACACACACACAGAGAGAGAGAGAGAGAGAGAGAGAGAAATAGAGAGAGAGAGCAAGAGAGCGCATGTCCAGTAGTGTGCAAGCTGTGGTTACTGAGTGTGCATTTGAGTGGACAGAGTGGCCCATACTTCCAGAAGCACTATCAGCTCCCTCTAAACTCTACACAAAATCCTCAGCATTCTAGCTGTAATTACTCAAATATGGATATTTCCTTCCAAGGATGAATAAGGACTACAAACAGTGAAGCAGGCAGTCATTTCTTCTGTTGTTTAAATGCTCCACACTGGGTACCCTGAGGCCAAAGCTCCCTGCTCATTAACTGGGGTCTTGCTTGCTCCCTATTGCCCCAGGCATCTCACCCATCATCACTTTCCACTCTCAAATAGGCAAGGGCCTCTCTCAGGAGTCCCAGGAGTGGGAAGCTCCCAAAGGTTTCTGTGATCTAGGCTGAAGACACTGGCAGGGCTCATTGGCTCCTGCTTCCAAAAGCCAGCAGAGATTAGACATGGCATTCTTTTCCTGCCTACTTCTGGGAGGGGGAATGGAACTGAAGAGACCAGCAACAGTACCAACAGACACATTGGGCTGTCCATGATGGGTGCAGAGAGACACACAATAGATACGGAGTAGATTGATGGCACAATACCTTCCTCAGACGCCCGAGGTATAAAAGCTTCACAAATGATCTCAAAACCCTAGTAATTTCTCCTTTTTCTACTTCAAGCCAGACACTTTGTGTCTGCCTGAGCTGGTTTTACAGAAGACCCCAGTTAAGCCCTCCAGGGCCCTGCTAACTACTTGGGGCTTGAAATTTCAAGGCCAGAGAATATAGTCTAGAGCTGATGATCCTTTCTCATTAAGAGAGCTGATCACCAGTCTTAGAGTGCAGGATAAAGCCCCACTGAGCAACCCTGAGGATATGCTATAGCCCTTAGTCACCCTCCAGACACATAGTCCATCCTCGGGTAGAGGCATGATATAAGTAAAAGGCCAGATAAGGTCAAGTGCCCTCTGCCTCTTCCCCACAAAAGCCTCAAGTCAAGGGTCACTAGGAGCATGGCCTGTGGAACCTTCTTCAAGCCAGGAAGTAGGTAAGAGCAGAACACTTGGGCCATCCTTAGGAAGTCTGGGACAGTGGTGAGGTGGAGAACATGGGGATCCAGGCTGTGAGGGGTGAAGTCTGATGAGCAACAGACATTGCTTTGATTTTAGAGACTCATTCTCCCAACCCCCACCCTCCTATTAAGATGGGAATGAGTATGAGTCTCCAGGGATGGAGAGAGAACAGAACAGACTGTTTCCAGAGCACTTTCCTCAGCACTCATCTTTCTAGTTCTTAATTAGAAGCCCAAGGGGAGCCTGGGGCCTTGGCAGTGAGTGAGGTTAGCAAGTGATGGGGGAACCCCATCTAAATGCCAGCTTCCTTCCCCAGGGATGCCCCCTCTTTCCGAGGGCAGCCTTACCCCTTCTCCTCTCCTAGCCAAAACAGTAGGGGAGTGGACATGGATAGGGGCAGCCATAGCTATTCTCGTGCCTTGGAAAGAGTTTGGGCGGTATAGTTCAGGGGCAAAGATCTCTCTATTCTGGAACCTGGGCTATAGTCTGGCCTCCTTTGCTTTTTCCTGGTCAGCCACCAGGGGCTGAAGGCCAGGATTCTGGCTGTCTAGAGAGGGCCTGTCCACCTGTGCTCATCAGAAATGCAGTGTGTGCCTTCAGCCGTCCCTCACAAAGCAAGCATTGGCGCCAGCAAGGCTATTGTGCTCTGAGAAGCCCCGTCACCCTCAACAGACCTAGTTGGCATAATGCTTCCTGGTCTTTGTTGAATATGTCCAGTTCCCTGACCAACTCATGCCTAATAAATAATTGTTTCCTTGCTTATTCTAGGCAGCTCTACTCAAGGGAAGGATGGAGACCAGTCTGATAAGGACTGGTCCTTTCTTTGGTTCCCTGGTGTCTGAAGGCTAGGTGACCTCTGTTTAGTGAAGGGGCACAGGCTTCTCTGTGAGTCCCATCACATCCCTGGCAGCTGCCAGCATTTACTAAGCATCTTCCCTTTCTGCTTCCCTTCCTACTGTCTAAATCTCTCCTTCTCCCTGTGCTGAAGATGTGCATGTGGTACAGGAACAGGCTGGGGACCTGAGTGGGGATGGATGTGGGGAAAGAGGATGTTGAGAAAGGCACCTGAAGGTCATCCTCCATGAAGTGGATTGTTTTGGGGTCCAGTCTGATTAGGGTGCTTTCTGACAGCTACGCCTCACCTTCCTCACGTGTATGACAGGACTCAACCAGATCTCACCAGGCTGTGAGAATGATGCCCGTAGAGCCTTTGGGTGGCTCTAGTACCATTTCTGTCCTCCCCATAGCTTTTGCCCTGTGTGTGTTTCCTTGGCTTGAGCTGCTGGCATGCCATCTGGCATTCTGGGTGAGCCAAGAGTTATTTACCAGTGACAACTCTGTTCATCTGGCCACTGCCACCCATGGACAAGGGCAGCAGAGCTCACCTAAGCCCCAGGGATGGCTGATGTTGAGCAAGCACTCGTGCCGGTCTCCAGATTAGGCACTTTAATAAACATCTTTATTTTAATCCCCATGACAATCTTCATTTGTCAGAGGGGAAAAAAATGAGGTTCCCACATTGATTTCTGCCTGGTCACACAGTAAGGAAGTGACAGAGCCGAGCCATGGTGGCCCCCAGACATGTCTCATCAATCTGCCCTTGCCAGTAAGGCCCCTTGTGAGAAGCTGGGCCAGGTGTCCAGCTAGAAGCATAAGGTACAGTCATAAAATCAGTACCAGGTAAAGCCATGGCTCCTCACCCCCTGGCTTAGGGCAGAGAGGAGAATCCATTTTCTGGATTCCCAGTCAATGAGTCATATCACAGGTGATATATATTCACACTTAGGGATGGAAAGACCACATTTATGTTTTTGGACTTCAGTGGAAACACTTGACCTTTTCCCATGTAGACCCCCCCACACCCTGTCATTCCTCCCTGCTGTTTCCCACTATGAAATTCAACCCATGTGGTTCATGGGAAGCCTTTATCAGTTGTGATAGGTCACAAAAATGGCCACCAGCATTCCTTACCCCTGTGTGATGTGACATCACAGTTCCTTCTGTCAAAAGGTGTGATTGATTTCTCTGTCCTTTGAATGGAGACTTGGCTACTATACATTAGCAAAATCGATAGTGTAGAAGCTTGAAAAGAACTTGTGCACCAAGAGTTGGACCTTTGGTGCAGTGATGAGGAACTTTGCCACTGCCATCAATGGAGGGCTCTACCCTGCTCAGCTCTCCTGGGTGATACGGGCTCAGAGCTAAGCCATCCATCCCAGATGCCTCAGGTGCTCACTCACCTGTTGCCAGAACTGTGAGTGAGCCCATGCTGGACCATCCTTAGGAAACCACAGATGGCCCTGGGGGAAGAACAGTCAGATTATGGCAACTATGTTGTCCATTAAGATCATAGAATCCTGAGAATCAGTGTTTAAAGTTTAAGCCACTGCATACTAAGGATGATGAACTGTGATATAAGAGCTAACTGATTCAGGTTCTCACAACGGAGCTGATGAAGGTGCCAGAAAAGAAGCCCTGCTCCCCTTTACGGCACTGTGACCACGGGAGTGCAGTCTGGTGTAGCGGTTCCAGGGCCACAGAGGCAGAAAGCCTGAGTTTAAAACCTTGCTTCACCACTGAAAACTTGTGTGACCTCGGAGAAGTCACTTAATCTTTCTGTGCCCCAGTCTTCTCAGCTGTGGGCAGAGATGGCAACACCTCTTGATGGGGCTGCATGACAGCAAGTTAATAGTGAATACCCAGAGCACTGCGAGGTCTACCCTATAAGGGTTTCCCCATTACTATCAGACAAATAGCCCTTCTATTGCCAACTGTCGGGGAGTTTGTATGTGGAGGAAGCACGCTGACCACCCCATCACCAGCTCCGGTAGGGTTGAGGAAGCACAGAAATGGTGCTGTCATGGAAGATGGAAGATGGAGACCAGGGGAGCTGCTGACAGAGATGGGAGCTTGACAAACAAAAGATGTAAATGACTATATCTGCTACTTTTTTCTCTGCTATGTCCAAATCCCTCACAGGAAGGAGTTAAATGGAGGAAGGGATTATTTTGGCTCACGATTAAAGAGTCTATGATGGCAGGAAAGGGATGGCATCAGCATGAACATGATATGGCTGGTCACATTGCATCTGCAGTCAAGAAGCAGAAAACAATGAACGCTGGTGTTCAGCTTTCTTTCTCCTTTTATCCAGTCTGGTACCCCACCACCTCTATAGGATGGAACCAACTATATTTAGTGCAGTTTCAACCCAATTTAGAAACTCCCTCCTAGACGTGCTCAGAGATTTGTATCCTATGGCATACTAGATTCTGTCAAGGTAACAACCAATGATAATCATCGCAATTATCTTCTAGGCAGCTTTCCGGGACTGAGATGAATCCAGGCGTGTGGCTTTGCTCGCCCACTGTGGAAGCACCACACACACATGGTTTATTCTTTTTTGAAAGCTTTACTGCCGATGCATAGCCATGGCTGCTCTCAGAATAAGCTTGTTATCCTCCTAGAATCACCATCTCAGTGTTCACAGGAAGAAGAGAGAGAACGTGACCCTATCCTGGATATTTCTAATGCTACCCACAGTTGGTGTCTTTAAACTGCCTCTGGTTATAACTCTATTGCTGCTCAGGAGAGAAATGAACACTTACACACCAATAGAGATGCCTGGGCTACTGGCCAGGGCCCAGCAGGGAGGGGAGAGGGGCCAAGAATCCTCTTGGGTCACGGGATTAGGCTCCAGGACCTGCCTGCCTTGCACACAGGGCTGCGCCAAAGCAGATTTTCACTGCGGATATCCCAGTTGGGACCCTGAGAGCAGGTGGGTGAAATGATCCCTCAGACAGACAAAGCTCAGTATACGGAAGTAGCGCCCGTGTTGTGGGCCACACACACAGTAGGGATAGAGATACAGGTATGGGGGAAATACAGGACCCCTCAGCTTCCAAGGTGGCCAAGGGGGAGAACGATAGAGCCCTTAAAAGTGCCTTCCTGCCTCCAGAGGCCTGGGTGGCCTCAGTTTAAGAGCAAGGTCAAAGGCAAAGCCAGGTAACCATACTGGGAAACACGGTTCTTTGAGAAAATTCCATTCAAGTTGATTTGAGAAGGTGACACAAATTGGGGGTGGGTGGGGTTTTAAGCAGAATTAAAGTGATATTTTCAAAATGCTTGCTGTTACAAGAGGGAGACACCGGGATAGGATGGAGCCAGGACTGACGATGGCTCTTTCAAAATTAGGGGCGGAGTGGACATCAGCCTTCTAAACAGGTAGGCTCCACCAGGAGGAAGGACTCCCGACAGTACTGGAGCGCGTGGCTAGCTCTTTCCTTGCTTTGCACTTCCTCCTTCCTTGATGGACGTGACGTTTTCTCCACATCGTCTTGGTCTTCTGTGCCTGGTGACCAGACCTGAGAGCTGTTTGTCATTGTGTAAGGTCAGAATCCACAGCCAGCAAGGCAGAAGTATTTGTTGCCAGAGCACACTGGAGCTCCAGCAGCAGCTGGAGACTATTGCCCCTGCCCACCCACCCTACTCTTTTAGTTTTCATAAACAAGACTGAACATTCAAGGAATAGCCAATCTCTTTTGCCACCGGGCAATCTTCTCTGGATTCTCCAGGCACAGAGCCACTCTTTGAGAAAAGGAGGCACATAGGGACCAGAGGATGAAGCCCTGGGTGAGAAACGGAAAAAGGGTCACCTCTCAGCAGTCCCGAGAACAGGGGGACTCCTGATGGCAAAAAGAAAACAATGTCCACTTTGGATGACAGCCCAGGTTACCTGAGAATTTTCTCTACCTTACCTGGCACCCTCATAGCTGGGAGGCCTTCTCGTGTACATGCACGTGTGCATGCGCGTGCGTGCACACACACACACAAACACACACCGTACACATACACCCATGTAAGCATGGTACCCATTTCTCTCTCCCCTCCAGTTTCACTTTCTGCCTGGATTACCTTTCCTTTTCAGCTCTACAAAGCCACCTTTCCCGCCAGATTTATGGGCTCATCTTTATCTCTTTGTGATTCCTCAGAGTGGAGTGGATCTAATGATCCCTCGGCTTCACCCTATCTGTATGGGCAGCTCCTCCTCGACTCCATGCTCTGAGATGCACACACAGCCCCTGCACTTGGGCTCACTGTCTGATCTTGCTCGGCTTAAAGTTCTATGCTTGGTGTGTTTATCAGATTGTTGCTGATCATGTGGTTACAATGAGGCTTCAATGAACCAGTGGCTATCCACTGAGTTCCTTACACATGCCAGGAGCTCTGCTTTGAGTTGGAGTGCAGGGTGGTGGTGGCACACGCCTTGAATCCCAGCATTTGGGAGCAGGGGCAGGTGGATCTCTGTGAGTTCGAGGCCAGCCTGGTCTAAAAGAGCTAGTTCCAAGACAGGCTCCAGAGCCTCTCATGCTGAGGAGTTAGAGCTGCTTGAAAGCAGGAACTACATAATTCAGGTCTTTGGATCTAAGAGAGGAGAGAGGGAGAGAGGGAGAGAGGGAGAGAGGGAGAGAGGGAGAGAGAGAGAGAGAGAGAGAGAGAGAGAGAGAGAGAGAGAGAGAGGAGAGATGCCCTAGATGTGCTATCCTGGCCATGTCTACCATGTTTCCCCGTCACTGTCACCACCTCAGCCAGCTGTCATTTGGCTTTCATCATCTCCCTGCTCTGAAAAGAAAGTCAATGGGATGCTTACAGCCCCAAGGGAGACTGCAAGATTGCTGTCTCCCCAGTCCTCTGTGATCATTTAATGGTTGGTTTCATCCAAACCACTTAAACTAAGGTAAGTCATGCTGCTTACACTATATATAGATGCTATATAGCATCTAGTTGCATATAGCATCCTATAGATTCCCCTGCGCTCCTGTGGGGAGCTCCTGTCATGAAATAAGGGAAGCGGAAAAAGGAAGGGCCATTCACAGACCACTAGGATAACAGTAAATGAAATATAAGTTGGTGATGAGGGTAGGGCATGGAAGAGATAGAGGTGTCTATGGAGTGAGTAGTGGAAGACAGTGGAAGTGGGGTGCATCTAGTCACCCCCAGAAGTCAGCCAGCTATAGCACACAGGCTTGATTGCTTATCCCACATATCTAGCAAGGATCCTGGATTCTAGGTTCACCCTAGAAGCCTCCACACACACTCCAGTGGGACCCAGTCACACTAAGTCTGTCCCAGGACAGATCTCTGAGTCTCCAAGTGGCTTCTGTGATCAGAATTATCCCTACCTTCCAGAACTATTTTCTGGCCCCTCAAATCCCTTGTCCTTCTAGATTAAAGGAGGAGAACCAGTTCTGTATAAAAAGGCCTATAACCACTGACTCTCCCCTACAAAGAAATGGGTTACAGCAAACAGGGGCAGCTTCCCATGCCCAGAACCATGTAGGCAGACCTGATGCCATCTGCTGGGGTGGGTGAGTTCAGTGCTGAAGAGAGATAGTGAACTATACTCTCCAAGTTTAATATTCATAGGCTTGAAAGCGTATCTGACCTCACCCTTTAAAAGGCCCTTGCTCCCGGGGTTGATGTTTGATGCTTCCACTCACTTGGTCATATCAGTCATCCTAGGCAGCTGAATTTACAACTCCTTGCTTTTTTTCCCCAATGGGACCTCTGCCCTGGGGCCTCAATAGCCATTGACCTTCACTGTAACCTACCTGCTTAGCACCAAGTTCCTGAAGGCTTCCTAGGATGGGGATCTCCAAGCAAGGCTTGCCAGGCCTCCCTGTGGACTTGTATTGCTTATGGGAACTTTGGTCAAGGACTCTTAACTTCTCCATTTTAGAGAAAAGGAAGGGGAAATGGGAAGGTTACCAAGCGTCTGACCATTCAAAGGCTAGTTCTTCCAGCTGTGGATAACCCAGGCCACCAGGCTAACGAGCCTTTTTCCTTGGATGCAGAAAAGGCTCAGGGTTTTAGAGCAGCTGGCTAGAAACTGAAAACTCACCCAATTCAAACTTCTCACCATTCAGAAGAAGACACTAATGACCTGAGAGGTCACACGACTCCCCAAAGCTAGTTCTACACCCACCTCTCCTGGTTTCTAATCTGGGGGCCTTTCCACAGTCCCTTAGAGCCCCACCCCAGCTGCAGGGCTTGGCCAACCCACATAAGCCAGCTCAGGCATGAAGTACTAAATGTTGAGTGTGGACTCTGCAGCCTCTCCTCCTCAGATGAGAAGTTGCCCTTACATGGAGATATTCGGAAGTCAGGCACGGTGCAGGGGTGGGGACAGGGGAGTGGGCATGGAGCTTCCTAATCTCCCCCTAAACTCTGCCCAAGCTCTGAGCGTGCCAGTCCAGCTGCAGGAGAATGTTTTACTAACTGACACCACGGCCCTTGCTCGCTTGAAACAAATTTCTGCTGAAGAAGGAGATGGGGCTAGAGGTAAAATCAACATAGCTACAGCTCAGAAGACAAGCACATGGGTTTTCTCTGGGTCAGAAATGTTTTTGCAGGAAGAAGAGAGGGGCTGAGAAGGAAGGTAATACAGAAACACCCTAGGCTCACATACTGTGTGTTGCCCTTTCTCATCTCTCCCATGCAGGAATGAGGCATAATGGCTATGGGAATAGCCACATTGCTGAAGAAAACAGCCGAGTGGAAATGAGGATATCTTGAAGGGAAATCCATCCACAACAGGCACAAGGCTTCCTCAAGGAGTGTCTAGCTTTGGCTGTGACACCTCAGGGATTACATCCCCCAAGGGGCTCTTCCACTCCCCAGCCCCAACTTTCTGGAAGTAAAAGTAGCCACAGATCACTACAAAGGGCCAGTTCATAAGGGGGTGTGGATAACTGGGAACAGGAGGCCTAGGGCCAGTTAAGAGCACAGCCATCTTACCTACAGTGTCCCACAATTCAGAAGTAGGCAGAGCTATGGTGCCTTTAGTGGACCAGGAGGGCGCAGCTGAAAGGCCTCTGGAACCGGTAAGGGGTGCTAAACAACAGGGTAACTTGGGACAAGAAATTCTCCAGGGAAGGAAATAGTCTGAGATCTTGAAAAGGTTATTATGGAAGATATTTGTGTGGTATGCATATTCCTCTCATATTTGTTTTGGGGGAAGGGAGAGTTTGCAATATTTTGAAAGCTCCCACCTCTGTCTTTGCTGTCTTCCCTCCTTTGCCACCTGTTTGTCACCAGTGTCTGTGTCTCCATGAGCCCAGGCAAGCCTAACTCCCACATGCCTAGGGCCATCGGCATGCTCTCCCTGACCTTGGACATTTCCTTTGCTACACTCTGGGCTTATCCTTCCCTCTCAACTTCTGCACATGAAACCTGAACTCTTCAGCTCTGCCCTGTTAGGAAGTTGGGGTGCTTCTGTCTGTCTCTCCTTTGCACATGAGAAAGCTGGGAAGTTGACTTTTCTTTCCTCTCCGATTTCCTTTGGACAGAAGAGGCCGGGGACTGACAGGATAAGAGTGGATGCTGCACACATCAGGCTAAGGGGATCCCAGGCTCTCTATAGACAAGCCGCCAGTCTTGAGTGGGCCTCAAGACTTAACTACAAGCCAGGTGCAATGGTGAAACCTCTTCCCTCAGGCAAATGGGAGGGTGAGATGCATCCAAACAGCCTGTACTGAGCTTAGGCCGTTGTTGAAGCGGGGCATCATCAGCTACTGTTGTTAAGGGTAATGGCGGTCATCCCTCACCGTCAGGGTGAACCTGTTTCCACTCATTCAGTCTTCAGCACAGATGGCAAAGTCACTTCTGCGCTGTTGAATTACGGCCCTAAAGAGGCTCAATCACAGCTCTTCAGTCATCACTGCACCCTGGGCACAGCCACTCTCTGACTCCCAACCAACTGCTGGGGGTGCCGTCACTCAGGAAACCAGGAGTAGCTGCTGTCCCCTTTGTGTCTCTGTTCTGAGACCGCTCAGGCTTCCCTACACACCAGGCTTCCCCTCTCTCTTCCTTCCCAGCTTTATCCTTTTCTTTATAGCTTTTTTTTTTAAATTGAGCTATATATTTTTCTCCACTTCCCTCCCTCCCACTACCCTCCCCTTCTACCCTCTCCCATGGTCGCCATGCTCCCAATTTACTCAGTAGATCTTGTCTTTTTCTACTTCCCATGTAGATTAGATCCATGTATGTCTCTCTTAGGGTTCTCTTTGTTGTCTAGGTTCTCTGCAGTTGTGTATTGTAGGCTGGTTTTTCTTTGCTTTATGTCTAAATGACACATATGACA
>JAQHUG010000317.1:583368-649231 GCA_028555095.1 Dicrostonyx torquatus
CAGGGCTGTGATGGGAGGTGGTGGTGACAGGGTAGGACACCAGGGCTGTGATGGGAGGTGGTGGTGACAGGGTAGGACATCAGGGCTGTGACGGGAGGTGGCGGTGGCAGGGTAGGACACCAGGGCAAATTCACATAGTGCTTGTTTATTCTCTGAGTCAGCAGTGCTCTCTGGTGCACAATAAGCATCCACAGACATGGAAAGAACCAAAGACTCCTTGTTGAGATGTAAGTTTGTATCCTCTCTTGAAAATTTCAGCACCAGGGAACTATCAGTTAAGAAATGCCAACAAACAAACAAAAAACCGGAAGGTCACTCATTCTCAGAACGTTCTGTGAGCAGTCCTGGGGGCAGGGCTTCACCACACACAGTATCTAGACTGAGGTATGGTGATCGCTGTGGAAGTACAAACAGAACAATGAAAATGGAAGAGCTCATGAAAACACATCTCAGACAAGCTCCATTGCTGGCACTGGAGAATCTGATCAAGAACCCTAACCTGCAGTGTTCTCTCTACATCCCTGACTTCCTGAGTCTTCCTGCCTCCTGGGTCCTTAGACAGAAGCCCTCCAGGATTAGGTTTTAAAGGGAAATGCAAATCACCTGGAGACTGCTTCATGCTTGGAATAAGTTAAAAAAAAAACCAACAAACAATCGATTCTGCTTTTGTTAAAGTGATTTTTGAACACTGTCAGAAATGCTCTCATCTCAGCACGGGGTGACAGACAGGTTGCCGATGACAATTATGTAAGTCAGGAGCAGGCTGCTCCATACCTTCCCCACCTTTCCCAGGCCCAATTCCCCTCTTTAAGATGTCCAAGAGCAGTCCACTCCAGATGTCCTGAAGTCAGCACCCTCCCCCCAGCTTTTGAGAACACACACCCAAAGGCTCCCAGCGTCTCTTTTTCCCCACGTCCTAACCTGAGCTGCCTCAAGGACCTACTTGCTCAGGCAGTCCAGGTCAGCCACAGTGCTAAGCAAAGCCAAGTGAAATTAAGAAGGGAAATTTGCTTTGACAAACTCACCTCATATAATACATTCCCAAACTAGTTATGTTGGTCTTATTTAATATTGGGAGTTCCACGTTATCCCTTTCCTCTATTAACTGAGATAATTGGGGATTTGTTTTATTTATAGCATCAATTATGAACACGGAAATTAATCCTTGAATGGTGCATTTGGGATCTCAACTGTCAAGGGAGCAGAAGGGAAGCCTGGGCAGAGCTCAGGGGTCTTTCCTACCGGCACAGGAGCCTGCCAAGGAAAGACATCTTCAAGCCTGGGTGATAATTTGGGCTGTCATTTGTTCTTGTGTGCATAAAGTATTTTGAAATATTAAATAAATGGTGATAATTGGTTTCAGGAGATCCTTCCCTGGGGGACATCTACTGATACCTGAGAGAGGTAGTGGAAAGCAGGCAGAGATGGCAACCGGAGGCTGGTAGAATAGACACTTTCACTTGTATTGGTGCTCAGCATGTTGGCTGAAGATAGTATCGTTGATTAGATATGGGAACTCAGGGAGCAGAAGGGCAAGGGGAGCCACAGACATGGTGGGTATGTCCTGGGAGCTCCTGGAAGCAACTGGACCACTGCAGAGCTGGTCCTTCATACTTCCTGGTCACATGGAGCTCAGATTCAACATAGACAAAAAAAAAAAAAAGAAAGAAAGAAAAAAGAAAAAGAACTTCCTTCAATGGTTGAACAGGACTAAAACTAGCCAGTGAATGTGGTTTGGATAGAAGCCAGCCAGGAGAGAGGGAAAACTTTCCAGCATTGAGCCAGAAAGTCCCCTAGTAAGGGCAAGAAGCTCCATGTGGTCCTGTGGAGCATCTCAGTGGACAGATCAGTCACCCAGTCAAGTCTGCTCTCCTCTCTCCCGGAGCAGCAGAGCTGAGACAGAGCAACCAGGGCTGGAGTTGCTGCAGGGCTGCAGGCTCAAACCTTCAGTTTACCCTCAAGAAAGGACAGATACATCTAGGAGAGACTGAGAACAATATCAGGCCAAGTAAATGAGGAAGGTGCCCCATTTACACTGACCCCACCATTAAAATGCATTTTGCCAAGCACCTGCTATGTAGAGCTAAACAAACGAGCCAGGTAATGGTGCCAACTGCCAGCTCAGGTCAAAGTCAAAGTAGCTTGATCTAGCATGCAGCTACAGTCAGAGCAGAAGGAAGGAAAAGAAACTGCCGTCTTGTAACTTGTCTGGATAGAAGGAAGAGAAGACTAAAGGCTTCCTTTCTAGCCCATTTATTCGCCTCTCAGAGGCTAGACATTTCAATGTATTAGGACAGAGAGCCAAGCCTGTCTATCACTGTGGGTGGAGCGAGGAGGTTCAGGGCCCGCAGGAGAGCCACACCTGTCCCCAGTGTAGGCAGAGTCTTTTCTTCCTCATGTGCCTTCTCCTGCAGTCTTCCCGCATCCTGCTCTACCTGTGAGAAAATAAATGAGAGGCCAGCACTGCCTACCCCATCCCCTGGTGCTGAACACTGAAAGAGGTCAACCATTACCCCACAGTAAAAATAGCAGCAAAATCCTAAGCTATGAAAACAGCCATTGATCTCTAGGGCAGTCTTCTGGTTTGTCTAGAAGGAAATGTGTGATGTGTAAAGTCTCTGTGTGCTCAGGATAGTGCCTGGCCTACAATACTCACCAAGCTGATGCTTTCTTGACCAGTCATGTGACTAGAAGGGAATATCACATTCAGAAATCATCTGAAAAAGTAATAAGCCTCAGGTTTGGCTTCTACTGGAGGCCACGATGGAGTGGGTACATGGGACATGGGACAAGGAGAAAGGACATTGAAGGTGTATAGTGGTATCTGAAAATCAGCTTCGTGACTCTGGGAAATTTACTGAATCCCTCTGAGTCTTACCTTCTGTATCTTTAAAGAGTACAGAACTTCTCCTACCTTGCAAGGCTGCTGAGAAGACTTAAAGATAATATATGCGAAGTGCTCAGCACACTGCTGACACACAGTAGACACCCAAATGCTATTATACTAATAATAAAAAGTAATGGGCAGATGGCCAGTGATGCTCCTATTGATCTCCAGAATGATCCCATTTTAATTCTGACACCCATCAATCTGCCTGGTATTTATTGCAATACAAGTTCTTCCCTTTGGGGTCATGAATCCCATCAAGAGGCAACTGGAAAGACATGGATTCCCAACAGGATCATACTTGAGGGTTGGGATGAGATACCTGGGTTTCTTTAGGAAGGTGAAGGATGGCTAGGGTTAGCATACAAGGGACAAATATGAAGCCAAATCCCTAGGTCACTTTATCCCAAATATCTCATGGTGCCCAAAGCTTACATCTGCCATTTGATCCAAGAAAGGCACAGTCTCAGACATTCACTCTGGTGAGCAGCTAGTTATTTGATGAGCACATATGTGGGCGTGTGTTCACCTGTATATGCATGATGTACGGTGTGAGTGTGTGTGTGTGTGTGTGTGTGTGTGTGATGCGGTGTTGGGTGTTGGGAAGAATGGCTGTATAGCTTTCTTTCGACAGACAGAGGTAAAGGGAATGAATGCCTGGATCAAACATGCCGTTCACAAATGGATGGTGACATCCCTTGCTCCTCCCTGCTCCTCTCTTGTAGCAGAACGACAAATGCAATCACTTTAAAAGGTCCAATCACCTGCTCCGTTGTTCCCAATAAACACACGCTGCACTATGGAATAAACCTATACCACCACAACAGGGTTTCAGCTAGGAAAAAAAATTGAATTACCAGGATGCCACCAACTGAATTGTCAAAGACCAAATAAAAAGCTTCATGAATTCTCCATCAGCAATATCATGCTTCCTTTTCTAAGCAAATTTAGAGCCGGCGTGTGAATTGTGGAGGGATTTTTCATTAGTCTCTGAGGCCGAGGCAGAACCCCTCTGAAATCTATGTCTCCATAAAGCTGCCTTTATTTTTCTCTAATCCTGTTAGGATGAAGGTTTTAATCTCCTTCCTGGGACCCCTTTGTCTAATGGAAAACTTCACATACCAGCACCATAAATGTATTTTTGTGACCTCAGTGGAGTGGAGGACTCAGAGATCTGGAAGAGAAAAGTCGCCCGAGATCGCACTGAGCACTTGTCTCTCCCTCTGAAGATACATGACCCATCGAGACTATTTCACAGGCACACAGGTATGCTGGGCCATTTCCCCTCTGACTCCAGTTAATAAAATAAGGCTGTTCCTCCTTTAGTGAGAAAAAGAAACTGGTGCCTTGCTCTGCAAAAATCCCCAAATCAGGGTCACTGGGAGAAATTCTAACCAGAGCTACCTAACCCATGAGTGTCTGTGGCAGCAGAAGAAAAAAAGGAGACAGAAGAGAAAGCAGCTTGCAACTGTGCTACCAAGGAGAAATGAAGGGAAGGGATCTGCATGTGCAGATTGCGCACCATTCACCCAACTTCTCCCAGCCTTCTGCCCCACCACCCGCCTGCTTTGTCTTCCTTCCCTGCACAGTTCTTAGAGGCACTCCACCCTGCCATCACACACACCACACTACTTGTCTGGAGGAAAGACATAGTGACTTAATTTCCCATGTTTTATAAAACACATGCCTCACCCCACCCCAATAGAATCCATTCAGAGCAAGTCACCACCCACAAACAAATCACTCATTTCTTTTCTGACTGTTCCACTTCCCTGGCTTCCAAGACTTGAGTGGAGGACTTTTGTCTCCAAACCTCCTCCCCTCAATCGTGATATACCATCTAAAGCTTTGTGATCAACCAATCCAACTTCACCCTAGCCAGGACACTGGCACGGGCACTTACCCCAGTGTAGTCATGGTGACGATGGTATACCAGAAAGATGCAGGGATGCTTGTGAATTTGCTGGCAGAAGAGCCCTTCTCGGCATAAAACATCACAGTGGCAAAGATGATTATGGCCATGGTGAGGGAGAAGAGGAGAAAGCCCAGTTCTGAGGCACAGCTCTTCAGGGTGTAGCCCAGGATCCGTAGGCCCTGGGAGTGTCGGGAGAACTTGAAGATCCTGAAGACACGGAAGACCCGGAGCGTGACAAAGGCCCCAGATACATCCTCATTGTCGGTCATGACTAGGCCGATGTAATAGGGCATGATGGCCACCACGTCGATGATGCTCATCACACTGCGAATGAAGCGGTATCGGCTGGGTGCCGCGAAGAGCCGGAGGAGGTACTCCACGGTGAAGATCATGACGCAGGCAGTGTCCAGGCAGAAGAAGGCCACCGAGTAGCGTTCTCCACATGGCAGTTCCTTGCTCCCTGGCACCGTGCCGCATGGTACTGTCTCCACCACATTGGTGATGACTGAGACGGCAATGAAGAAACCAGTCACGTAGTAGAAGACCAGAGCCAGGGTGCTGGTGTGTGGGTTCTCGAATGCCCGCCACATGGTCTGGCGGAAGCTGAGCGAGGGCATGGACTCCTGGTTATTCTCAGAGTCATTGTCATCCATGAGCCGCTCCGCATTCTCCCGCTTGCGGTCTTTGTACTCCTCGTAGCAGCAGTCTCCAATGATCTCAGGGAGGATGCCATAGAAGGCCAACTCATCGTCGTAGGCAGAGATGCACTCATAGCGCGGGTAGTGCAGTTTCCCGGTGCGGTAGAAGTTGAGCACGCAGCGGAACACTTCTGGATCGCGATCAAAGAAGTACTCCTTGGTGTCCTCATTGAAGAAGAACTCCTTCTCTGTGCTACCCAGCAGGGTGTCGGGGTAGCGTTCTAGAGTGGTCCTCCAGGTCTGGAACCGTCTTCCGCTCACGTTGAGGACGATCAGCTCGTCTTGCCGCTTATTCTTGTCTGCTGGAGCTAGGGGCATGGGGCAGTTAGCCACTGGCATCCATCCAATGGCTGCAGCCCGGGCAAAAGGCAGCCAGGCTGCAACTCCCGCCGCCATGGTGACTCCAGCTTTTGGGCTGGTAGCTGCTCAGACACTGTGCACACCAGCTTGAAGTTAGTTCGGTGACCCCTGGGGAATAGGAAAGATCAGAGAAAGGGCTGAGTCTTCTTTAATTGTTGGAGGATAGGACAAGGGGAGGGTCATTGAGTGAAACAGCAAGTCTCCAAGGCGAGATTAAACTGAAAGCACCCAAATAGGGAACTCTGACAGTGTGCAAGGATAGTGCCTTACAGGGGGCTGTGCAAAGGGCCAGTTCATCAAAGGCTGTTGACTGACTGATAAAGTGTCAAGCTTGGGGGAGGGGTGCAGAGGGGGTTCAGGAGTACTTGGGAAGGAAAGCCTTTAACAGAAAGATCTGGGAAGATGGGTAATAATTAGCTCTGAAAGGTTATGGGTGTTATTGCGAATTTAAATTGGGAGAGGGTAAATGAGTTCTCATTAAATGAATTTAAAAGTGGGATAAACATGCTAATTTTTATTTCACTCTTCATCCACCGGGGTAATCAGGAATTGGGGTGCCAATGAAGGAGATCAAGTAAACGCATTCTTTCTATTTCTCCCTGGTGGGAAGGACACTGAGGCTGGGTTTAGAAAATTCTGTCAAGGTGGGAGACCCCAGCAAGCCCAGAGCCTAGTGAAGTTCTCCCCCTGACTCCCATAGAGAAAGCTTTCTCTGGCAAATTGCTACTTACTCTTGAGGATGCTTGGCCTGGATCCTTGCCCTAGCAACCTACTGTCCAATTGCAGCCGTCAGAAGCATGAGGAACAGACAAGGAACGGCTGTGAGGTTGTACCGGGTCTCTCTCTCTCAACCAAATGAAGGCGTTCTTAGGTTCTTGGTCCACCTGACTTCCACATACTGTCCCTCTCCCACCCCAGAGCAAGCTGAGCCACGCTCACTGCCTTCCCTAGCTCCCTTGCCTCCTGTCTCCATCTGCCCAGAACCCAGAGTTCCCCATTATATAACAACACACCATCCCATGCCAGGCTCTCTCACCTGTCCTCTACTGCACCCTTCGGAGCTTCTTCAGGGCTGGGCACCCTTGCCCCTCATTCTCAGCTTTCTGCACCACAGTCCCCATCACCTGCGAGGATGGAGGGAACAATGGCACAGAGAACTATATTTGGCTTGGGGAAGCAGATTTACCTTCCCAGATTTGGCTTTTTAAAGATGATAGTGAAATGACTCTGCAATCCCCAAATGTATACCATCTGTGGGAAGCCATGTGGTGACACAGAAACACACGTAACAGTGACGGGAAATTGTTTGGGGTTGGCACACTCAACTCCACTAATCCTAAACTGATCGCACCGTGCAGAGCCAAATCCTAGCTCAGTTATTTGGATTCTCTAGGACGCACTTGGTTTATTTCTATGTTGAAATAAACGAGGCAGAGGTGACTTTGGGAGTCTGTGGTGTTGTTTGTTGGTCTGGCTTTGGGGTTGGGTGACTTATTACACAGAGACTTGCGATGAACTTTGGCCTCCCTCTCTCCAGGAATGCCACTTCACCCGCTTCCCAACTCCAGGCTCTATTGATGCTTTTGCTCCTGAGCGGCCACTGGTCTTTCCTACCTGGATGCCTCTGAAACAGAAAAGCTTACACTGTCTCCATCCCGAAAGCTTCTCTTCACCTCCTGCCCACAGCCTCCCTCACCCTAGGCCACTTACCCTGACCATGGTTTGTTTTAGGTTTTGTTTTTCAAGACAGGGTTTCTCTGTGGAACCCTGGCTGTCCTGGAACTCACTCTGTAGACCAGGCTGGCCTCGAACTCACACAGATTCACCTGCCTCTGCCTCCTGAGTGCTGGAATTAAAGGCATGCACCACCACCACCCAGCACCTGACCATGTTTTCTGTACTCTGTTCCAAGGATTGCCAAATAATGAAACTCCATGAAAGACTGGTCCCCTTGGTCCTCCCTCCTGCTGGCATTCTGGTCTCACTCTCCCCTCCCCATTCCTAGATTCCTCCCTTTCCCTTGAAATTTATTCTACGCAGAGCAATCTCCTTAAAGCAAGTTTCTGATAGTGCTTCACTCTGTAGCCTGTGAAATAAAACCCTGACTCCTTGGCCTGACATTCCAGCATCTTCATACAGGGACCCAGCTTAACATATCAGCTAGGCAGTCCAGGTACCTTCCTGGCCCCCAACAACAAGAGCAGAGACGGGCTCACAAACAAACCCTGGAAGTCTGTCTCTGGAGTATATCCCCTGTCCCTCCACTTGCCTTGCTCATTAAAATCCTACCTGTTCTCGTTCTTGGTGATGCTTCCTCTTCTCCCAAGACTCTCCTTCCCTTAGGCTCTCTGTACTCTGCCTCTCTGCTCAAGCACCTGCCATGCCAAGCTTGGATTACAGGTGCTTTATATTCCCTTCACTAACAGTGATGACATTAATAGTAATAAATGGCCAGATACTCTATGCAAGGTATTGCATTGTCTCCCATGGCTATCTCATTTAATCCCCAAAGCATTCCCAGTCAGAAGAGTCTATCATGTCCATCATTTCATGAATAAGAAAATCTAAGGCCTACAGATACCTAGCATTCTGATAACACTGAAACACAGGTCCGGGGTTTGACCTTGAATGGATGACTGAGCATTGAACACACCAAGTTCCGTACCTTATGTATCCATGGACGGTTTCCATCAAGTCACCAAAACAACCCCTGCTTTTGGAGTAGACACCACTGTAGTCCTCATCTTGCACATAAGGAAAATGAGAGCTAAGGAGTGGCTGTGATTTCCTAAATGATTAATAAATAGTCAGAGCTCGTTAGGAGTCACTCTAGGCAGGACATTCCCTGGGACCTACAAAGATCTTTCGTGGCAAAGGCCATGTAATCTTAGCTTTCCATCTAGCCCAGCAAGTAGCAATAGTGCATGTAGTGCTTGAGTAGGTACCAGAGCCAGGACCGCTATTTCACAGATGCTGTTTGCACTCTCTGTTTAACTCTATGCCTTGCTGCTGTTTCCTGGGGTTCTCAAGGGTTGCTGGTCTCTCTCTAAACAGTAAACTCTGAAGACAGAGTTGAATTGAAATCCTGAGAATTAAGTGTCTGCAGACTAACTGTAGGTTAAGAAGTGTCCTTGAGGAGTTGATTTCTGCCTCAGTTTCCCCACCTACATGCTAAGGGGGAATCTGCATAAGTGCCTCTCTTCCTGAAAGGTTGTTTAGATGCTGCAGAAGACAATGAGAATGACAATGTCGTTTCCTATAGATGTCACTGCTTAGAGGATAGAAAAACAGCCGGGGCCTGATGAGCCCTTGATTATAGGAACTGAGAGAATGGAGGAGAGTGGAGGTCATTCATCCGTGACAGCAGGTAATCCACACACCGCTGAGAGACGATTCAGAAACACACTCTGCATTGCATAGCTGTCTCCAAGGCATCGGCCCTTACAATGAACTATGTTTTCTTTGGGCCAGGAGATATCCCTGCCCCTCCCCCCCCCCAGTATATACTTAGCTAGGCTTCCACGGGGTGAGGGCCTGGGAAACGAACATAAGCTAAACATTAGTTATAGATAATTCTGATTCTGACTCAGGTCATGTTTCCTGAGTACCGGCAAAGTTCTAGGCACTGTCTGAGGCCATTTTGCACATCATATAACGTTTAGTTTACTACTACAAAAATCCCATGATGTTTTTGCCTATTGGTGACAGGAAAAAATGTCTAAGCCTCAGAAGTTTCCTTCCAAGTGTTTTAAGTTAATATATACAGAGTTGGACGGTTTTCAAACGAGACCATTATCTGGCTCACTGTCAAATGGATTCCCTGAACTAGGTACAGCCCAATCCTAATGCTCTCTTAGAAGAAGCAGGCAGCTGAGAGCGCAGGCTCCAGGGACCTTTCTGTCTGTTTTAGTACTACCCTTAACTTTTGAAAGCAAGCCACTGTTAAGTTTCTGGGTTGCACAATCTTTGTCTGTAACACGGGAGCCTAAAAAGAAAGTGAAGGAGGACCTTTTGATTCAAATGATTCTCCTGGATCCAGGACACAGACGCTACATCTCCTGTCTCTCTGAGACTGCCTTATGATGGCTGCCCATGCAGAGCGGGAAGTAGAGCATCTGGCTTGGTTGCTGTGGGGATGCAATTAGCCTGAGCCTCATCTCAGCAGACGGAGTTCTGGGAATTCCTGATGAGGCTGGTGCCCAGAACAGGACACACAACCTGCATCACTTGGAACCCAACGCAATCCAAGGCCCAGTCTACCCATGGAAATTCCCCCTACCCTCCTAGGAAGGAAAGCAGGCTAGGCCTCAGGTCCTTGCTGGCCCCTTGACTCATGACCCCTAACATCCCTGCCTTATCAAAGAGATAGGCCCTAGCAGGGGTTCAAATGGCAAAGATTAAGAGATTGCTGAATCAGGAAGTACCACCCTGGAGAACCTTGTTAGCCAGATACAAGGGCCATGAAAGGACAATGTCCTTCTCCTGCTAGTCTCACAGTACTGCCCCTGGGATTCTGGAGTCCCAGTACCAGCTGTCTGCTTCTGTGAGCTGAGCACCATCCTCTCACCCTCTTCACTGAGTCAACTCTTCTTTGCCAAGGCCATGAGTAATGCACAAACTGCTTTCTGATGGATAACCGAAAGCTCAGAGAAAGGCAACACTAATTCCCTCCCTATCTATCCTAAGGTCTCTTGTCCCAGTGATGAACTTTTACCCTGTATAATAATCCAGAACAACCTTTCTCAAGAAGGTCATGCAAGTGCCAGACTGTCTCCAGAGACTCAGAACCCATCCTTCTGGTTAAAAGCACCAAGAAAATAGCAATTACCCTTTTGCCACTTTCTGTGTGCCTTCATATGTGTGTGCACATGGTCATATACCGTACACGTCTGAGGAGTCTGGAAGAGGAAAACCATCCCACCCATCACCATGCCCAAGTCCATACCAGCCACACCCACCACACAACCCTGTAGGGATGACCTGGCTCAAACAGGACTTCTGAAGGCTGTCGATGCAACACTCACCGCTAACAGTGCCAGTGCCTCTTGGAGCTTGTCTGGGTATGGATCCTGCAACAGGCACTACAGTGCGGCCCCATTTCCAGCCAATGGCACTGCACACACCTCCCATACCACAGTTTTACTAGGACGTGGATGCCTTACAAATGAAAACTCTGAAGCTATTTTTGTTTGTGGCAAAAGAGTTTGACAGTGGGAAAGACTCGGCAGTGGGGTAAGGGAGAGATGCAGGAGGAAGATTACAACTGGGAAAACTCAGAAATGACAATCACAGAAAAATCTTGGAAAAAGAAACCACTTTCTTTTGCTTTAAAAAGTCAGCTGCCCTGCTAAGCAGCTTCCGTTTTTGGAGGCAGAGGATCAAAAGGGGGCAGACCTCTCGTCCTGGGGGTCTGATACCTCACCTGAGCACAGATAAAAAGCGGCAAAAATGTCACACCACCAAGATCTGCCCTTCAATGACCTCAGGAGAGAGCCTTCAGAAACTGGAGCTGGTCTGAAGGACCCTTTCACGCTCCCAGGGAGTCTGCCCTGCATCTGTTGGTGGGATTTTGCAAGGTATGAAATGGGTAGGGGAACCAAGCTAGGATCCTTGGGGCACAGGCCTGGGACACACAGATCTCTTCTCCATAGTGCCACTCCTGGGATGGCCAGGGCAGTTCCCCCCCCCCCGAGCTCTTTTTTTTTTTTTCTCAGCCTTCTCAACACCAAAAGGGAGCAAGCTGCTAAGCCTTCTGCCTCTGGAATCTGGTAGCATTCAAAAAGCACCACGAAAAAAAATAAACACATCAACTCCTTTCTGTGGGCCAGTATATGCCCACATGGGCAAATGTACATATGCTTTGCATTGAATGAACGCCGAGAAGCCCCTTTTCCCGAGATAAACATTCAGGCTCCCTTGAAGTAAGAGTAAATCCTGCATCGATTCATGCACGCATGACCACTTTGTAAAACCTGATTACCGGTTGCATTGTGTCTATCCCCCTGTGAAAGTTCAGAGGCTCTGTCAAATACGCAGAGACTTCTCTTTGCCTTGATTTCAGGTCTGGAACCTCAGCCTGTTGCTGACTTATCAAGGCTGCCCTGAATGAAAGGAGAATACCGTAGGCCGAATCAAATGCCAGCACTAAGCAAGTGCAGGAATTTAGTTGATTCTAGGTAACTTCTCTGCCCATCCCCTGTGTAAACACCTTGTAAAGCAAAAGGGTCTTTGAAACCCCTTCCCTGGGGCCCCTCATAACACTTCAGAGACCTTTCCTAGGGTTCACAGGGTGGAAGATGTGACAGGCAGGACCAGCTGGACCGGCCCCCAGCCTCTGGCAGGCGCACCACAGGCTCACTGGGCTGGAGAACTTTGCGAAGCGCCCCAAAAGGCTCCCAGCTTCCACTCTCAGCCATTTCTCTCCTCGGCTCACAAAGAGCAGGGACGGAGCAAACCGTCGCCACCTGCAGACAGATCCCGGGGCGCTGCTTCTGGCACCCGGCAAGGGAAGGCAGGCCAATGGCAAGAGGGCAGAGGTTCACACCCCCACCCCCAAACCTCTCAGCCTGGGTGCCCAGAGGTGGCTCCGCAGCCAAGGGAACCGACTCCCCCAGGCCCGCTGCCTGCTCCCCCACGGCCACGGCCCCACCCCCAATCCTTCCGGCGACCCAGCGCCCACCCACCCGGGCGCAGGAGTGGGAGGGTGCCGCGTGGGCAGCCGGAGCAACAGGCGTGGGAGCAGCGCTCCTCGCACTTGCTGGCTCCAGAAGGCTCAATCGCTTCCCTCTTACCTTCGCCGAAGCCAGCCCCAGGCCCCGCGCCCCGCGCGCGCTAGGAAGCTGCGGCCGGGGGCCGCCGAGGCGCAGAGCGCCCAGCAGCGCGGGGAAGCGCCCAGCAGCCGCCGCTCGGGCGGCTCCTCCTAGCCGGCGAAGTCTTGCTCGTCCCTCCCTCACTCGGTCGGTTCGTGCGTCGGTCCGTCCGGGGGGCCGTCCTTCCCCCGCTGTCGCCGCCGCCACCGCCGCTCCAGCCCCAGCTCGGCAGCGCGTCCCCTCCCCGCCTAGCCGCTCCGCTCTCGGGCTCGTGAGCTCCGGTTCGTTTGTTCCCTGCCCCCGCCGCTGCTGCTGCCGGTGCCGCGCGGAGCGGAGCCGGGCCGGCCACGGGGCTGCCTCTCCCTAGGTCCCTCTCCAGAGGAGGCGGTGGGGGGCGCGGCGCGGGCGGGGCGGAGAGGAGAGTCCGGGGGAGGCGGCGAGGCTGCGCCCTCCGCTCCCCACCGATCCCCCACGGGTCGAGCGGCCCCAGGCCGGGCCCGAGAGCGCAGAGCCGCCAGGCAGCGGAGGGAGCGTGGAGGAGGACGCGGGAGCCTCGCCGCGGGAGGGTGCCCAGGGCGAGGGCGTGCGAGGGGGAGTGACTCTGCGCGAGTGTGTGTGTGTGTGTGTGTGTGTGTGTGTGAGTGTGAGTGTGTGTGTGTGTGTGTGTGGAGAGGGGCGCGCGCGTGAGTGGGGGGTGTAGCGGGGGGGGGCGGGGAGACTAGGCAGAGCCTGGTGCGTCTCCCCAGGAGAGTGGAGGAATCTTAGGGTGTGCCTGGAGGTGGTGGTGGAGTGTGCCGCCAACTCGGGTGTGAGCGCGTGTGCCGGCGAGGGTGGGCATGGGGCGAGCGTGGCAAGGTGAGCTTGGCTTGGGAGTGGGGGAGGAGCCGGGCACGCGGCGTGATCGTGAATTCGGGGGCGTGTGTGGCTGGGGACTTGGAAAGAGGTAGCAGGGAGCACCGGCGTGGCGTGTGTGCACATGGGGTGTGTACGCTTAACTGGATGTCCTTTTCCCATTCACTGTCCACGCGGCAGAGCAACTCCTCTCCTTGGTCATCTAGTGAGGCTCTGCGGGTCTCCGCGCAAGCTTCCAAGCTGACCCTGAACTGTCAACTGCATGGGCCAAAGCTGGGAAGGTCTCAGGGGTGTCAAACTGCCTTTACCTTCACTTAAGAGCCGCTGTCCTACAGGAGTGAGAGGTCATGGCCAGAGAGTCGGGATTTGCTCCAGTCCTCCACCATGGTTGTCCAAGATCGAGGATTTGGGAATCTTCCCAGTGCGGGTCCAGGCCTTCGGACCTTTCCAGAAACCCAAAGATCCCTATTGCTTAATACTTCGACCCAGGGTGGGGAGTGGGAGATTGATGGGCGCCCATGGGGGATAGTGTCCAACCAGTGGTCACCGGGGCGGTAATAGTGCTGCCCCGGCAGCTGAGCCAAATGGCTTTCCCTGTGTCTTTGGCCTGGGTGCTGGGAATCCCGGGCCTGGAGATCGCGAAGCAGGCAGCCCCGTGCCTCTGCAGAAACTGGAACGCTTTGGCTTCAGAGATTCTGAAGTGTGGAGGGGGTGTATGCTGAGACACAAATGGAGAGAAATGCGAAATGCGCGGCGAGGGTGACAATGGACTTAGTAGGGAATGTCTTTCACTGTGGCTGGAAAAAGACCTTCCTGAGTCCAGAGTAGCGTGTTTGACTTGTGACAAACCGAGCCCGCTCCAGAAGTACAGGGTGAAGAGTAGTTTTTGAGATCTCAACTACTCTGGGCCTCTGGTAGCTTGGAGCTTCTCATTGGCTCATTTACTCTAACCAAAGCTTCTTTAAGTGTGTCAGTCTGAAAGGTGCACAATTGGCCCTTCGGGAGGTGGGCGTGGACCCCATTAGCATTTGCCAAGAGTCCTAGAACCCTGAGGGATTTGCATACTAATTTGCATACAGTAATAATGATTAACAACACTGCCACTCCCTGGCCAACCCAGGAAGAATTCAGGGAAGGCCCTGGCAGGGATTCTTCCTCCCTCTTCTCCTTGGGGAAGAGTTTTTGTTGTTGGGTTTTGTTTTTGTTTTTTTAATTTATTATTTTTTAATAGTCGTAACCTTAGTTGCTGTGACCCCCGAGGGAAGGTACTCTGTCTCTGAAATGGTCTGGTCCAACAGGGCCACTTTCCTTTGGTTTTGCCACTTTCCTTTGGTTTTCCACCTTCTGCCCGACAGTGAAAATTCAAAATTTTATTTCTGCCTAGGCTAGGATTCCTGTATATTCCTGCCGTTGTTCTGCAGTGGGAAGGTAGTTCCGGAGTCAAGTCTTCCAGACTGTCAGGGAACAAATGGTTACCTGGGAACAACAGTAGACTCTTGGAGTCTATTAATGAGACAACTTGTGCCCTCTGGGGCTTTGGAAACCCTAATTGAAGCCAGGACACTCACTGGACACCCTGCCCCACCTTCTCCAATCCTGTCCCTCAGATGCTCCTACCTGGTAGTCTAAGAAGTGTCTGTGAACTGCTCTTTTTGTTGCCAATAACTGGCAGAAAGTAAGGGAGGCTTGGATTTCTAGTTCAAGCCAGTGTGGGTTTTGTTTACAGATGCTGAGGAAAATGAAACAAGTAGGGGAGAAAGGAGGTACTGGATCCGAGACACTGACGAAAGAGACATTGTCCAGGAGACTTTGGGTACCCGCCCTCCATCCCTTACTGGAATTTCCTCAGCCATGCCTGTTGGTTCCTTCCCCCCTCTGCCTCTGGCCCAGCCTGGCCGGGATTTTTCATTTGCTTTTCCCCCATGACACGGCCGCTTTTCCTTTAACTCTCGGCTTCTATTTAAAAAGCTAATTTGGGAGCTTGTCGGTGCTCCCAATTCAGACATTTTAAATAGGAACTGAAAGTCAGGAGCTGCCAGGGCACTAGTTTTCCTCCTCTCATCACTGGCTCTGCTGAGGTGTTGGTTCAGTCACTCGGGCCCCACGGAGTGAGTGAGTGAGTGAGTGAGCGAGCGTGTGTGCGTGCATGTGTGTGTGAATGCCCTGCAAGCTCAGGGCGTATTTCAGGTTATCTTTTCTATTTAAAGATAGTGTTCCTATAGAAGGCTCTGAGTGTGTATGTGTGCATGCACACACGTGCACGTATGTGTGTCTGTGTCCTTTCCAAGATGTGCACACAATGGAATTCTTCACTAGTCCCGAGGCTCTGGCCACTATTTGCAGAGCTTGTCATTCTGTGGTCTGTTAGAGGAAGGAGCAGCGTTGCTCAAAGTCAGCTTTGTCTTTGCTGACATGCCAGGCTGTTATTGTCTGTGCAGCTCTTTGTACTCACACTTGCTCTTTGAAGCTTGCTTGAGCTTCCTGAAGGGTCACTCTCACCCCCCCACTCCTTGTGTCTGTCCTACTTCGGTTGTTTGTCCCATGCTGGGCAAGCATTTTGGAGTTGGGACTCTTCTGAGGGTTGCAAGCTTTATACCTGTCAGAGTGCCATGAGCCTTGAGGGGAAAAAATAGACTTTGAGGTCATGGTGATTAGGTTAGAACCTGCCTCTGCTGTTTCCTAGCTGTGGGACCCTAGGGAGCATGCTTGACATCTCTGTGCCTTGGGTTTTTTTTCTCGACTCTACAATGTCTAATGATAGAATTGTGGCACTTCAGTAAATATCATAGCTAACATACTTAGAACAATGCATGAAATTTGGGCAGTTGGTGGTTGTTCAAGATAGGAAGTACAGAGAAATCTGTCTAGGGAAGAAGTTAGAACTGCCAGATTGTGTGCATGTGCGGGTGTGCGTGCATATACATTAAGTCAGTATGCACATGACAATACAAATGCCAGACCACAGCCGACTGTGTCAAATTTACCTCACTGGCATAGCTGAGTCCCTAATCTCAAAAGACAATAACAGAACAGAGGCAGAGTTGTACGAACAGGGAAAAGAAAGGGGCTTGCCAGGCCAATGTCCTAGGGGCCAGTTTTATGCAGAAAGAATGAGTTCTAAGACCAGTTTGTCCACATGCTCCCAACTCCCTGCCTTACCCATATGTACAGCTGGGCTCCGTGGGATGAAGCTGCAAAGGGGGTGTTCAACGAGTAGCCCCTAGTTCTTGGTGTCACTTTCTTTGGTCCTATCCCTGTCTCTCACCCCCACCCCCATCTCACCACTGGGCAGAGGAACTGATGAATTTACTCTCACAGTCCGTTTCTCTCAGTTCAAAAGAATATGAGCATATGAGGAGGGACACGGTAGACCGTAAGCAGGAAGAGGGGCTGTAAGCAACATACCCTCTCTGAGGGATCCAGTACTCCCTTGCAAATCTTGGGGTCTATGCGGTGTCTTAGTTACGTTTCTGTTGCTGTGATAAAACGCCATGATCAAGGCAACTTATCGAAGAAAGCATTTGCTTTGGGGCTTATGGTTTCAGAGGGCTATGGTCCATGGCTACCATGGTGGGGAGCATGGCAGCAGACAGGTCAGAATGGTGCTAGAGCAGTAACTGAGGGTTACATCTTAATCCACAAGCACAAAGCAGGACAGCTGGGTGGTCGCGGGGGCGGGGGAGAAAGAGAGAGGGAACTGGGAATGGTATGGTCTTTTGAAACCTCCAAACCTACCCACCCAGGACACACCTGCATCAAGACCACATTTCCTAATTCTTCAAAAATAGTTTCACCAACTGGGGACCAAGTATACAAACATATGTGCCTATGAGTGAGTATTTCCCTCAAACCACCACGTCTATCTCTGCATGTTCACTTTGAGCTGGGAACAGCCCCATACTGGCTACTGGCTATGTCTTCTATGCCTTCGTGGTAGATATCACCACTTACAGATGCATGAAGGAAGTTGGTGGGTGGGAGGGGCTTCTTAGCATTCACCTCATTCTTTGAGACAGGGTTCATAATTAGAACCTGGGGCTCACCAATTAGGCTAGGATGTTTGGTCAACAAGCCCCAGGGATCCTCCTATCTTCACCTCCCCAGAGGGGATTATAAGCACACACTACTGCACCTGGCTTTTTATGGGGGCATCAGATAGTAAACTCAGGTCCTCGAGCTTGTGTGGCAAGCACCTTACCACCTGAGCTGTTCTCAGCTCCAGGTGCCTCCTCCTGCATGTTTCCAGGATGGTTTCTTACTCCTCCTTGGTTCTCTGTCTGTCCTTTTCCAGGGAGCGTTTATATAGACTTGTGGTTTAAGTTCATTCTCATGCTGAGGATCCTTTCTGAGCTCTTCCTGGTTCCATCCTTGACCACCCTGCCTCTTTGTTACATCTCACTAATCTCACTACCCTCTCCTGTTGGACTGTCAGTATCAATGCCATCTCTCACCAGTCCTACCTGACCTTCCACTTACACTCTTCTTCGGACCTTCTGCTTACGCTGTCTTTCTGATGGCATCTTGTCCCATCACACCTTCAAGCCTTCATACATGTTGCCACATCCTCCAGAAATGCCCACTACTGCTTTCTGTTTGTTCCCACGTTGAGGGGAGAAGTGAACAGATGTTCATTCACCCCAGCTAGGGCACTGATGACTGACCAGCGATTGCTTCCACTCAAGTGCAGTTGGCAAAGCAGTGAGTTTATTGCCATTATGTTCAGGAGCATGGGTAAGGCAAAGGAGCTGATGATCAGGAAGGCTAACCCAGCTTGTGGGGAGGGGACTTGGGAACACTGCATCCTTAGACATCTTTGCCCAACTTGCAATCATCTCTACCTCTTCCTCTTTGAGGAAGCGTTCACTGCTTTTGCAGCCCTGGGATTGATGGGGTGTGGTGGGATTCGGGGTATATGCTAGTGACTGCAAGTTTCTGTGTTTTCCACACCTTTAAACTCATTAACTTTCTTATTCCTATGAGTCTCTCTTTTCCTTCCAGGAAAGAATCTTGGTCTCAATTCTGAGGGAGTAGCTACAGTACACTCTCTTCTTAGCAGACTCCACTCAGCCTCCAACCTTAAATACCCAGCACAAGGTTCATATGCTAAATTTTGGTAAAAATCTTTCCTGTATCCCAGATGAACTAACTATTCCCCCTTTGAGTGTTCTACAGTCCTTTCTGTGTGTCCCAAGCATGGTTCTTTCTACCTGTGTGAGCTTAGCTGTCTGCAAAGGGGTGTCTCATTCTAGCCTTTGTGTGCTGTAAGGCAAGGACTGTGTTTCAGCCAGCTGATTCCTGACACAGCATGTGGCACTAGGGAATTACTCAGTGCATCTGGATTATGGTTTATTCTAACAGTTAGTCCTGTGGTTCCCTTGGTTATAGTGACAGAATATGTGACAAGTTTGCCATCTGGTCAGTCTCCCGGTCCCTTTCTGATAGATCTCAAGCACAAACACAAGGACATAATGGGGGTGGGCAGAGAAAAAGGACAAGGGTATTCAGTTTGGGCCAACCATAGATGAAAAAAGCCCCATAGTACCCCCTTCCAGGGAGAGACTCAACTGGCCCTGCCTGTGCAGACTAGGCCATGTTCAGCCAGATTGGTGTGTGGGGGCTCCTTTCTTTCCACCCTGGCAAGAAGTGAATCATATCCTCAGAACATCACCTCCTTGGGAACAGCCAGGACACAGCCAATTGCAGTGTCCCTGATTATTTGCTGCTGTGGCCATAAAGACAAGCATGGCTTAAAGACGCCAAGACCAAAGGCTGCTGGATTTGCAGTATAACCTTATATGAGAACCATAGCAACAAATCCAGGGACATTGGAAGCTTAGTGGGGAGAGCAGTCTCCCTGGACGGACTTGGTTTGACTCTGTCATTTGTCGGCTGGGTGACTTTAGGCAAGCCACTTCACTTCTCTAATGATTTCCCGCCCCCCCCCCATACCTGAAAGGGTTCTGATGAGGGCGCATAAGGATGGTGTCAGAGTATGGAAACATGCCTCACATGCAATTACAAATACAAATGTTACATGTTAGGGCGTTGTAGCCGAGTCTAGACAAGTCTGAAACCAGCTCCTTAAAATATTCAGTACAGCTCCCCAAACAGTGTGTATGACTCAGGCAGGTCACCCAGGCTCTTTGATAGTGTGCACCTGCATCTCAGAATGTGTGAAATTAGAGTCTCCCCGCCCTAGACATTTCTTTCATTGCCACCTCTTTCTATTCTCTGGTGCCCTGTTTCTGCAACTATACACTTTAAGGGCTGTTTTGTTTTTATTAAAATATTTATTATAATTATTTATTTATAATTTATATGGGTTATGTGTGTGTGAACATACTCAAGGTTAGAGGACAGTTAGAGGGAATTGATTCTCTCCTTCCACTATGTGGGACACAGGATTAAACTCAGGTCACCAGGCTTGGTGACAAGTGCCTTTACTTGTTGAGCTATCCCATTGGCCACCTTTCCTTTTATTTTCCCTTTTTGTGTGTGTGTGTGTGTATGTATATCTCTGCACATGTGCAGATGTTTGCACATATGAGTGCATGTGTGTTTGGCCAGAGAAGGATGTCGGATGTTCTGCTCTATCTCTGTCTGCCTATTCCTCTGAGATAGGGTCTTACTGAACCTGGAGCTGGTGGCCAGCAAGGACCAGTGATCCTCCTGCCTCCATCTCCACCACACTAGAGTTTCCCACTTTCTACATGCATTCTGTGGTCTGAATTCAGGTTGTGCACGATTATGATTGTGCAATGAACGCTCTTACCAACTGAGCCATCTATCCAGCTCTTCAAAGGTTCATTTCTACCCACCCCTCCTCGCCAGTAAGAGCTGATAAATCATTTAGACTAACATGCAAATGACTGCTGTGTCCAATGATACAATTTTCACATGTAAATGGGACAGAGCACGAGCCAAAGCAATCAAGGAGAATCAATGATTTCTAGCATTCACCAAAGTAATGAAAGAAAACTTGAGGAGCCCAGGAGCTGTTTCTTAACGCCACAGATTTCTGTCCACTGAACCAAATGATGTGATTATATACCATGAGGTGGGCTGTTTCTGAATTCTGAAGCTAGAAAAACCAAGTCTCCAGCCTTTGAAGAAAATCGTAATAAAGGGATTTGTTCGCCAATTTTATCCACCTACTTCCTTTGGCAAACAAACAGACACAGTTCATAAGAATCCAACCCCTTCCAGTCTACACATCTGTGATACTTACAACCAAATGTTTGCTCTCCAGAGCTTAAAGCCCGAGTTGGCTGCCTCCATGAGTTTGTCGGAGACTCAGCTACAAACTCACTCTTTGCTGTTGTGTATGGACAGGTAAACAGAGACAGGCCAGCTCCCATGTCCGTACTGCAAGGTCATGGACTTTTGGTTCTCTGCAAAACTGTTGTTAAGATGGGTTCTAAAAACTTTTCAAAACAGTTTTGAGTCTTTACTCACCCTCCCATTACCCCCTCCAACACACACATTTTCCACTTATTTAATTTCTCTGCAGAGTCACTACAGAGACAAGCAGAGTCTATCTCTTACAAGTTGTAATGCTTGGAAACCCCTCTGTTTCTTGGCCCCAACCAATCAACCAACCATGTAGAAACCAGAACCATTTTACCATGGACTTCAATCTTCCCACCTCCTTCCATTGCCAAAACATGGCATATAGAATAAACTAAGGCAGTTACAATCCCACTGGTGCCAATGATCTGAAAGTCTTTTCTTTCACGGGTGTTTTTCATGGGAACCTAAGCAGATCCAGGCAGCTACTCTGGTTTCTGAGACACCACAATAAATCGCCATGGCTACTCTTCTATGGCTCCTAACTAATAAATCAAATCTATTGAACAATACATTTACTGCAAATTTAAGAAGTGTTCTTCCACTTTTTAAGTGTGTGTGCTAAATCAAACTTGGAGTCATAAAGAAAGGAGATGGCTTGCCTTGGTGTGAGGAAAACAACAGCAAGCAGCCACAAGCTTAAAGTAGCTAGACAGAGCATTGTTGCCCTGTGTTATGAGGGTGAAGATCCCTGGAGGATCCCTGGAGCCTCTTCCCTCCCAGGCAGGCTGCCATCCCCAAAGCAGTATGCTCCTGGCTTCTCAAGTCCATTTTGCAAACACAGGTTCACCGTTCACTGGTCCCGTTTGTTCCAGATGTCTGAAGTGGGCAATAAAGGAACTATCTGGCAGCTTCATTGGTGAATGACAGCCGAGTGGGATGATGACGAGGGAGGGAGTATGGGAATTCCCACTGAGTGCCATTGTCCTGGCAGCTTTCTTTCACTTCCCATGTCACCCTGCAGGTGCCAAGGTGCTTTGTCAGGAGCCTATTGTCATGGCCATTCTTGTTTACCAACTTGACCACATTTGAAATGAACTAAAACCCAAGTGGCTGGGTACACCTGGGATTGTTCTTAATGAAATCATTCCTTGGGAGAAGGCCTGCTTTTAATCCAGATTTTTTTTTTATTATGTATACAGTATTCTCAGTATTCTGTCTGCATGTATGCCTGCAGGCCAGAAGAGGGCACCAGATCTCATTACAGATGGTTGTGAGCCACCATGTGGTTGCTGGGAATTGAACTCAGGACCTTTGGAAGAGCAGGCAGTGCCCTTAACCACTGAGCCATCTCTCCAGCCCTAATCCAGATTTTTTGAGTTAGCAAGATTCCCCCTTTAATCTGGGTCACACTTTCCGTTGGAAACCTGTGTAAGGCCATGGGAGAAGGAAGTTGGCTCTCTGCCTGCTTTCCCTTGCTCTCAGTGGAAAATTCTTTCCTTCACTCGAGCCTATGTTGGAATTTCATCATGTACTGGGGACCAGCTGAGACTTCTGACCTCATGGGATGAACAACTGCCGGATTCTTGGACTTTCTGTTGGTTGACAGCCATTGTTAGACTAGCTGGACCTGGCCTTTATATGTATAATCTAGGGAACTAATAACTAATAAGTCTTTGTTCACTCATATTTGTTCAAAAGAAGCACGTATTAAATAATTGAGTGTAGTGGAGTAGTAGTGGGGCATGCATTTAATCCCAGCATGTGTAAGACAGGCAGGCAGATCTCTGTGAGTTCAAGGCCAGCCTGCTCTACAATGTGAGTTCCAGGACAGGCTCCAAAGCTACACAGAGAAACCCTGTCTCAAAAACAAACAAACAAACAAACAAACAAAAAACCACACACACATACAATGAAAAAAATAATAAATAAATAATTGAGGCCAGTAAGAAGACTTGGTGGGTGAAGGCACTTGCTACCAAGTGTATGGCTACCTGAGTTCAAAAACAGGAAACACAATTGGTAGGAGAGAATTTACTCCACAAAAGTGTCCCCTGACCTCCACATTCTCACTGTGGTATGTGCCCCCTCCAAATAGTTAAAGAATAAAAACTAAACAATTCATCCATTTATCTATCATTTACTTATTGAATGTTTACTAACTGCTAAGAGTATGCTAGCGAGCAAGCTAGGAGGACCTGCCCTGTTGGAACAAAACTCACGGCAAACAGAGAGTTGGGTGTTAGTCTGCACTCCGATCTAATGTGCAGGTTTACCAAAACACTCACTGGAAGGTCAGTGAAGACTGAGGGTGAAGAGAAGCTAGGTGTGTGTATGTATATTTGGGGTGTGTGCGTGCGCGTGTGTGCCTGCACATGTGTGGAGACCAGAGGTTGATTTAATGTATATCCTTGGATCACTTTCCACCTTGAGAGAAGGTTTCTCACTCAACCTTGAGCTCATCTATTTGACGAGGTTGGCTGGCCAATGCATTTCTTTGCCCTATCTTTGCCCTCTGTCCCCCAGCACTGGTGATACAAATGTGCACCACTGTGCTCAGCTTTTATGTGTGTGCTGGGGATTCAAACTCAGGTCCTTATGTGTTTTACCAACTAAGCCGTCTTCCAGCCCCTGCTTTACAAATACTTGAAACAATCGAATGGAATACACTTATTCATAGATGAGGAACCAGAAACAAGCCTCACGCAGGAATGTTGGTAGTAGGGACAGAGCTAGTACGTGTGAGCTAGGGTGAGCCTGGACTCTAGGAAAGCTTGTGGCCCACCCCGAGTGAAAGCTACCCTGGAAGAGATGGCATTTGAGCTGAGTCCAGAAAGGGGTCAGTACTTGGGATGATGTGAACACCAAGCAGAGCAGACACTGAGGAATGAAGCAGGGCACAACATGGCAAAGACTAGCAAGACGGTCAGTCAGTTAACAAAGATCTCTGGTGACAAGTGAAAGAACTGAACTCCATCCTCCCAGCCACAGGGAACTACCCTGGCCTTAGGGCAAATGGATAATACAATCAGCTCTGTGTTTGCAAGCCCACTCTGACCCAGTAGTGTGGAGGGTGGATTTGAGGAGGACTAGATAGGAAGCAGGGGGACCAATTAGCAGACTTGCAGATTCCAGAGGAGCACAGATAAGGGCCTTGACTGGACAAGAGAAGCAAGCGAGAAATATGTTAGCGGTAAAAGAAATCAGAACTCTGATTGGCTGGGTATGGAGGAGCACAGAAGGGCCCAGGTCAGGCTTCTACTGCCTGGGAAGATGATGATGCTGGTCTCAGGCATGAGAGCTGGCAAGGTAGGAGTGGGGTGAGTGTAGGTGGGTGGAGTAGTTAGGGACCCTTTAGGGAGGAAGGAGGAAGGAGGTCGGAGTTCTCTCTGAGTGCTGTCCAGCCGGGATTATTAAAGCTGGGCTGGAAAAAGCTGTCATCTGGGGACAGTTAAGCCCCAAGAGCGAAGCAAACCTTCAGAAATGGGCTGGGCTTAACCCAAAACAAGCCCAACAGCTCTCTTGCTTTCAGGAGACAGAATTTTTAAAATGAAGCTGTACAAATCCCAGCAATGCAGGCCACACTATCTAGGACTTAGAGAACTGCTGATTGCTTGAGAGATAAGAAGAGAGATTAACTCTTGGGTCTCATCCCTTGCCCGTCTTCTATCTTCTCCCTTATCCCCTCAAATGCACATGCACGTGTGTACGCACGCGTGTACGCACACATACGCAATGCACACGCCTATTCCTTTTCATCCCTAAACACCTCTTCTTATTCTGCACAACAGGCCTTTCACACTTTCTCTTTGTACCTGCTGTTCTTGCCTGCACTCCCCCATCTCAGTTCTCCAGTGGGCAGAACTATATTCCAGAGCCAGACATAGGATGTCTGGCCCCATTGCCCAGTATGGAATTAATTGTTCTGCCCGCATTCAACTTCACTATACTCTCCCCTACCAAATGGTACCACATCAAGCTTCTCTGAGACCTCGAAGTCTGAGGTTTTCTTGGCTGTCGAGCTGAACTCCCCAGATTGTATTTGTCTTGCAGTTCCCAGCAGCTGACAGAAGGTCTGGTTCATCGCCACTATTAAAAAAAATTGTTGGGGGAATGAAAGAGCACATGCCCCAGAGGAGGGCACAAGACGCCATCAACGGCCATTGCTTTATTGAAGAGAATCACCTTTGCCCTCCTGATGTTCACACGCCACATGGGAAATAAAATTGGGGCACATGGGAGACAAGGGCACAAAGGTGGCACCCACCTTCACCTTCCATTCTCGTGAGCAGGACTGTGTTTCTCCAAGACTGCTCTTTATTGGATTTCCTCTTTACTGAGGAAGGGTCGGTCTTTGTCAAATGCAGCAGCTCATTTGTACTGTAGTGACCACAGGCTTGCGCCAGTCCGCTTTCCATTACATAGCAAGGGCTCACAGTTGCAGATGGCTGGTCCAGCTGTGTTTGGACCTCTGGAGAGGCAGCAAGCTGTGGCAGAGAAAAACCTGCTTATTTCACGGTCAGTCAACAAAGGAAGGAGTGGGTCCTACTCCCACCTTCAAGGGTGTACTTCTGTAAACCAGACCTCCGCCCTCTAGACTTGCCCCTTTAAGGTCCCATCACTCCCTTAAAGGGGCTCACTGGGGACAAAGCCTCTAGCCCAATGGTTCTCAACCTTCCTGATGTTACGACCCTTTAATGTAGCTTCTCATGTTGTAGTGACCCCCAACCATAAAATTTTTTGTTGCTACTTCATAACTGTAATTTTGCTACTGTTATGAATCATAATGTAAATATCTGTGCTTTCCAAAGATCTTACGTGACCCATAGGTTGAGAACCACTGCCCTAACACAATGGCCTTAGAGTCTAGCACTTGTTTAACACATTTATGGAGACAGAAACAGATGAATAAAACCTCCAATCTTCTGGGATCTGTCCTCACAGAAACTTCTCAGAGTGACCATAGGTGACAGGCTCTGACCAGGCCTCCAGAGAGTAAGGTCATTTGCAGCACTCTGGTTTCTAGCTGGCTTCTGGGGAAGGAAGGAATTACCTGCTCTGAACCAACTTGGCATCTCTGGGAAGCATCTGTGGGACAGGAGGACCTAGATCCTGGGATCATCATCCCTGTGGGGAAATTAACAATAGTGATGATAGGGTGCAGTGGGAAACTCTTAGCTGTTGTTCATCATGGACCACACAGCGCTAAGGCCTTTTCTCGGCGTTCTCGGTTTCTCAGTTGTGCCAACACTTCTATGAAGCAGGTGCAGTCATGCCCATAAGTCAGATGAGCAAAGCAGGTGCAGAAGGGCTGTGCGGTTTGTTCAAGACCCCTTACTAGGGTTGGGCTTAAAACCCTGGAATCTGATTTCTGAGTGCCCACTCCTGTTCATTTTTTTTTTCAATTTCTTTAAAAGTATTTATTTGGTGTGTGTGTTTATGATGTGTGCATGCACACACGCACTATTGCACACTTATGAAGGTTAGAAAACCACTTGTAGGGAAATAGCTGTAAGATAAAAAGCAAGGGTGGAAGTCAAAGTCACAGAGCCTGAGGACGTATGAGATTGGTAGATCCTACCCTGACCGTCACCACTCTGCCTGGGTCTCTGTCTCCCTCTCCTCTGCCTTCTCTCCTCTCTGTCTGGGTGCTCTCCTTCCACCACAGTGGTTCTGGAGATCAAACTCAGGCTGGCAGGCTTGGCAACAAGCATCTTTGTCAGCTGAGCCATCTCCTAGTCAGGGAGCTCTGACTCTTAAACTCTGCATTTCAGAGAGGTGCAGTAGGAAGGCGATCGCGATCTCCTGCTCACCCTTGGAAGGACACCTGGAAGCAAGAGGCCAGCATGTGCTTGTTGCTCTAGGTCCACGTAGGGTAGGGACAGCAGATGCTTGCTTCTGGCTGATAAGAGCTCTGTACAACCCCTCAAGCCTTAGTGAATTAGGAGGTGCCTCTGCCCTTCCTTACCCCCTGGTCTCCCAGCACTGGTCTTTGAATGATTGCTTCTCTGGGATGCCAGGATTGCTGCTGTCTAGAGCCGAATCTCCATGCTGGTAGTTTTGGTTGCTATGGTAATTGAATTCACTTAGAGGTGTTTCCAAGCTAGTTTGTCTACCTGCAACTTGGAAAGGCACAGCCCAGGGCTAATAGCAAGACACAGGAGGAATTGGCACCTTGGAGACCCCTGTGTTTTTTTCTGATCTAGAGTTCCTCCTTGGAGGTGAACAGAAAATTATGGAGAAATGTTCTTTCCATGTCTGTCCATGTTCCTTTCTGCTGCCCTTCACTCTATTCTATGTGGAAAAGGATGGCCAGCAATAGTGGAAAACACTTGGAGAGCATCTTACATTCCTTGGTATTCTGTTACTCACTCACCAAACACTTATTGAGAGCCATTCAGGCACTGCTGCTTGTCTCTGTCTGTGGAGGTTTCACACCCCAGCATCCAGAACTGCAGGAAGTACTCCCAAATCCTGTATTGCCCTGTGGCTACTGCTCTGAGATTCAGAAGCATGACAAGCCAGAGGCAGGAACTGATAAGGAGACTGGGGGGTTGGGGGAACTGCCTTTCCCCATTTTCTCTGCATAAGGGAGATTCATCAGGTAGCCCAGGCTGCTGAAAACCCGAGAGAAGGAGCAGAGAGTCTCAAGACTAAGTGGTGGGCTGGGCTGTCAGTCCGGGGACTTGAGTAGTGACTCCGAGTCGTTCCTTCCACTGTCAACACTAGTGCAGGTGAAACTAACATGCAAAGTCATGGAGGCTGAGGGCTTGTGATGGGCAGATTCTTTCACCACCCTTGCAGCTGTGCAAGAACCCAGCCTTGTGTCATCACTGAATGAAACCAGCAACCGAACATGTATGTAGCTCCAGCCATGTGCCAGCAATCACACTAAGGGCTGAGAAGCCACAGCGACTGAAGCTCTGCCAAGACTCAGAGAAGCCATAGTTGAGGAGCATGGCAAATGAGCGGTACAAAGAGATGGATGCTAGAACTCTGAGCTGTACAAAGAGATGCGAGCTAGATCTCTGGCAAGGGCCAGTTGCTCTGGAAGCCCACCACTGGGAGAAGAGGGGAGAGACATCTGGGAAAGATGCACATAAGGCAAGACTTGCTGACTTAGACGGGTGATGCGAGGAGGCTCTCTGAGACCAAAGTCATTTGGTGCAGACAAGGATGTACTCAGAAGTATGTCCATGACCAGCATGTCTAATGGTGATGGAGAAGACTGAGCGAGGAGAGACAGGAAGCAAGCCAGTAAGGAAAGCAAGATGGTGGGAAGTCCTTTGGGGGTCTGTACTGCAAGCCGCCAGTGACCGTTCTGTGAAAGAACTGTGTGTTTGCACAACAATGCTGACAGTGCTGAGCAGAGAGGGTAGAAGTAGGGAACATTTAGCCTAAGCTGGAGCTGCTGAGCCATCAACGAAGGAAGCCTACCTGAGAATGGTAGCAGCAGAAACTATGGTCACAGGAGGAGGAACCGGGCAAAGTAGGATGGGAAACAAAGTGAAATTAGGAACCTCAGATGTGAACTGGGGGAGTTCTGTTTGGAAAATATAGATGAGGTGTCAAGTACCTGATAGGCAGTCAGAGGAATTTCTTGAACTGGGGACAGGGAGTATCCACACGGAGATCATCAGAGGTGAGAGCTGGAACTGTGGGAGACAGCCACACTCCCAGGAGGAAGCTCACAGATGCCAGAGTAGACAAAGACAACTCTTCGGACAGTGGTCTTTCCAGCAGATGATGGAGCAGCCTGGACTCTGGGGTCAGTGGAAGAAGACTGGTTCACAGGGGATGTGGTTTCAGTAAAGATGCCACTGGGGAAGGTTGTGGGAAAATGGTAAGAAGAGGTGGCTCTCAGAAGTGGGAGTGCCTAAGAACCCTGGTGGCTGGTTAAGACTGAATGGCAGGACCCTGTCCCCACTAGGTAGAACTCAGGAATTTGCATGTCTAGCAAATGCCAAATTGCTGCTTTGGTTGTGGGAACCATACTTTGTGAGCTGCTGATCTAGATGGCCAAACCTATACTCTATAAGGTTCAGCTATCTAATTCATCCCTTCCTATTGTGACTCAAATTTGACCTGATTAGAGGAGGAAGATGGGCTTTGGGTAAAGAACAGAGGTGGGGCATGTGAGCCAACTCCCTAGAAACAAAATGGGTGCTACCAAGAACAGGAGGAAGAGGAAGAGATGCTGAAGGCTTGGCACAGGAATGGAAGGGCAAAGGAATATGACCCGCACAAGGATGGTGACCTTGACTATATAGATGTGACTTTAGGTTACGTGTAGAGGGCAAATAGTTTGGCAACTGGAACAAGCATCAGGACAATGTCAGGTGTCTTCATCCAGGAGAGTCTCATTACTCTTCCTCATCTCTGTCTTTCAACCTTCGAGGGTCACTGTTAGCCTCTGGGCCTCAACCTTACCCTCAACATAGGGAGCTACCTTGTGTCTCATACAATTATGAAAAGAAGTTGCTCTGAGGACAGGAAGAACACATACTTCTTCCATTTTTCATCCAAGCTACCAGTTCAGATCCCAGCAGTAGGGTAAGGAATAAGACTAGCACTCCTGACCCCAGTGCTAGTCTCCCTTCCCTATCCAGCCCACCTTGCCATGGAGACACTAAGCTTACACCTCATTCTGTACCAGGGGAGGAAGCCCATAAAGCAAATCTAAATCCAATCCATCGGTGTCCAAGAGCACATTACCAAACTAGACGAGACACCATGGGCAGTATTTAATTATGGGCAGGCAGAGCAAATAGGAAGGATGCAATAAAAATGCTAATCAGGACGGGGACAAAAAAGGCTTCATTTTCTTCTAGAGCAGACTAAAGCCCATCCCGTCCTCCTCCTTTCATACTCCTCAAACAAGGGCCACTGACTTTTCTGAGTGCGACATCATGACAGCTAAGCCTTTTAGCCCCACTCCCCAGCTTCTCCCAGCTGCCAGTTTCCCCATTCCAGGTCCTAGAACACTGAGCCCAGAGGGATGGAGCTCTGACCTTCTTTTGTAAGCATATAACTTTACTCCAGTCAGGGAGAGCTAGGACAGAATTTGGAAAATGAATGCAGTTATTGCTCAAAACTCAATTCCAAATCCCACCAAGTAGCATAGGAAGGAACTGTCTCCCCTCCTGGTAGCATATTCAGAATTTGAAGGCAGAGAGAGGGTGGCCATAAAAGTGCCCCCCCTGACCAGCCTGAATTCATGTGTTAGCCTGTCTCTAGCCTACAAGTGAACCCATCTCCAAGCTACTTAGGATGAGTCTGGGGACACACAGCCACACTCTATGCCACCCAACTTGGCTGCGCTTGACTTAGAAGTGTGGTTCAGTATTTGAAGGCTCTCCTTGGCTGACAACTCGTGTAGTTGGATTCTTTCTGTCACTCTGTCCTTCCCTGTTAATTTGTTCCACTGCTACAAATGACAGATTTAGTTCTTTAGTTTCCCCCAGGTAGCTGGAATGTCTGAGATCCATCGTGTTATTTTTGGATAAAGTTTTCTTTCGTCATAGCTCTAATCCCCAGGTCCTTGTCCTGGGTTGACCTTTCTGTTTCATGGATTCCCCAGTCACCCTTGTTGATTCCTCAGCAATTTCCCCTTCAATTGATCAATATCTTTGTCTCTTAAATTCTTGTGCAGATATGAGCTCTTCCAAATGTAACCTAGAGAAGATTTGTCCTGAAGGACCACCAAACCATCTTCTCTCTACACCTACAGAGAGTCAGCAACCTAGTAACACAAACCCTGGCTACTACTACTTCCTAGAAAAAGGTCTGTTGGATGTAAAGTTTACATTTCAGCTTACCTACTTGCCTACTATGAGACCTTAGGTGAATTTCTTACCAACGCTGTGCCTCATTCCAATAAATAGAGGTGACATCATCACATATTTATTAAAATAATTCAATGAAGATGCACGCAAAATGCTTAGAAATCTTCTTACCACATAAATAAACATCCAGTGCTAGGCACTGCTGTTGCTGTATTTGCTATTAAATATATTACTATGTTTACTATTTACTATTAAAATCAGTGATAATCTTATTTGCTTGTATGTTTAGATACTAGGTAAAGTGTCTGGCATGAATAAACACCCAATAATCTTGAATAGATAAACAAATGGTCTTTTAGGCTTATTATCCCAAAGGTTTACAATTTAAAGAGGTGACCTACATGTTGATAGCCATGCTTAAAACTTAAATAGCTAATGCTATAATTTCAGCATCTATGGGGTGGCGATTTCCAGTCAACAGTTCTTCCCACTTTGCTTCCTATTTAATCTGATGGTCAGTTCCTAGTAACATGGGTAGCTCTGATGTCCTGGTCAGTAGCTCATTGTTCTTTTCCCTGGGGCTGAATCTCCTCCTTAACTGTAACAAAAGCAATAAAATGTTAGAAAGAACCAGCAGAGCAGCAAAGGATACAGAGGAAACTGCCTGCTCTGGAGACCATATTTCCTGCTTTAGAAGCAGTACTTCCTGGGTCCTACCTGGGGCCCTAGTCATCATGATCTTTGGAAAGGCCGAGGCTCTAAAGTCAAGTGGGCTTGTCCGCTATTAGACAGGGAGACTGGACACTGCAGGAGGCTGAACTGAGCCCAGGCACAATGAGGATCCTTCTAGACTCAAGTGCCAGGCTCTCATGGGGAGAGCTTTGCTCTCTTCCACACCTCATTAGAGAGCTCTGGTAATGGAGAGTGGAAATACTTTATTCAAACATTGCTGGACAGTCGGGATATGAATTTGCTATGGATGATCAAGTCTGAATCTCCGTAGATAGCCAAGCTACTCCATTCCAGCTCAGAAGAAGAGGCAAATGAAGGCCTGAGAGCTGCAGTAGCCCCCACTGGTACCACCCATGCTGCTGACCACAGGGATAATCCAAGGTGCTTCTTACAAAACACACGTAGGTAAGGCAGTGCTTCAATTCTCCCTCCTTTGCTCTGGCATTCTTTGAAAATATATCCTTTATTTGCACATGGCTCAATCAAATGTCACCAACTCCCGGAGTGAACTGGAGTTATCTTATGTAAACACGCACACACATTCTCTATTGCTGACATGGAGAGAAAGCTTGCTTCATACACTGTTACACACCTTGTATTTTTTTCCACTTAATATATTTTGGTATTTGTTCTGTTTCAGAATACATGTACTTACACTATTGCTTTGGTGGATGCCTTAGATTGTGTTATAAAAAGCAGTTTATTTAACAAGCTTACTTACAATGTTTCCAATCATTAGCTTTCACAAATAAAGCCATTATGAATAGCTACAGGTTATTTGTGAGTGCATCACAAAATGACTCTCTACAAGAGGAATTGTTTGGTCAGTGGTTTTTCCTCAGGAACTTTTATTAACTTTTGAAAACCTGTGTCTCTCAGGTAGCCCCTCCCACTTTTTATAATTGTTGAAGCTGAAACTCCAAGAGAGCAAGCGACTTGACCAGTCATGTAGACCCTAAATAAAGCACCTGGAGCTGAGCATAATGATGTGGGATCCCCTCTGGATGCTGTGAATATGTTTTATTACCATTGGTTAATAAAGAAACTGCTTTGGCCTATGGCAGGGCAGAATATAGCAAGGCAGAAAACCCAAGCAGAAAAATAGGAGCAAAGAAGGCAGAGTCAGGGAGAAGCCATGTAGCTATCCAAAGAGAAAGACATCAGAACCTTACCCGTAAGCCACAGCCTCATTACTATACACAGATTAATGTAAATGGATCAATTAAAGATGTAAGTTAGGGACTGGAGAGATGGCTCAGTGGTTAAGGATACTGACTGTTCTTCCAGAAGACCCGGGTTCAATTCCCAGCACCCACATGGCAGCTCACAACTGTCTGAAGATCCAGTTGCAGGGGATCTGACACCTTCACACCAATGCACATAAAATAAAGTTAAATAAACCATAAAAATATTTTTAAAAATATTAAAAAAGATGTAAGCTAGCTAGAAATATGCCTGAGCCATTAGCCAGTGTTATGATAAATACAGTTTTGTGTGATTATTTGGGTCTGGGTGACAGGAAAAGGAAGTGCAGTCTCCATCTATAGCATAGTGGTTCACAAGCTATAATCCCAGCACTTCAGAGCCTGACCCATAGGAGGATTGCCATGAGTTCAAGAACAACCTGGGCTACAAAGTGAGACCCTATATCTAACAAAGCAAAACAAAATCCAAAACACAACCGGTGTAAGAATTAGGGCTTTGTTGTTTTGGGTTAGACGATATCTACTATGTATTTCTGGCTGACCTAGAATTCAATATCTAGATCAGGATGGCTTCAAACTCAGAGATCCACCTGTCTCTGCCTCTGCCTCCCAAATACTGGTATTAAAGGTACACCACCATGCCTAGCTAGAATCAATGGTTTTGTTTGTTTGTTTGTTTAACAATTTCTAAGCAATGGACTCAAAGCAATCTGGGCTAGATTTCTAGATTATAAAAAAAAATGTATGGCTTTACATACAGTGTTTTGCAATGTGAACTGAATTTTGAAAAATAAACATATTCCCTACACGAAACTATACCTGTATTCTGGAAGATGAGACAGACAAGGAAGGAAGCAATTTCCTCTTAACATGGTGGAATTTGGATAAGAGATGAGGTACAGTGGCAGTCTGGAGGGGTACTTAGTCAGGAAAGGCTCCCAAAGGAAGAGGGATTTAAGTGTCATTAGATCATCTAAAAATGCCCTTTTAAATATTACCTATGACTTCTCTCTCACTATTTTCTATTCCAAAACATTCTTCATAGGTAGGAAATTGAATTACTCAGTGGAAGTACATCAGAGCTGGACAATGGTGGTAGGGGGGTGGTAAGCATGGTAATGGTATACTGAGTTTCTGTGCACCTGACACTGTTTTCTGGATCTGCAGTTAACTAGCAGTGTGACTACAGGTGGATAAATCACCACATGTACATTGTTGTCCACAGCTAAAATAAGAATAGTGACCAGATGACTACAGCTCCTCACCAGTTCCACAGGCATGGCTCTGTGTTGTGCAATATTATTTTAAGATATGTTATATGTGTTTATGCTGTAGCACATTTGTTTAATGATGCAAAGATGTGTTGCATTCTTTTATGTTGCATTTGTTTAACTCTGTGAAGCTGTGTTACTTTGACTGTCTATAACACCTGATTGGTCTAATAAAGAGCTGAAAAGCCAATAGCAAGGCAGGAGAAAGGATAGATGGGGCTGCCAGGCAGAGACAATTAAATAGAAGAAAAGAGGGAGGAGTGAAAAAAAGGAGAAGGAGAGGAGGACACCAGGGGCCCAGCCACCCAGCCAGCAATGGAGTAAGAAGTAAAAGATGATATGTAGACTATAGAAAGGTAAAAGCCCAGAGGCAAAAGGCAGACAGGATAATTTAAGAACAGCTGGCTAGAAACAAGACAAGCTAAGGCTGGGCATTCATAAGTAAGAATAAGTCCCTATGTATTACTTTGGGAGCTGGATAGTGAACCCCCAAAAGAGCAAAGAGTAAAACAACAACAGCTCTGTCTCTCTGTCTCTTTCTGATATCACAGAGGTTTTGCTAGGGTTGGAGCCTCAGGAACAAGGGCTCGATGATCCTTAAGCTAGCAAGCCTTGGGAAAAGTCCTGTAGAGACATGCTGCTGTGGCACATGAGTAATAGTGGCAACACATTATAGTTCTCTTTTTCTGAAGTGACTGAGTGTGTTATTTCATGTTTGCCCCATTGCAATGAAGGGAAGGAGGTAGTTAGGTGGTTTCTAGTCTCTTCTGGGGGATGAAGGAACTGAGGTGGAACTGAGGTGCAAACAACGTGGGCTTCTAGCTTAAGATCCATGCTGAAGCAGGGTGGACTGGATCCAAGACTAGAGCCCTGATATCTGCTGTTTTGCATAGAAGGCATCGTTCTAGCTGGGACTAATCCGAAGTCCAGAATCCTGCACTTAGATGGCCTTTGTGCTGCCACTTCGCCTCCCTCACCATTTCCCAGCAGAGTAATAAGCTTTTCTCTTGATGCTGGAAGCAAACCTTTCTTTCCATAGAATGAGTGTAGTGTTGGTTTTGATGACTCAGGACCAATGGATCTGACTGCAGGACCGCTCTGGCCTTTGATGAAGCTGCAGTAGGACATTTTCCTGGTTCAGTGAGCATGCTGGACTCTCTTGATCACCCTCCTTACCTCTTGCCTTGTCTGAGCCTGGACCTACCTTGTTCTTTAGAATCCTTCCTCCTCATTAGTATAGTGGTGAGTATCCCCGCCTGTCACGCCGGAGACCGGGGTTCGATTCCCAGACGGGGAGTCAACAGAAAAGCAGGGGAGGTAGGGAGGGAGTGGGGGGGGCTGGGACAAGGGGAATAAATGTAAATTTTTCTTTTAAATTTAATAAAAATGGAAACAAAAAGTAAAAAAAAAAAAAAGAATCCTTCCTTTCTGAAGATTCCTGTCCTAACCAAAACCTCTCCTGCCTGAGCCATTGTGCTCCGTTTGTTTCTAGGTCCCCTTTTCTCTGTTCCGCTCAACATCTAGATAGCTTCTGTTGGACCTCTTTGAATGTCAACCACAAGTCAGGATGGCTGTCCAGCTCCTGTGGTTTGTTCGCCAGCTCATTTGCCTGCTGTGCTGCTCACTGCTGCTGACATTGCCCCAAAGCTGCTCACCCATCACTATGGGTAATGTCTCAACCCCAGGCCCAGTTTGCATAGCCTGGAGCTTTGATTGTCTTTAGGCCCTAAACTCTGCCTTGACAGCCATCTTTCCACCAGCCTGGAAGACCAGCAGCAGCTGGCTCTGTCGCCCTTTCTGCAGCCTTATTTGCCCATCTATGGCAGTGCCCCCTAGGTTTTCTTTCCTCGCAGGTATAAATAAGAACACAGCCGTTCAAGGTCCCTCGAGGGAAAGCTCTGTCTGAAAACAGGCGTGATTACTATTTCCATCACCTTTCTAATCCTGTAATCACACATTTGCAGCAGGGAGCCTGGCCAGGGAGAGGCCGCTTCCACAAGCAGCAGGAAAGAGGGGGCTGCGTGTTGCATGCCAACCGTGCTTATTGAAAACGTAGGAATGGCTGCCTTTCATGAGCAGGAAGGTGAATAATGGAGGCATTTATCCCCAAGCAGCTCACATTCAAACTGCTCGGACCTGTGTTCACATTATGAAAGCTCTGTCAAAGATATATCACCCTTCCGGGCTAAGGGGATGCTGCCGGGGCTCCCAGTCCTGTCTGGTGGCTGGAAGGTGTGGGAGGAGAGGATGTCTGAATTGCTGGTATCTTACAGATATTTGAAAACTATTGTTCAGAACAAATCCCTGGGGACAGGAGAGACGCTTAGTGGTTAGGGGTACCCACTGCTCTTGCTGCAGACCAGAGTATGATTCCCTGCAGTTATATCATGCAGCACACAGGGACCTATTGCTCCAGCTCCATGGGATTCAACGCCCTCTTCTGGCCTCCATGGGCATCTGCACTTACGTGTACCTAGTCACACGTAATTGTTATTATACTTTTTAATCTAGGAGGAGTCTCTAACAGATAGGAGGTCAGTTTTTCTTTTGAGATCATGAGAGAATGAGGACAAATGAGGCTAGACTTCAGAAGGGGAGGGGATGTTCTTCCAGGCCATCTGCATGTGAAACAGATTTAATCAGCAGCCTTTGTGGCAGAGCAGAGAAAGAGGCCTTGGTAACACAGCAGCCACCCAGGTTACTGTAAGAGGGTGGCCCCAGCCAGAAAACATACCCGACTCTTATTTTCAGATAATTCCTTCCAATTGGTCTACTTGCATGTAAGAATCTCTTCCCTTGTGCGAATGGAACTTTATCATTTGCTTTTGCTGCAACTCGGGCCACCCCAGAGGTCAGTGGCATACAGGGAAAGCATTTATTCAGCTTGCAGCTCTGAGGATCACCTGCGGTCAACTGAGCTTGGCCATCTTCTGTGCCATGTCCGTCCTGTCCCGACCAGTGGGGATAGCTAAAACACCTGCTGGTGAGCAAAAGCGTTCAGGGCCGCTTAAAACCTAGGCTTAGAACTGCTACACTGCCACGTGACCCCAAATCAAGCTAAGGAGTAGAGAGGGGTACTTCATTCCTTTATGGGAAGACCTGAAAATATGGAGTGGCCTCCTGAGGAGTCTAATTCTATCGACTCCAGATAAAGAAGACAATGGCCAACCAAAGCAACCATTCAACCTAAGTCCATTGTGGTAAATCAATGGGCTTGTTGGGTTTAGTGACAGAAACCCAGATGATTCCAGCAGCTGCATCACTGAAAATCCTGAGTTTTTACACCAACGTGGGTAACAGCTCAGAAATTTTGCACTCCTGACCTTCCTCATGCAACTTCCAAGTAACTACACAACCAAAGAGTCTCCCCTGCCAAGAAACTTCCTTCACATCTTACAAAGCCTGGGGTAGAGACCCCTAATCTCAGGGGGGAAGCCTGAAAGTCATGCAAGTTTCCTGAGCCTTGTGAGTCTGTGAAGTTTCCTGTGACTCTCACGTGCCTCACCCGCAGTCACCTAGAGGGAACGCTGCAATTGAGTGGAAACAGCTGCAGAAGTGGTGTAGAGAGAAGGCAGGTGAGCCGTGAGCTAATGACACAGACACAACACTCAGAACGCTGTCACGGTCATGCTCCCCTCCCCTGAGGCTTTAACAGAGCTCTTATAACCCCTCGTTGGGATGGAGGAAATGATATGGAGCCCTCCAAAAAGAGACTCAGTCGTCTAAGTCGGCTAAGCTGACCTCATGACTCCTCCCCGTCCTTCCTGCAGTGATCAGCATGTGTCTCCATAGTGAACAGCAAGGCAGAGTCTGCACTGAACTAAATGACTCTTTCCATTTTGTTAGAGAGGGGTCCTCAGAAGCTGTAGTTTCCATGTCTGAAATTTCCCTGGGAAAGTAGAGCAGCCAGAGGAGCACACAGCAAAGAGCAAATAAATAGGAGACAGACACTACAACTTGGGGGTCACGTGACCCGCATTACTGCTAAATGAGATGCAGAATGGCATGCCCAACCTCAACCCTAGACCAGCACATGGAACCGAGATCTCTTGTAAATATCCAGACCGAGATTTCACAGAATTTTAATAAAAGAGCAGCATTACCAGGCCCCTGGACACTTCCGGCTAACTGGTTCTGAGCACAAGTTGTTGAATTCCATCAGTGGGCATGGCTGAGAACTGGGCTACCAGCAATGGGCTATCAGCAGCAGCTCTGAGGGTTTCCAAAGATCTGCACATGCCCCACCCCCGTTCCCCACCCTGCAATCCTCCCATCCCCCAGATTAAATAAATCCTTGATGCTCTTTTCCCTGCCGTGAAGCATATCATTTCACAGTGTCTCATTTGCTAGAGGTTACCAAAAGAAAGCTAAATTGGGATTTTGTTCAGTTGCTGATGACTTGCCCCTATTACCCAAGCTCATTTTCAGTGGTATTTCAACACTTTGGTAATGAATTAGCTCTACCATTTCTGACACAAAGAGAAGAGGGTCTAAATTAATTTTCAGCGAGAGATACTATTGGTCCAGGCCACTTCCCTCCCACTGTGTTAACATCAATGTCTTGTCTCGTTAAATGCCGATAAACAACTGTAACACTCTAACAAGCCACAAATTGGCTTATTGACACCTCTGGCAGCTGCTCTCTCCTTCCTAAACCCACATGTTATAGGCATTCTGTGGTTACCCAAAATGGGGGCTCTTATGGAGCACAGGAAGAAGACCACCTAGCCATCCTAGGCTCGCAAGCTGCTGATTTTTGTTTTCTTTGATTTAAATTGAACAGCAGACTATGAAAATACCTTGCCTCTGCTCTGGGCTCCATCTGAGGCCCAGCTATTAATGGCTTCCCTGCAGAGTGGGTGGGCTCACTCTGATACCCTTCCATCACCTCTCGGGAAAGGCGCCGATGACTGTGACACTGGGTGGCCTTCTCTGTGTCAGCAAATCAGTAGCTCTTTAACTAGCCTACTTTGTTTGCTCCTGGAATGCTGAGACACAGATGAGCTGGTCAGTGTGCAACTGCACCTTGGGCAACCCACCCAAGAGGTCACAGGATGATCAAATGGCTGTTTCTTTGGGTGTAAGGCAAAGGGCTGACCTTACCTCTCCAGCAAGAAAACCGTACTGGAAGATTAAAACAAAACAAGACTGATAAGAGCAAAGGTGCTCACAGTTGCAGCCCATAACTGATGGATGGATGCCTGTGCACAGTCCCAATAGCTAATGGATGCTTGCACACAGTCATGGCCATGAGAGATCTCCTGCCATAACCCTGCTTGAGAGCCTAGGAACAGAATAGAAAGCACATTCTGCTCACCTGGGACAGATTTAGGTATTTTCAGAGCAGGAGGATGAAGGAGAGGTCTAATTCTTTTCATGTGAGGTTTTCATAGTTTTTTTTGGTATTCGAAGTCACATGCTAGGTTTCAAGTTCACATTGTTGTGAATTCGTCCAGGAAATCTCTGCACTGTAATTCCCCTATGAGCATAGCTGTGCTATCAGTGATCAATAGAATCAACAATAGGAAAGGGATATGAAAACAACATTGCAGGGTGCTGATCGCCAGGGAGATAGTTTCCCGGGCTCTGTCTAAGCCCACAGCATGGCTAGGAAGGGGCTTTGCATGATCCCAGTTCTTCTCTGGACACAGAGCACAAAGGAATTGGGCAATAGCACTGCATGCATGTGGCCATGGCGGACATATGCATGAGTCAGACGTCAGATGTAGAGGATGCTGGTATGGAGCTGAGAGGAGAGGTAAAGGGCTTGTTAAGAACAAAGTTTGAGACATTAAGGTCTCCTTGGTGGTGGTTTCTTTTGACATTTTCCTATGCAGGTTCTTATACCCATTTCCTGCCTTCCCTTTTCCATCTTTATCAGTGTCATACTTCTCATGCATGTGTGCGTGTGTGTGTGTGTGTGTGTGTGCATGTATGTGTGTGTGTGTGCATGTGTGTGTGCTTGTGCCCATACCTTCTGCTGGAAACCAAGTTCTGTTAGGGCAGATACACATAGTGGATGAGAGGATGTGGTTATTTACTGCTACATTTGAATGTAACCAGTGTATATTAACTACGAACAGCTGAACACCACGCCCTAAATGCCACTTGCCATCTGATGTCTCAGGCAGCGTGGCAGCATTGTGAAAGGACGGATCCAAGAGAAGGCCCTCCCCTAGCTGCATCTTGATCCAGAATATTCGTCTCTATCTCACTGTAGCTCATCTTTGAGGGGTCAGTTTAAATATCACTTCTTCAGTCTGAGGGACTAAATTAAGCTCCTCTGGTAAACGCCACTGCAGTCCTTGGTATTTCTTTTTGCAGCACTTCGCATGCTCATGGCTTTATAATAAATCATTCATAGCTGTTGTTTAATGCCTATTTTCCCCATTAGACTGTGAATGTCACCAGGCAGACACTGCCTTGGATTCTGTTCTCATCTGTACCACCACCACCTGCAACCCCAGTACATGGCCGGGAACAGCTGAAAGGACACGGGATTGAAAATGTTCAAGGGAAGCTTAATGACATGGCAAGACCTCTACATGGTGTTGCAGGCGAGAGACGGGTGTCAGCCCAAGGAAAAACTAAAGCAGAGTTGGGAGAGCTTGACAGGGTCTGGATCTGATGCCCTTTGTCCTCTGAGTGGTCTGTTCCTTGTCATGAAGCAAATTCAGGTTGAGAGTCATGTTCTCGAGGGTCCCCGACTCTGCTCACCATCAGGAGCCATGGATGGCTTGATGAGCAACTTGCTCATGTTCTCAGTCTTGACTGAGTGTCATCTGGGAGAAGTAACTACTCACTTAAACTCCACACTGCTGCAGGAGCTCCTTCTGCTCCTTCAGCCAATAGCCTTTAAGATACCATCCCACTTGGTCACAGTCTCTTTTGCTTTAAAAAGCAGCGGTAGCTGTACACACTCTCTCTTGCTTCCGGCTCTGCTTCCGGCTATTAGATTCCTTTCCTGGCCGTGCAGAGAGCTGTTGTCTAGGACAGTGATCTGTAAGTTTTCCCTTTAAATAAATAACCCTTTTACTAATAATAATTCCAAACTGGTGTGGGATTGTTTTGTGACTTACGCCTTTATCTGGCACCCAACGTGGATTTAAACTCCATGCCACCTGGGCTATGTATATTATAAAAGTATCTAAGGATATGATGCTTTGGAAGAGAAGTTCTTTGGTTTTCACAGAAGATGAGAACCTATGGCAGGCCTCCTGAATGCCAAGGCCTCCTGAAAGGTCGCTGTGAACACCCTCAAAAAGTTACTTCGCCCAACTGGTGACTGAGATGAACCTAGCACATAGGATATAGCATGAAAGACCTGATTAACAGCACCCCCATAGAGCAGGAAGAAGTTTGGAGAGAAATTACTATTCCCATATTCCCAAATATTCCCAAATATTGTTTATAACTGTTTGTTTATATTTAAAGGGGGATATGAAATAGATATGAATATTTGCATTGATATGGATCTACTTTATTGATACAAATTTAAGGTCAAATTTGTTATATGTATATGTATTTCTGATCTTGATTAAGGTATTGTGATTGTGTAACTCATTTAAAAATGTAATGTATAATTAAGAAATATAGGTTAATAGATAATCTCTTTAATAGTCAAGTTTGTAGTCATGTTAGTTAGGTTTTCTAGATGTGCATTTCAGACGGATAGGTGTTCTTCTCTGCCCACATTATATTCTTTTCCTCTTTAAATAAAAGTTCTATTATTGAAAGAATGCTAAACATGAATTGAGATATGAAAGAGACTTCTTTCAGAAATTAAACTTTAAGTTGAATATGTTAGCTGCCATCTGTAATCTCATGTAATAAGGAGGCTGAGGCAAGAGGGTCTCAAGTTCAAGGCCAACCCAGACTACATAGAGAGCTTGAGGCCAGCCTGAGCAACTTAGTGATAGCTTATTTCAAAGTAAAGATCAAAAATAGAGGGGTGGGTGGGAAGCAAAGTGGGGCAGGGTCTGAGGATGCAGCGTGGCATCAAAGCATCTACTTAGCTTGTACGTAGCCCTGGGTTCAACCTAACACACATAGTAAAAATTAAAAATAAACTTTGAAATGCCATCTGCATGATTTATTATGTTTTTAAAATGATTTATTTATTTTTACTTTGTTCTGCCGGCATGTATGTCTATGCAAGGGTCTCAGATCCCCCAGAGGTAGATTAAAGTAGTTGTAAGCTGCCACATGAGTTCTGGGAATTGAACCCAGGCCCTTTAGAAGAACAGTCGGTGCTCTTAACAACTGAGCCATCTCTCCAGCCCCACGATTTATTTATTTATTTATAGGATGATTTATTATCTTTAACTCGTTTTCCCTTTATTTTGTTCTTTTGTGTGTGTATATATATATGTATATATATATATATATATATATGTTTTGTCTCCATGTGTCTGTGTACCATGTGCACACAGTGCCCGAAGAAGCCTGAAGAGGGCATTGGATTCCCCTGGAACTGACGTTACAGACTGTAGAGAGCTGCTATGGGAGTGCTGGGATTTGAACCCAGGTCCTCTGAAAGAGCAGCCAGCACTCTTAATCACCAAGCCATCACTCCAGCCCCATCTTTAGTGCTTGTGTATGCATTTTCAACTAACACGACTTCTTTATTTCACACAGGCCTGTGTAAAGGACTTTTCCTACTTATCTCTTCTCATTCCTCAGCTTTGCTATTCTATAAGAAAGTTCTGAGCTAGGGACAAAGCTCAGTTGGTATAATGCTTGCCTAGCATGCACGGAGCTCTGAGTTCAATTCCCAGCACCAGTTAAAACTGGATAATGGGTGGGTAGAAGCACATGCCTGCAAACCCAACACTTGGGAAGAGGAAATTGAAGGATAAGAAATTCATAATTATTCTCAGCTGTGTAGTAAGTTTGAGGCCAGCCTGAGCTAAAATGCCCGCCATGAAATCAATTCAAATTGACCTCCCCCGCAAAAATTAAGTTTCTAAGATATCTGTTATCTTTCACCAGTCTCTGCTCTCTCCATTTTTTTTGAAGGTGTGAGCCTGTTATTTCTCCACTGCACTCCCTCTTTCCTGATACCTAAGTTCCTCTGAGAATCATTGACTTCCTTTTTTCACCTGTTTCTCCAACTTTACCATGACTGTAACCAATATTATAACCAACGACCCTTTCTTGGAGCTGCACCTCAAACTTGAGTGTGAATACCAACCAACTGATTAAGGAAGGCCTGCAGAGGAAGACCCTCTGTAGTTGGGCATCTTTGTTAATCCTTAGATTTTCTTGTCTGTGACCCACTGCAGCCTACCTTCTGATTAATAAAGCATGGTTGGAAAATATTTGAAAGGAAAAAAGAAGCTTGCACCTGTTGTGAACCTGTACAGACTTGTCCTTGCCACTTTCTCCTGAACTGCTCAGCATAGCAACCATTTCCACAGCATTTGCATTGCAATGGGTATGAAAATAACCTAGCTAGGACATCTGTGTCCCATTCTGTAAGAGCCTTGATCACCAAGTGGTTTGGATACCATGGGGGTCCTTGGAAGCAATCCTCCAGAGATACTGAAGGATGTGTCTTCTCCTGCCTCACCTTCTCCACTTCCTCCACACCAGCCCTTTTGCCATAGATGGAATGTTTGTGTGCCCCCTAAAAACTCCCGTTGAAATGTAGTCCTTACTGTGATGTTGTTTGAATGTAGAGGAGGTGAAAAGGTCATCAGCGTAGAGCCCTTGTCAATGGAATCGGCGTCCTTACACATAAAGTCCCAGAGATCACCTTCGGTGATGACAGGGCCAAAAGATAATGTCTGGATATCAGGAAGTGGGTCCTCAATCAGACACTGGCACCGCTGGACTTTGATCTCAAATCTCCCAGTCTCTAGAGCCATGAATTTCTGTTGCTATAAGCTCTCAGACTATGATTACCTGTTCTTGCAGCCCAAATACACTATGATACCATTCCTAACAGACTATATGCCACATAGGTCCTTTCTATTGCCACTACCCTGGCAGCTACCCCTTCCAAGTCTCTGCTCAAATCACACCTTTTCCTTGGGGACTGACCCATGAATGGTCTAGTTATTATATTACTAGCAGTTTTTTCTCTTACTTTCACCCCCTGCACTCACCACCTCCCAGCACTCTATGCAGCCCTCCTGTCTCTAGCCTTTGTGACTCACTATGGTATTACTTACCTTTCTGTTCCTGTGATAAAATGCCATGACCAAGGCAACTCATAAAGGAAACTATTCGGTCAGCTTTGTGGTTTCAGAGGGGTAGAGTCCATGATGTAGCAGCAAGAAACATGGCAGTGGGAACAGCTGAGGGCTCCCATTTTGGTTGGCAAGCAGGAAGCAGAGAACACATTGCAGATGGCAGGAGGCTTTTGAAACCCACCCTCATAAGATGCCTTCTCCAACAAGGCCACATCTCCTAATCCTTCCCAAAACCGAGAACCAAGTATTCCAAGTATTCAAATGCATGGGTCTATGAAGGCCTTTATTATTCAAATGATCACAACAACTGTCTTTACCAGCAAGGATGTTATTAACTTTTAAGGTTAAGGACTAATTTTCCATGTTTTGTTCCCAAGCACCTACAATTGTTCCAGGCATAGAACAATCACACACTTGAGAAATAGCTATTGAACCGAACTGTTCAATTACTAAAGCCATCATAGTAGTGAGTAGCTGAAATGCCCTGCATCCTACCTTCATGCCAGGCACAAACTCAAGTTCTGTAGACTTATTAACTCCTTTAGCAGACAGCAACTACTAAGCTATAAGCCTTTATTTCTTTTAGGTATAAACTGTTCCTCTCTAGTTTCCAAAGCAATTGTCAGTTAGATGAAGCCTGTTTATCTAAGGTCAGTGGGAGGAGGAGGCGCTTCAAGGAAAAGGGGAAGGAATGTGTGGTTTGAAACACAAGACTTGAGATGCCAGCTACTTTTGTTGCAAATTACAGAAGTTGCAATGTAAAATACTCTACTCTGCTAGTCTGAGAAGTTATGGGAAGGGAAAGTAAACAGAATAAGAAAATATTGCAGGTCCCTTGAGTGAAAATGATGTCCCTACAAGTAACACTCATACTGCGTGAAAACAGAAGCACAAGGGGCCATGACGGTTGATAAGATACGAGCAAGCCTTCCTGTGGTCCTTGGAGATAAAAGAACATGGATGCTTACACTAGAACTTGACTTTTAAAATACAGATGTAATTTGAGGCCCCCGAGCTTTTCACGTTCATGGAAACAAGACCTCTTATTTCCACAGTTCTCATTCAGAGAGTGGCTCTCACCTCCACCTGGAAGTCCAGCCCCCTGTGGCCTCTATACCCCTCCTGTTGCTGAAGACCCTCACAGCAGCTGGCTTCTTCCTTGAGGGCAGTGAGGGGTAAGAAGACCTCAAGGACAACAAATCTGGTCACCTGAGCCCATTATCCCACTAGTCCTGGCTGTAGAGAAAGGACAGCTGCTGCTCCTATCTTAGAGTCCTTTCCCATTGCTGTGATGCAATTCTGCCTGTCTTCCTCGGGGTTTTCTAGAGTAACAGAACTTATACAATGTGTGCGTACACTCCCCCAACCACCACACATGTGCAAAACTGCCTGCTCCGAACATGATCAGGTGCAGTCTCTCAGGCCTGGTCTATGTTTTAGGCTGATTCCCAACAGAAAACCACTGTTGCTTGGTCAGGGCAGAAACCTCTCAGCTCCCCAGGCTGAAGAATCCTGGCCTAGAGTCTCAGTCTCTCTCTCCCCTCCTCCGTCTCCCCCTCCTCTCAATCTGCCTTCTTCCCTCCCCCTCCTCTCAATCTTCTTCCCCCTTTCTCCTTTCCCTCCCTCTCTATGCTTGTTTAGCAATATATATATAGTGGCTACAACACATTCAAGAGGCTTCAAGAAGGAAGTGCGCGTGCGTGCACACGCAGTTTAAGCAAAATTGAAAAAGTTGGCAAATCTGAAGAACAGTGGCAAACTGGGGCCCTGTAAGACTGGACCCCTGCGGCCATCTTCCGCTTCATCCTTCTTTCTACTCTCTAGCACACTGGATCAGTTCAGTCACATCAGGATTGTTATTTCCTCAAGGCCTTGGGACAAACCACCCCCACTGGCTGGAAAGCATGTGGCCCTTTATCTGTATACCTGGCTCCATTTTTTATCCCTCAAACCCCAGCTGAAGTGGTACTACTTTGGATAAAGGACCTCTCAGGACATCCGCTCTAACATGGTTCCCTCGTGTTCTTGGTTTCCTTTATATCACTTTCCCCAGCTTGTCATGGGAGCGGTTTGCTTGTTTGCACGCGTATTTGCAGTTTGGTAGAAACTGCTCAGCATCGCTTCTGACTCACCACCCTCTTTACTTCCAGGGAGGCATGGCTTCCTGGTGAGGCCAGTGCTATGGCCTCACTGCGTTTCTGTGCTGCCCTACGACTTGCTTTGACTAAGATGTTAGTATAAGCAGAATTACTGCGTTTGACCCCAGGCTTTCAGACTTGCATGGCTTCCTGGGATTTCTCTATGCTGCTTCTCTCTGTTACAAGAAGAACCTCCTACATGGCTAATTTCTCCTATCTGGGACCACAGTGAAGAGCTGAGAAGCAGACTTAAGCCCAGTCATGAAAGTTGGAGAAGCTCCAATGCAGCCAGCCTGTTACTTTCTGGGCAATAAAAACAAACATTTGCTGTTGATGCACACTGTTAATTTGGGGGTAGTTTCTTATGGAGCATTGTTACAAAAATAGCTGACTACTACATGGGCAGCCACTAAAAAGCACCCTAAATATTTGGTGAGTGAATGAATTTTTGGTTCAAGAAAATAAAAGAGGTAGAGAGGGTTCTGACTTCGCTGGTACGTGTTGGTAATCCCAGTGCTGGAGGAGGGTAAGAAGGTAAGGCAAAAGACAAAAGGTGAGCTTGAGGCCAGCCTGGGCTATATAGCAAGAACTTAATACACCAAATAAATAAATGAGAGAGAAAGAAGGAAAAAAATATATTCATCTGTAAAACCTAGGTCCTCAGGAGACTGAAGCGGGAAGACTGTGAGTTCGAAGGTAACTTTCGGGTGGGCACCTGACTCAGAGGCAGAATGCTTAACTTGTATGAGGCCTGAAGGCCAACGCTCAGTAACAAGGGCGAGGCAAAGGTAGAGTGTGAAAGTGTGTCATGGGACTTTGGAAGCTCATACCCCAGAAGAAAAGAAATGGACTGAAATTCTTCACAAATGTCAGGAAAGTGCTATGTGGTTAGGAGAGAACTGACATTTAAATGTCCTACTTGGGGCTAGAGCGACAACTCAGTGGTTGAGAGCACTTGCTGCTCTTCCAGAGGACCTGAGTTGAATTCACAGTCCCCACCTGTGACTCCTCTGGCCTTCTTGGGCATATGCACACATGTGTAACACACACACACACACACACACACACACACACACACACTAAAAGCAATAAATACTTTATGAAAAGTGCCCTAAGGGGCTGGAGAGATGGCTCAGTGGTTAAAAGCACTGACTGCTCTTCCAAAGGACCCGGGTTCGATTCCCAGCACCCACATGGCAGTTCACAACTGTCTGAAGTTCCAGGGGATCTGACACCTCACACCTTCATACCAATGCACATAAAATATGTTAAATAAACCATAAAAATATTAAAAAAAAAAAGAAAAGTGCCCTAACACAGAAGTGGGATGCAGCTAAGATGGCAGAGTTTGGCCTAGTGCACACAAACCCGGAGTTCAATTCTCGGTCACCTAAGCCAGGCATGGCAGTGTACACCTACAGTCCCAGCACGTGGGACATGGAGGCAGGAGGATAAAGAATTCAAGGTTTTCCTCAGCTACATAGTGAGTGTAGAAGGGCCTACCTGGGTCTACATGAGTCTGTTCTGCCCTCCCCTACAAAAAAGAGTAATTCAATACCCTAACAAAGGTTCTAGACAGAGAAGGTATTTCAGAGAAGTAGTGAATTCTTGAGAGGCAACTTAGAAGCTAAGAGATGGGCACGAGAGCCATATAAAGAACAGGCGCTCTAGTCCAGGGGAGTCAAGGAGTGCAACACATCGCCCGCAGACAGGTGTTTAGGGATGGAGTAGACTTCCTACCCCTCCCATTTTTTTTGTCCCAGTGCCCTTTCCACTCCTCCGTGTTGAGTCTAATGAAGTTTGATGAGGGAAAAGAGGCAGGGCTGTATGTGGGATGACATGTCGGTTCAAATGAGCATCAGGACTGAGAAAACAGTACCTTGTCTCTCCCCCAACAGTGTCTCCCTAGGGGGAGAGGCTGATACCAAGACTGCAGCAGAGGTGTCCTCTGGTCCAAATCTTATGGTTTCTTTGAATCAGGTGGGTCACTACATCCCTCTGAAGACCCTGACTCAAGCTCAAAACATAGCCAGATGTTGTGTGAAGCTGCTCTCCTACCTGAAGTGAGTTCAGCCAGGAAACCTGCCACCTACGACACTCAGATAGGTTTATGACATTTCTTTCTTGTCCCTCCAGTGGGCTGCATGGTGCTAGGTAGGCTTGTGAAGGAGCAGCTCCTTGCTTCCGTAAAGGAAGGTTGCACCTTCGATGGCTGATGCTGCCACCGTTGCTCTTCTGGGCACTATGCCAGCCTGGCAGGCTGCTCACTGGGTATGTATGTTCACTGGCAACCTTGTCAGATGTTCTCAAGAAAGGCTGTGTCTGAAGGAAGGGAAAAACATAAATATTTTTTCACTTTTTTTTAAGGTTCTTTTTCTTGGAATCCCAAGGGGCCTGCACTGCATAGAGTTAAGACCTTCCCATCTCCATCCCCCAGCTCATGTCCACTCCCCCATCTTGTTCTTGGTTGTCAGGAGCCTGGAGAGAGAGGCTGGTGGGGAGACAGAACAGAACATTTTCTGAAGTTGCTCCCATTTTTAGGCATCTTGTTCCAAAAAGGGTTTTTATCAGAGGACGACATCCAGTATGAGAAGGTCACAAGGATTCCCAGGCCATGTGACACAGGATACCATGGTCACAGATGGAAACCAGACCTAGGAAGTGCAGTGTTCTACACGAGTCAAGAGTAAGGCAAAGCAAAGACTCGGATGGGCTCCCGGGATGGGGAAGATCTGGAAGGAGTCAGACCAGAGCCTCCACGTTGTGTATAGCAAGGTAGAGCCAGCTTAGGAACAGGAGCTCTCCTGGGCTCACTCCCGGTGTGTTTGCACATCTATCCTAGTAGAGCTTCCAGATAGGAATAAATCCCAGGGCACCCAGTTGCAGCGTTACAAATAAAGCTGAGAGAACAGCCAGGCTTCTGTCTACAGAAACAAAAATGAAGCCATGTTGACATCTGTCCCACAATCTAATCCTTTTGCTTGGGAGGAGTTACATACATGCTTTGGGAAGGGGGTCTGCTGATGCTGCAGAAGCCTGGAAATATGTTTATGCTGATCATGGGCTGCATGATCTACAGGGGCTAACTGCTTTCTGTATAACAGGGATTGAAGAGAAAGGGAGTGGTGGCCTGAACTCTGAAAGCTTTGTCTATTGGCTTAAGCTCTGGTCATTCACAGGGGCAGCCACACAGGCTTCAGTACCCTTTATCAAGGGGGTTAGAAGAGCTCTAATCCTGGATCCCAGGAAGGTCATACACAACTCCTACTCCTGCTGCTCCTGTGGCGGGGAGGGGGAGGGGTTAAATCATATTGCATATCCTGGCAGTAGGCAGAATTCTTGGTGGATCTTCAGCTATTGGCATTCAAGAAACCAAAGCAGAGCAGACTGGAGGTGGAAAAACACCACAGCTTAATACATTTTGAAGGACAGTGAAGAAAAACCTTGGCCCCAAATCAGATTGTTCCTGATCTAAAATTAAAAGCGACTTAAGCCTTTGCTTTGGAGAAGAGCATCCGATAATGGTTGTGAGAGTAGGCAGAGCGATTGCTTCTCTGTTCACCTTATAGCTCAGAGAAGACCTTTCCAAGCTTTCTTTGGGTAGGATTATTTACTGTCTTAAAAAAAAACTTGCACTTTGCATGAAGATTTGCAAATGCCAGGCATACGGCATGCCCAGTGCCCAGCCAAGCCTCTTGTGGTTAGCCTTGAAATGAGATCATTTCATAGTAAGAAGGAGGTCAGGTTGCAAAGAGGGAAATTCATTTGGCTACATCAATATATAGGCTGCAGCAGGAGTCTCAGAAGGAAATATAATGGCTCCACCATAACAATAAACACTGGACTCAGATCTGAACTCTTAAAAGACCACCCATCATTCAGTCGTGCCCACTCATTCACCTCTTTTATCTCATCAACCATCCTTCAGAATGATATGCCATGATAGATTCCATTTAACAAGGCAGGTGGATCATAAACTTTCAAAAAATATCTTTCATTTACTTAGTTAACCTGAAAACAGGGACCTTCCTGTGCCAACCCAACTAAAAAAGGGAGAGCCTTGTCCATCCCATCACCACCACCCCCCACTTTGTTTCAACTGGGAGCCACTGGGTACCTAGGGCAGAGCCAAAAGCACATGTAGCATCTCCATGACCAAAATACAGTTGGCTCTTTGTTGGGGAGTCAAATAGATATAAAACAGAGAAAAATCAAGAAAGTGCATGAAGATGAGTGGGACTCCAGCTGAGTACCAACAGGCTGTGAGGCGACTGACACAAGGGAAAGCTTCTGTAAAGAGTCAGGGCCATGTGTTGCAGGGTGGAGGGCCCACTCCTTTGTCCCGGCCGCCCAGCTAGCTTAGCCCCGAAATAATCACACAGAAACCATATTAATTAAAACACTGCTTGGCCCATTTGCTCTTGTCTCTTATTGGCTAACTCTCACATATTGATTTAACCCATTTTTATTAATTTGTATATTGCCACGTGGCAGTGGCTTACCAGAAAACATACTAACCCAAGTCTTTCTCAGGTGGAGGATCCATGGCTTCTCTGACTCTGCCCTTCTTCCTCCCAGCATTCAGTTCTGTTTTCTCCGCCTACCTAAGTTCTGCCCTATCAAAAGGCCAAGGCAGTTTCTTTATTCATTAACCAATGAAAGCAACACACAAACAGAAGGAACTCCTACACCACTGCCATGTTTGCTGAGTTAGTTTTCAGTTACTATAACAAAATACTCATGACAACTAAAAAGAGCAAAGTTTTGTTTGGGCCCATGGTTGGGAGGTTTCAGTCCATGCTAAGTTGGTCTCACTGCTTTGGGGCCTGTAGCTGGGATAGCCACATCAAATGATAGAAGCACACATGGAATGCAGCTTCTTACCTCATGGCTACCAGGAAATGAAGGAGTAAAGGTTCTTATACCATTCCAAAGACGCCCTAATAGCCATGCCTCCTATTAGGTTCCATCTCCTACAGGTCCTACCCCTCTCAATAGTGCCAAGTTGGGGACTTCACTTTTAATACATTGGCTGTTGGGGAATGCTTCAGGTCAAACTATAGCAATTTCTTTTCCTATTTCCATACTGATTAATTCTGTCAAGCATCACACCCTTGGGATGATGCTTACATTCTTAGACTCTGAGCTTCCTGAGGTATACCAGAAGGCTCTGCTGGTGTAGATGAGGAAATTTAGTGACAGCCTCCGCAGCAAGTTAGAGGCTAAGTATAATATGACACTTGAGTAAGGGGTACTGATGGACATCTTCTAGCCCAGGGGTTAAGTGTTAGCTCTATTACTTCAGTTTAAGAAACATTTAAATCCTTGGAGCCTCCACTTCTCAACTATGAAGTGAGGATAATAAAACTATCTATGGTTTAGAGCTACTGTAAGGATTGGGTGAAGTAGGGGTGCTCATCAACATAGGATCTGATGTACAGTAGTAATTCAGCAGCAGACTGCTGTTGCCAGTCCCCTCAACATTAATACTATTTTATTATAGTATGTATGTGTAGGGTGTACATGTGTGTGCACAAATGTGAATGTGTTGTATACATGTGTGTGCATGTATGTGTATGTGCAGGTGCACCCACCGGGGTATGCATGTGGAGGCCAGATCTACATAGGGTATCTTGCTCCATTATTCTCCATCTTATCTTTTGAACAGGGTGTCTGACCAAGTTTGAAGTCCAATGATTGACTAACCTGATTGGCCAGTGATCCCCTGGATCCTTCTCTCTCTACTTCCCCAGTAGTCAATGGGGTCACGGGCACACAGTGGTGAGCCCAACCCTTTACATGGGTGCTGGGGATCGGCACTCAAGTCCTCATGCTTATCCAGCAAACACTTTGCTCACGGATCCATTACTCAATCCCCAATAGTCCTTTTCATAAACAGGATGTCCTGGTGCCTGATAGAGAGTTATAATAGATAAATAAGATGTCACAAGCTCAAGGAATATACTCATCTGTTGATGGTGATCTCTGGTCATTTAACTTTCCTATTCATGTGTATCTTTCTAGAATCAACTCTGACTCTCTCCTTAGAAAGAATAGAGGTACACAAATGGTCCCCCTCCAGTTGTTTCCAACTATTTGTTGATTCTGGCCTTTTAATGGAAAGGGCATTGAAATAAACTGCAAGGTTCATTCCCCTGCCTTGGGTTTATTTGTTTGTTGGCTTAGAAGCAAAACAGCAGAGACAAGCTTGCAGTGAATTTGAGATCTGCAAAAGAAAAATTAATTATCCCCAAGCAGAAGCTGACCTTTAGCTGGCCCCAGCTCTAGTGCCTGAGCCCCAGCTGCACCTGCTCCAAAGATGACAATATCCACTTGCTAAATACTAATAATTAGTCACCAAAGTGGGATAAAGAATGCAGAGCCAAGTGAACCTGCAATTACTGTACTCATGTGCAGCCCCTGCGCCCTTGGAGGGCCAATTACTCCAGCACATTACCATAATTGGACTGACGTGCTAACAGCATCTTCCACTCTTTGAAGGTGTCGCCATCCCCCTTCCCTGGCCCTCATACCCCAGAGCCTGTGGACCGTTCTGCCCCATGCCTTATGGCTCATGCTGGCAGCAAATGTCAGAGTTGTTCATCTGAGGAGACCAGATGATCCCCTTGCAGGCTGAGCATGTGCACAGAGGGTTCTGGAAGGAAGGTCAGTGCTCCCCCTACTCTGCGACTTCTTCCTCCCTCGGCTCTGCAAGAGTCTCCAATTGATAAGATGCCCCAGTTTTCCTTCTGGAATTTCAACTTTCTGGGAACAGATTGTGTCACTGACGTGTAGTGGCCTTGGAAGACTGGGGTGGGCATTTGACAGCAAGGGCACATGCTGCCCATGGTGAGGATATCACATTATCACTAGGCTGCATCCCCTGGAGTGAGGAGCTGGTATCCTCTGGTTCCTGGGGCAATGAGAGAACAGTGTGCAGGCAGAGGCGGGCAGTGTGGGGCTCAGCTAGCAGCTGTGTCCTGCAGAGATCTGCACTGGTGTGGTAGGCAAAGCTCTCTGCAGCAGCTTCTCCACCAGCCCCTGCTGCCTCAACACCACTTTATGAGGCGATCAGTGTCCAATTGATCGAGAGAGACTGCTGAGCATGAGTACCAGCTTCGCGTGGTGAGACAGCTGGCCTTTCCAAAGCGAAAGTCAGTTTTGATTTTTCTTCTTTGTTTTGTTTTCTTCTTCCTTTCTATTTGATTTCTTTTCCCATCCAGTGACTGAACTCTTTCCTAACGAGCCACTGTAACCTTCCAAGGGAAAAAGACTTGGTTCTAGCTTTGCTTCCATCCCTGGAGACGAGAGCCACTGGGAATGAAGCCCAAGCCTCCAGTCAGAGAAATGTACTAACAAAGAGTCTGCTGTTGCAACACTGGCTCAGCACGGGAGCTGGGCAGTTGGGAAGCAAGGATGGGAAACAGGCCTGGTGTCTACCACTGTCTATGTCACCCAGCTACAGGACTCCCCTGATGGATTCCATGTGCATGGCCCTCTGGGATGTCTTGGAAGATACAGACAATTGGGTCCTTAGAGTTGGGAGCTGGGAAATGAGTGAGCTCTAGAGCTCTCTCTCTCTCTCTACACACACACACACACACACACACACACACACACACACACACACACACACCTTGCCTCTTCCTTTTCTCAAAGCTACTTCTGGACCTTATGGGCCTCAGGCTTTCCACTGTCACTCATGCATGAACCTGTCCATGGGGACAGCTTCTGCTCTAATAAACATCACAGTGTTCCTTTGCAGAACCCATCATAAGCACGCACACTCATGGCCTGGTGGTTCCCTCACCACATTGCTCTTGATGGGCCCCACTCTTGAACCACAGCTCTGTGGAGTAGTTGAGGACTAGACAGTGAATGGTTAAGCTCGCACTGAAGGAGAGTGGGAGAGTTATTCTGAACTTATGAAGTATTTTGTTCCATCACAGTCTCTCACACATGGAGTGATTAATCAAAATCGTCACACTTCTACCCAGAGACCAAGGCAACCATTCACATGGAGAGGTCTATAGTAGCCATGGGCACTCACCCATTCCCAGAGACACCCAGTCCTGGGCAGACACACACTGGGACACAGAAACAGAGCCATGCCTTTATGCCACATACAAACATATATTCATGAGTAAACCCAGCACCTACTCCACCACACACACACACACACACACACACACACACACAGGTAGCTATAGGAACCCCTCCATAAAGCAACACCAGTGGGCTGTAAATGTGACTAGAATATGTCAGACAGTATATCCCATCATTATATCATCACAGCTTCTGGCTCATTCACACTCTGTAGTAAGCATTGCTTTCTGGGTGGCCAGCCATTCACTGCTGGAAGTATGCAGGTCCAGTTGAGTATTTCTGTGGGGAGATTTACAGTCTGATTCCCTCCCACAGGAGTCTTTGCTCCTATCTGGCCATCACATTCCCTTAAGGGGGTCAAGAGTTTCAGTGTCTTCCCACAAACGGCTGCACACAGCTGTGAGCTCCAGGGGCCTAGGCATTCCAGGCAGAATTTTCTTTCGCCCAGAATGTGTGTTCTGGGATTCTCAGAAAGGACACGGGTCCTTCCTGAGCATGCTCTGATTCTGCTCCCAGATAAGGAAGGGAGGATTCAGCTTTGGCTGCAGAAGGCGGTTCTTTCCAGCTGACAGGGAGAAGAGCTTGGCACCGAGGCATCAGATGGAGAGACAGTCCCTGTGTCTCAAAGTGGAATCTGACTTCACAGCTTGATCGCTTTGCCTCAAACTTGTCCCTAAATTGGCCTTTGAGGCAAGAGACTGGCTCCTCTCAAGACAGCTTCCAGACAGCTCCCAGAGGGCTGTGAGGTCTGATGGCACAAGATGAGGATGAGGCCAGTGTGGACTTGGTCACATATCAGGAAGAGAATATTCAAAGGACAGATGGAGGGTTCTACAGCAGCTGCCATCATCATCATCATCATTTGGGGCATTTTTCTTTGAGATAGGATCTTCTGTTGTCTCAGGTTAGCCTTGAACTTGCTATGTAGTGAACGATGACCTTGATTACAGGCACACACCACTCTGCCTGGCGTTGTATTTGTGGTTTATTAAAATGTTTGTGCACATTTGTACTTAGGTATGAAATGTTTGGCCCAAAGCAAAGTAAGTGAAACTGAGCTCTGAACGATGGCAAAAGCTGCAACTTGGGAGGAAGCTGCAGGGAGGAAGAGGCAGGAGGGAGCTGTCTGGGGAGCCCGTGGATCAGGCTGAGAGTCAAGAAACCAATAAGAGCAGGGAACGTGCCCTCTCTTCTCTCCACAGCAGCCTTTGCGGCACCAAGCAGCTGCTTTTGGGAGACAAATGATCCCCATTAATTCCATCAGGTAATGAGCCAGTTGGTGCCATCATTAATTAAACTAATTAAAACACACAGGCCTTTGAGGTTGGCATACATGCCTATGCCACCCCAAATATTTCATTTCACTTTCTCTGTGCCTGGGGTGACTACTTGGCCAAGACACAAGCCCCCGAGATCCCGTGGAAGGAAATAAACTGCCAGTGTAACCAGCTGAGTCAAAGCATCCCTCCTCTGCCTTGTCCATTCACTAATTCACCCTGCCAACAGTGAAGGTCACCAACCGCACCAGTGCTAGCACAGGGGCTAAGCAGCAAGGGCCACCAACTGCACAGAGAGAGCACCTGAAACCTTCCGTCACATCAGGACTGATAATCAAGGAATGAAGAGTCCTCAACAGGCTTGTAGTGGACATGGACCTTAGAGTTCACAACGTTTAGAGGAAGGAGCTGTCTTCTCCCCTATCCTGAAGACAAGAAAAGTGAGGTTGAGAGCCTTTCTTGGACTTTCTGCCCAATGAGACCCTGGCTCTAATTCCCCGTTACAACCCCCAAAAGCATCAACTATGCTACAGATGGTTCTGACTGGTGCCAGGGAAGGCTTCCCTGAGGGGCTTTCATGAGAACTGAGGTTAGAGGATGAGCAGGCTGCATTGACGGAGAGGTGAAAGGGCTTTTCATACTAAAACGCTAGAAAAGATACATAGAACATTCCAGTGTCCTCTGCAAGGCTGTATTGTAGGATACACAGGAACACACAGTTGCAAGGCAGCATGAGGGCAAATTTAAAACAATCTAAGATTCTAAAATGCAAAACGTGTTTCTGGGATATTTCCCAGAGATCAAATGGAAAGTCAGGATGGGTTTGGATGGAAGTTTATCCTACGAATCCCTCATGCTCTCAGAAATGCAAGCAACGGGGGCCGATGTGATTGTTCAGACCTCTTTTTCCATCATCCACTTTATCATTCTGCACTCTGTTTTTCCATAAGCTAAATATGCCTCCTCCTCTTGTCTAAACACTTGCTTCCAGGCTCCCTCCCTGCCGAATGGCCTGTCTTCTCCATCTCCCAGGCTGCACCCTGTGTGGGGTTTGGGCCCAGCTCCAGCCATGTCTGTTTTTGCCTCCTCGGCTACGTGCCAGGGCAGCCCCTGTGGCCTCTTGGTACACAAAGACTTTTGCCTTGTTCAAAAAGGAGAGAGAGAGGAAAGAGAGAGAGAGAGAGAGAGAGAGAGAGAGAGAGAGAGAAAGAGAAAGAGAGAGAGAGAGAGGAGTTTCACATCTGCTGGCCTCTGTCAAGTCTCTGTCTGTACCCCAGTACCTCATGGCCTTCTTGTTTCTGGAAAGATCTGGACACTGAGCTCCTTCTGCCCTCTACATCTTCACCCACAATTGTGTTCTGCCCACAGAACACAGTATCAGTAGGCTCCGGGCTTATTTCCTGAGTAAATCAGGGCTTCAGACCCCTTGATGCTCAGGCAGGCTACTTAACAATAGCTTGTGGGGGAGCTTGCTCTGTGACCTGTGCCAAGGCATTCCTATTTAATGAGGCTCCAGAGCTAGCCAGAGCCACCTCTTCCCACCCTCAGTCACCACGGCCACCAGATGCACATCTGCTTAATTACAATTCATGAAGTGCTTGCCTATTAATAAAACCTAATTAATCTGGTCACGCCACCCTCCGATGTCATTGGGGATACAGAGCCCATCCGCCACCTTGGCAGCAGCCCTCCCATAGCCCCCAGGAAGTAGTTAAAAAGATACCTAGCCCCAGACTTGACCTCCATCCACTAGAGGGCTTGCAAGGCAGTTCCTCTCCAAAGCAGCCTCAAACTTGGAGGCTAAGGGAACCCTTGCGTGCTGGTGTCTGTGCTAACCCACACAGCACGCTGTCTTCTGTTAATGCTCTGTGGTTGCCTTTGCTGGCAGACTGATGTTTTTTTGAGTACAGGTCAGAGCTTCTTAACCATTGTAGCTACCCTGTCTTTCCTTCCCATTCCCTCTATGTCTTCCAGTTTGGGAGTGGTTGCATGTGTATGTACTTAAGCATGTGTGCATGTGTGAGTGTGTGTTTGTGTGAGTATGCACACCTGTATGAAGAATGGGAATGAGCCTCAACTGTTGTTCTCCAGGAGCCATCTATCTTTCTTTTTTTAAAGAGAGAGCATCTCTAATTGGTTTGAGGACTCACTGAGTAGGCTAAGCTGACTAGCCAGGGAACCCCAGGGACTTACCTACCTCGACCTCCCCAGCATTAGAATTGCAAGTGCTAACCACCAGACCTAACTTTTTGTGTGGGTTACAAGACTGAACTCAAGTTTTCACACTCCTGGACCATGCGTAAAGCCTGGAGAGGCTGAGGACACAGTTCCTGTGCAGTGGTGGGGGTGGGGAGAGAGAAATTGAGTGCGGAGAGAAGGACCTGCTTTCCAGCCAGGTAAAACTCAGCTGGAGCCTAACACTGTCGTGCTGGGTCACTGTAACTATGTGGCTTTGGTCAAGTTCTTTACTTTTCTGTACATCGGTGTCATCATTTGCAAAATGAGGCAGACCTGCCTTGTGAATGCTGGTGAGGATTATATAAGGTAACTCTCTCTAGACTTTTTTTTCCAAAATAATATATGCAGTGAGAAGAGTCTTATGTCCTAAGAAGTGATGAATTAATTTTCACAAGTTGAATGCTCCCCTCAACCAGCAACTAGAATAAGAAAGAAACAATACTAGAATAAGAAAGAAACAGTACCAGAATTCTGAAGACTCTCGCTTTGGTTCCTGCAGTTAAAGCAAATTTCATGCCATGTTTAGTAGAGTGCTTGGTAGAAGCAGACACCTAGTAAGTGTTGCTACAATTCTACCATCACCACAGCAGGCTTAGGAGTCTCCTGAGGTCCAGAAGCAACAGAACATCTATGAAAAGAGAATCAAAGACTGGGCTCCTGTGGTTCTGGAGCTTGAGAAGTGCTACTGCCTTCCAGCAACTGGTTGGAAAATCAGAGGCGCTGGAGGTATAATTTCATCCCAGTTTCATCCCAGTCTCAAGACCTGACAGCCAGAAGATCTGATTATGTGATCAGATTTCCAGTCTGAGTGCCAGAGAAGACCAATATCACAATTGACAATAAGCAAAAATCCCAAATTCCCCTATGTTGCCAGAGGTTTCGGTCCTACCTGATTTCTGTAGCCCTTCAGTCTCAAAGGAATGCATAGAGGTCTACATTAATTATAAACTGGTTGGCCTATTAGCTCAGGCTTCTTATTAATTAATTCTTACATCTTAACCCATAATTCTTGTCTGTGTTAGCCACATGGCTTGGTACCTTTTATCAGTGAGGTGTTCTCATCTTGCTTCCTCTGCGTCAGGGTGACAACTACAGACTGACTGTTTCCTCTTCCCAGAATTATTTTGTTCTCATCGCCCCACCTCTACTTCCTGCCTGGTTGCCCTGCCTCTACTTCCTGCCTGGTTGCCCCGTCTCTACTTCCTGCCTGGTCACTTCACCTATACTTCCTGCCTGGCTACTGATCAATCAGAATTTTATTAAAATAATATAAGTGATAGAGTACAGAGCATTTCCCACAGCACCCCCTATTGTTCCTCCTTTTTTACTGCAGTTGGACTTCCAATGAATTGGATGAGGCTCACTCAACCTTGGAAAGAAAAGTTTATTTTATTCAGCTTACCCATTTGAATATATATCTCACCCCCAAAACACCCTCAGAGACATAACTAAGTGCTTAATTTAATATCAGAGTATCCTTAACCTAGCCGTGTGGACATATAAGATAATCACAACAATAAGTCTCTCCTCAAACAAAGCTATTGACACTCACAGCAACAGGCTTTATGAACATCTGCCATGCAGTGCTTTCCCGAGTTGATCCCAGTGGATTAAGGTATTGGAGATCAAGTGAGAGTTGGGTCTCTGAGTAAGGACCAGACACTCTTGGCAGTCTCCCAGTGCTCTAGAGGAGTGACCTGGAAGGAGTTAGAGTCCATTTCATAACTCCTGTCTGTATACTGTAGGCATGGAGGCATCTAGAGTACTTCCCTCATCCTCCTCCTAATAACTTAGATCCTAGAAATGAGATGACTACAATAGGAATTATCTTCCAGTCAATACTTTGAATCCCAGTAGCCACAGTGAACATGGTGGTGACCGAACAGATTCTGTGGGGAACTGGACCATCCCAGAGTCACTTCCTTCTGCCACTGTCTGATACACTGGGCTCTGAAGAGACAGGATGCTCCAACTCATGTGAGGTGAGGAATTTTCTATGAACATCTGGAATGGCAAATCAGAAAAGAAGCTCCATTTTTAGATATTTTATTTTTATTCATTTTTTCATAGTATGTATATACATGTGTGTCTGAGTGTGTGCTTACACATTTAGGTGCAGTGTCTGAAGATAACAGAAGAGGGCATAAGATCCTCTGTAACTGGAGTTAAAATTACGGTTGTGAGCTCCCCAACTTGGGTGCTGGGAATATAACACTAACAAGCCTTTCTGTTTTTGTTTTTGTTTGTTTGTTTGTTTGTTTGTTTTACTGTGGATTCATCTCTCCAGCACTAAAAAGGAATTCTGCGACCTAAATTACACCAACAGAGTCTAGCCAATCTTTTGAATTCAGAGGGCTTTGGGGGTTTGAAACCCAATAGAAAAAGAATACACGTGGAAGAAAGTTTGAGGTAAGAAGGGATATTTCTACCAAGAAAGATGCCCAGATTGTGTGGGCTTCCATGGAGAAGCTGAATTCTGTTCCTAAAAGGGCTGGCACACAGGTCAGATCCCCAAAGACACTGAGGAGAAAAGTCACACACTTTGGAAGAGGAGTTGGCTTTCTCTCTCTGTTGGGATCCCCTTATCCATGAGTTTCACACTAACCCGGGACACACATATTTGAATATTCAAGATCTCAGTGTTAGTGTCCTGACCCTACTCAGAGGGGGGCACTGTCTTCCATAATCCTCTATATGTCCTCCCACTTGACTCTACTTTGCCATCCTTTGCCTCTCGTTACTAGATCCACGGCCAGCAGGCACCAATAGACGGGATTCCCTCAGCTGCATGTGACTATGGGTAACAGACGACTTATTAACTTCTGGAAAATGCACTGAACTTTTGCATTGCACTGGTTTACTACATGCCCCGATACATGAGTACACACACACACACACACACACACACACAGAGAGAGAGAGAGAGAGAGAGAGAGAGAGAGAGAGAGAGAGAGACTCTTGAAGGCCCTAAGTCTCTTAATGGCCCCAATGCTCATATATCTCTATTTTATAAGTTTTTTCTGCTTGACCTTTCAAACAGAAAGGTCATGTTTGTAATCATGTTTGGAAAACCATAAAGCTCTGTGCAAACGGAAAAGATTTATCTCAACATTCTGGCAGACATATCTGACCTTTGCCACACACTAGGAGCGTGCGGGTGTGAGCCCTGGTCTCCAGGGAAGAGGAAAGTTATGAACACAACCTCAGAAGTGGTGCAGACCACCTGGAGGAAGAGAAAACTTAAGAGGAGATGTGCTCCCCCCAGACATGAGCTATTTGCCGTTCACAATAGCTCCTTGAGGCTTGTGTTGGGTAAAGGTTTCTGCCACATGCCAAGCATTTGCAGTTCACTTATTACTCAATAAATCCCATTGAAGGGTCTCACACATTAATCCAGTGATGGGATTTCTGCCTTTCCCATATACATGAATTCAGTACCAACTGTAATTATTATGAAGTTATAATAAAACATGATGTCTTCTGCTGCTAATTCAGCAGCAATAGGATGAAGGATGAGAGCATCCTCCTCACACTGCATTCATCAGTGTTTCTCCTCAACCAGGGACCAATTCCCATGCTAAAAGGCAGGAGGAATAGTCCTGACCCTGCCTCAGCAGGTTTCCTTATCAATGCAACTTCCCTCTGTAAGGCAAGAGGAGAGAATGGGTCTCCAGAGAGCCCCTTCATGATTGTTACCCATCATCAAGTGGAGGGATGGAGAGAAACTGCTAATCATTTCCCCCATCTCCTTCTTCTACCTTATTGCTCCAGAATCCCTTTCCGTGACCAGGCTGTGATGCCTTACCAGTGTTTCTCAACCCATGGGTCAAGAACTCTTTGAGAGCTGAGCGACCCTTTCACAGGGGTTGCCTAAGACTACCAGAAAACTCAGATATTTGCCTTACAATACAGTAGTAAAATTACAGTTTTGAAATAGCAGCGAAAATAATCTTACAGTTGGGTGGCTACCACACGTGAGGAACTGTATTAAAGAATTGAGAACCCCTGCCTTAGACTATATCTTACCAGGATGGACAGTTGGATACAAGGAACTGAATATCAAGACAGATCCTCCAGGGCTTTGTTTGGGCTTCTAGAACCATGGACCCAGCAAGACCAGGTTGGGAGTAGAGCATGAGTTCTACAGAGGGAAGGGACCATGTGGAGGTTCCACAGAGAAACAAGGGGAGGCATCATCCACCCCTGTGCAACTCGAGAGAAATCCTGTGGTGTGAGCCTGCAGGGCTGTGTTAGCCATTCCTGGGGATTGAGTAGTTTTGGAGCCTCTCCTGGAACTGGCTCTTGTAGACCAGGCTGGCCTCGAACTCACAGAGACCCGCCTGCCTCTGCCTCCCAAGTGCTGGGATTAAAGGCGTGCGCCACCACCACCTGGCTGGTATTTCTTGTCCTTGGCCAACTGAAAGTTATGCCTGCAGCACTCCACCACACTGTCGCTATCATTTTATCAAATATTGAGTGAGTTTCTAATCCTGTAGTTAAACAATAGTCAAGTTCTTATTGAGAATTCCATGCAGACAACACTCCTTTTTCCTTTGTTCCTGGCTGCTTTCCTAAGGTTCTGAACAGTGCTTAGCACAGAGAATGTTCCCAGTAATGGTGCTGAGTGAATGAATGGATGGAGAAAACTAGAACTTGGACCTAATAAGAGACAATCTTCCCAAAGCAGGCCATTTCCCCATATTTAACCATAAGAAGTAAAACTTTTTTTCTCTTTTTATGAGACAGAGTTTATGTAATAGCCTTGGCTGTCCTGAAACTTGCTTTGTAGACCAGGATGGCCTTGAACTTACAGAGATTTGCCTGTCTCTGCCTCCTGAGTGCTGGGATGAATGGCATGTGCCATCACAGCCCTGCTGAAATAATACTTCTTATAAAAGTATAACTTCTAAGAGAGAACTGACTAGGCTGAGGAAGAGAGGGTCTTAAGGACCAGTGACAAGGAGCTTACAATCTGCCCTGCCCCTCAGTCCTAGTCTGAAGGCAGGCTTCTTTCTCTTTGAAACAGCTTCTAGCAGAGATTCCTTGACCTGACATCAGGAGACGGAGAGAATACAGGGATTCTCCTTCAGTCTGCTCATGTGCTTTGGCGTGGATTGCTCGTACTCTAAGGTGCCATGCTTTTATTGAGTTCAACAGTCACATCAAGCCCCTCTCTGAGAATGTAGGAGAGGGCATCAGACACAGGCTTCCATCAGGGTTCTTGAGCCTTGGAGGGGGGAATATAGACCCTTCCCTTTGCCAGAGAACCAGGCTGCACAATTGGTCATGCTTAGTCTATCTTTTCCACTGCAACTCAGCCTGGTGAAGTCACAGGGAAGGCCAATCCAGGATTCCTTCTGCTTTAAAAGCCCGCCCTTCAACCGGGATGGCACTCCTGCTTACCGGCCTCTAAGCCTCTGAGGGACAGCCTGAGCCATCAGCATCAGCTGAATGGAGAATGTGAGAGTGTAGATCAGCTTTTTAAGACAGCAGGGTCATTAAACATGAAAGTGTGTAACTGTCCCCTGAGGTGATGAGGGCAGGAAAAAGGCTGATTCTGGGTGATGGATTGTCTCACACTCTTGTCATGATATTGTGATGCGATAATGATCTTGTTTCTCACTTCCTGTGCTCATGGTTATCGAGGTCTGGAGGAAGCCTTCATGTGTTGAGTCAATTGTACTAGTCAAGGGAGGAGGAACACCCAGCAAGCTGGCCTCCTGTCTGTCGTGGAGAGACCCTGTGATGAGGGCAAGCAAAGGCGGGGTGACCTCATTATCCCCCCCATGTTCCTCAGACCTGTTCTTTACTCTCAGTGCTGTGAACCGACTTCTCTCTAGTGCCTCAGTCCATCCATCCTTCATCCCTTCCTACCCAGCTGTGACAGACTGTCCATTTCTGGTACCCTGCCACTGATTTCATTTTCCCTGCCTTCCTACTGCATTCCAACCGCCGTTCTCCTTTTCTCTAAGCATGACAAAACAGAGGCTTCTGCCCTCGCTCTCTTGAAAGTTGCTAGAGAGGCAACTCCACATCTAGGCTGATGAGTTGGGTGTGAATGAAGTCTTTTCTGTGGCTCTTGGCTGTTTCACACTACTTTTGGAGACTTTCAAATCTCCCACACTTTCTCCTTTGACACTCTTTTCTGGCTCATATTGTTTTATTATCATGGCCATCCTCCTTCACCCTGAACTCAGTACTTTCCTTGGACTTTGGATAGCCCAAACCTGGCCAAGGCTGATCAGACCAGAAGTGTGGTATCTGTCTCAAGCTGGGAACCAATAAGATTCCATTAAATTTCTCCTGATTTAAGAACTGGGAGAGAGAGGGCCCTATGAATTCATATTGAACTTGGAGCTAAACGATTACAGATGAACAGACAGAGCTAATGGCAGACTGCGAGGAGCAGGAGAGATGGAGTACGTTTATCTTCCATGAAATTCCGGCTTGTACTTAAGCCACCCTGGACAGAGTTCCCTTCCAAATAAACATATTTTCTAAGACTCTGCAGGAGAACTTGCCTCCCACTTTTGAGACCAAGGCCTCCAAGGGCATTTCTGTATTCCTTACTAACTCTCCCTACCACCAGGTGAGAGAAAGGCTGGTCCTGACTTTCTTCTCTGTTCATCCCCATGTACTTGACTCCGTGTCTTCCAGCCTCTGAAGCCATCCACCTTTGCCTTTTCCTCTATCCCTATCCCTAAAGCCTGTAGACATGTTAAATATCTTAACAATCAGAATTAGCTTCAAAAGTTTGAGTAGTAAAATATGTATTTTAATACACAGGAATGGAAGGGAGGAGAGGAAGGCAGGAGTGGGTAGAGGGAGGAGGGGAGACAGCTTTGGTTGTTCTCACAGGAAGCTCTGGAGATAAAATGTTCTGTGACCCAGCTTTCCTCTTAGACCACCAACTCATCTCCTTCTCCTTTTGCTACAAAAGAGTCATTGGTTTTCAAAGCAAAGGGGGTGTGGGAAGGTGAAAAGAGGGAAGGATTGAGAGCTAGGACTCTGGAGATTTGGATCTCAGCTCTACAGCCTCCTTAGAACTCAGAGACACAAAACAAGTTCCTTCCCCTCTCTGACCTGCATCTGGAGTGGAGACCGTTATGGTGAGCTTCCCACCCGCTTTGTAGTTACTGTGAGAACTCAGGGGTGAAAACAACCAACATACAAGACATGATTTAGCAAATCTTAAATCAGAGGATTAATTTATCTGGCCTCTTCCACTTCCTATCTTCTTTTCAGCCCTCATTCATTTACCTCCCCATCTTCCAGACACTGCAGCTGCCTAGGCCAAAGTCATCAACCACCAGAGACTCCTACTTGCTCTATCTCAGCATCTTGCCTCCCGCGTTCTACTCTCAACTGAGCTTGACTCTTCATGTTTCTTTTTTCCGGGTGCCCCCACCCACTATCCCAGCTTCTCTGAGCAGCAGTACTTCTAATGGCCATTCCTTTTTTGTTGGTGGCTGTGTAGAGCCATCTATCTTCAGCAGACACCAGCCTCTATCCTGAGCTATCTCCCCTGCTCTCCTGACCTAAGGTACTACCAATGAAAGAAGGAGCATCATGTCTTTATTCCCACCCACTCCCTCCATTCTGAATCCCCTCTCACTGCCACAACAGGGAGCCACCTCCTCTTTCTTCCCCTTTAACACACAAACTTACTTCTCTTTCTGTCCCTCTCTTTGGTGTCATTAGCCAACAAGTTATACAAACCAGGGGGGGAAAAAAGGACATTCATTTTCATTCTATCCTCAGTCCCAGCCAGCCAGTTTCTTTTCAAGTTCTGCAGAATATTCATCAAGCTGGCTCCTTGTGCAGGCCCCTTGTTGCTGTTTGTTGCTGTGTTTGCTTGCTGTTGTACAGTCTCATCTTGTATAATTCTCTCAGGCTTCGTCTGGGTCCTCCAAGTAGTCTTCTGTTCAAACCCATTCCAACACTGATCTTGAGTTTCCCTCTCAGAAAATACACACCACCACCACCAGCAGCAGCACCACCACCACCACGACTACCACCACCACAACCACCACCACCACCACCACAACCACCACCACCACCACAACCACCACCACCACCAGCAGCAGCAGCACCACCACCACCACCA
>JAQHUG010000317.1:656586-716328 GCA_028555095.1 Dicrostonyx torquatus
AAAGGATATTCTTTCTTTATTAAAAAAAGTGTTTGCTGCTCACATATGTAGTAGGAGGCCACTTGTTTGTTCCTAGCTGCTCAGTCCTGAAATAATCACACAGAAACCATATTATTTGCAATACTGTTTGTCCAATAGCTTAAGCATATTTCTGGCTAACTCATATATCTTAATTTAACCCTTTTCTATTAATCTTAATCTGTGTATCACCACGTGACTCTAGCTTACTGGGTAAAGTTCTGTCCGGCGTCTGTCTCTGGCAGGGCTACATGGCTTCTCTCTCACTTGCCTTCTTTCTCCCAGCATTCAGTTTAGTTTTCCCCGCCTAGCTAAGTTCTGCCTTGTTATAGGCCAAAGCAGTTTTTTATTCATTAACCAATAAAAGCAACACATAGACAGAAGGACCTCTCACACCATACTTAGAGCAACAGAGTTCTAAAACTCATATCAGTCAACTTACAACCGCCTTTGACCCCAGCTCCAATATATCTGATGCTCTCTTCTGCCCTCTGTGGGCACATGCATGTGTGTGTAAACATGCACATGCAGGCACACACTTAAATAGAGGTAAAATTAAAATGAAAAGAATGATAAGCTACAACTTAGATCTAATTGGATCTGTTCACATGTACCTGAGCTTATACAAGAGCCACTGGTCCTACAGGGATATCTTGCCCTCCTTCATTGACATTCAAGTGAGGGACTGGATAAAAACTCAAGGTTAATCCAGCTATCTCCCTTTCACAGACAGCATGGTGGGGAGGGGTGGGTGTGCAGAAATTGTTTTCGGTCCCCATCTGGCAGTGTGGAGTGAGATGAGGTGTGTCCCTCTCCCCTGGCTTCTCTAGTGGCTTGCAACTGTCATGTCCCTCTTCCTTCACCTTCCAATTACCTACAGAATCCTTGGCAAACAGTCTGTATATTTTGTCATGTTTACTTAGGTGCTGCCTCACAAGCAGGCATCTTTCTTTTAGGTCACGAATGACCAACCAGGTCCTGATATAAACTCCATGGGAATGTAACATGAAATACCTGGACAAGTTTTGCTGTCTTAGGTTCCATGACAAAAAGGTGATAGAACCCAGGCTCAAATTTCCAGGTTTTGCTCTAAACGACCTTTCCCAAGATGGAGCAGGGGAGGTGTTGGTGAACTGTCACAGACTAGGGAATACTTTGCAGGAGAGACTGGAGCCGAAACAATGTTGATGATTGGGACCACACCTTGACCTGAACAGCTAGCTCAGTTATGCATGCATAACTTGCCCTCTATCTAAGCAGGACCCCCAAGATGAGCTTGAAGGGTTCTTAGGTTCTTGGCTTCATTTCTTTCCCCAGTGCAGCTGCAGTGAATCAATCTCCAGTCTCTGCTTTTCACCATTATTATCTCTTTAGTTGGCCCACTGAGGACAGGTGGCTGAGCCTACCTAGGTGGTTAGGGCTATCATGAGAAACAGACGAGCATGCCTGTGTCTTTCCACAATGTCAGATTTTACTGAATAACAATAAACTCACATGGTATAGTCATTTAAACAGCATTCATTTGCCAGATAATCTCTTTTTTATTGGTAATCTGGCTAAGGCAAATGAGAGTCTGTATTAGTGAAATAGGGAAACCCAAAGCAGCCACAGAGAAGCAATTGCTGTAGAGATCAAGCTTCAGGAGAGTCAAGGTTGAGAGCAAAGATCCAGCCAGCTGCAGAGACAAGAGAGCAAAAACAGATTGGGGGAGGAGACAGCTGGTTCAGGTCCGGACAGGCCAGTAGGTGAACTGAGCAGTGGTATCTGACAAGGCTATCTCAACAGCAGGGGACTGAGCCAAGCCGAAGCCCTGGGGACATTAGAGAGTTCTTTACCTGTTGGTCCTTTATGCTCATACCAGTATCAGACAATAGGTTAGCCTGTTGTAGGGCTGTCCCAACTGCTATGCTGCTTTCAGTACAAGCCCAAGTAAGAGTCACAGCCCTCCTATGGTCTGCTACATCTAATACGTTCTTGAGTCTGGTTTCCTGATTTGATTTTAATATGCCCATGTGACCCTATAGTTTCAATTTGCCCCACTAAATTTATAGGGTGGCGCACTTCCTACTTTCAGGAATATGTCACTTATCAACCTGTGCTGCGTAGATGATGTCAGAGAGATGGTGCCTAGGGACAGAATCACCCGACCACCACAACCACAAGATGCAGCTAATCAAGTCAATGCCCAGCCTGAGAAACCAATATGTGCAATATAGAGTAACCTAAAGCAGGACACAGCCCGAACTCAACAATCATTGAGTCTGGAGGTCTACCCAGGTCTACAGGGAGCTGAGGGAAAGGCCCACTTGGTAAGACTGAGGAGTTTGCAGTGGATGTCAGGAGATGCCTCTTTCTCTCTCCATAAAGTTCCCTCTATGTTCTGCTCCCCAGGGCCAGCTAGCTCCTCCTTCACCACCTGTTCAAACCTATGCTGAGTGAAGATGTCAGGACAATTCTAAGGTTTGTAGACATCTCTGTAGGGCTTTTGTTAGGGGAAGAATGAAAAGCTATTGTCTCAAAAGGTATAAAGTTACAACTCCTTGTCTGCACTTGTCCCTTTCTCTGTGAAGCCCTTGTAAGAGGAACTGCAGGGCTCGGGAGCATGGAGAAATGAATTTCCAGTTGGTGTGTTGATCACTGTGGGTGGTCCAACAACAGCTGTGCTGATTCCCCCCCCCCGAGACATTCTCTTGAGGTCAGCACTGTTTAACAACTTGAGTGACAAAGTCTCCCAGGTAGAAGTGACACAGGTTGGACCAAACAACCCTTGTCTTTATTTGCAGCTGAGTCATCTGGTGAGTCCTGATTTTCCTTTAAAGGATAGATGTACTAAGAGATGGCCAGGTGGGTGAAAGAGCTTGCTGTGCAACCGGGAAGATCTGAGTTCGAATTCCCATGGCCCACGTGAAGGTCAGACTGTGGCATGCGCATCCGTAATCCCAGTGCCTGTGAGGAGATGGGAGGTGGAGACTGGAGAATTCCTGGAAGAACATGAGAGAAGCAACAACAACAAAAAAGTGGCCCCACAAAGAGAAAGGTGAGGACATCCACTCAAGGCCATCCTCAAGGCCATCCTCTGAGGAGAGTGACAGATGAGCAGAAATTGATTGGCCATGAGGGAAGACCTAGGCAGATAAGGAAGAAGGAGTCCTCAGAATCCAGGCACAGAAAGGAGAGAAAAAGAAAGGAAGAGAAAGAGGAAGAGGGGAAGAAAGGGAGCTGATGCAATGAACGAGAAAAGGCAGCGACCACCAATGCCTGTGACATGGTCTGGGGCAGATGGTTTCATGGTCTAGGACCTGCGCTGACTTAAAGATTCACGAAACTTCCCTTTGGCGTTCAAGGTAAGTGTTGGGGTCACTAGCATATATTCGGTATTAACTGAGACACAAAACGGGTTTTTGCCAAACTGCAGAGCTAATGTTGGTGGCCACACAGGTGCCAGGGGTGGGGTCTCTGCCATCCCTACCATTGTGAGACTTGACCTTTCGCAGGGATTCTGCGCAGAACAGGACTTCTCTCTGAGCTTTCCCACTCCACTGCTTAAAGGAGCTGGGATCATTTATTCAGTTTTCAGATGGCTGCAATGTGACACACACCACTTAGAGCCCAGCAGACATTGATGTACAGTGTTAATATTAAGCTCCAAGTGGCTTCTGTGTATTATCCAAAGACGGAATAAACTGAGCAAATGTGCTTCTTCTTTAGGAAAGAATGGATAGTTTTTCAAAAGGATAATTCAGAACTACAGAGTCAGAGAATGGATCCCACATAGCGGGCCATCACCCACGATCATGGCAAGTGTGTATTTGCCTTCTTAGAAGAAGCAGGGAAAATAAAGTCCTGGAAGAAAGTCCTTGGGGCCTGAGCAATCTTCTCTACTCCTTGGATTCCCCTTGCCTGTCTGAGTAGTGTTCTAGTCAAGCCCACCTTAGTTTTCCATTTTTACCCACTGGGGAAGAAGAAGTGTCATGGAGTCAAGTTTGCTGTAGCCCCAGTTTCTCAGTCTTCTCATCTGCAAAATGGGAAAGAAGCATCTACTTTTTATTGTGTTATTTTGAAGACTAAATGGCTTTACACATGTAAAGCGCTTAGATATTCATATGCCTGAGACATTTTAGAAGCTCTAATAAATAAACACTGTTATTACAACTATTATCATTCTCCCCAAGCATGCATATTTCCAGGCAGTTCTGGCCTTCTTCACTCTTCTGGACCCAGCAGCCTGAGAAGTCTTCTTATCTCTGTGGGTGAATGAATGCTGCCTGTGCGGTGAGACTCAGTGTGAGTGCAGGGGACTGCAACAGCCTCCCTCGCTTCCTGTCCCGAATAGAACAGAGAACGTACAACAGTCAGCAAATCTAAGGCTTTTTAATAGAATGTCTTGTGTTGTTCTGTTTTCTCTAGTATTATGTAATTGTGCAGGAAGTGTGTTTGTGTGTGTTTAATTTGTCGTTCTGTGGGTGAGAGGACAAGGATGTTGCCAGCCTGACAGGGAACATCACTCTCCTGACTTGAAAGACATTCCTTAGACAAAGGCTCCTTGGAAGGCGGAATTGCCATCCATGTTTCTGGCTCCTTTGGGCTCACCACAGCTGCCTTACTGGAGGGCATGGCCTCCAGTGTGGCACACCCCTCAATGGCTTGCTAGCCTTTAGACCCAGAGCCACTTCAGCTCAAGAAGTACAGCGTGGGGTAGGGTAGGCTGGGGGATGGGCCATGGCCTCTTTCACACATGGGAGAGTTCTATAGGGTGAGAATCTGCAGAAGGAGGGAAGGAAGGCTGAGCAAAGTATTGGGAGAGAATCTCTCTGATGATGGGATCACAGTCTCCAAGAAGGAAACTTAGGGCAACTTTCGCCCTCTCTCATGTGCTAGTCATTGTAACAAAATGTTAATCATGGCCACAGAAGATCCCACAGACAGAAGGAAGAGTTTGCTTTTTATTTACAGTAGTTTTCTTCTCCCCCGCCCCCTGCCCCTCGTCTCACTGAGTAGCCTAGGCTGGCCTGGAACTCACGATTCCCCTGCTTCAGGCTCCTGACTGCTGGGATTACAGGCATACATCAACATGCTTGGCTTCGGTTCTCTAAATGCGTACACAAAATTTTCTCTTAAATGTCCATCGATGCGAAAATGGTCAGAACAGCATTGCATACACTGACCTGTATAGGTACATGTATAATGTTTTTATAGAAATGACTATCTCTGTATCCCTAAGCAATATTTTCCCGAAGTCCCTTGCTCTAGTCAGGTCTGCACGCTGTTTATTACATTACTTTCCCTGGGAGACACACAAAGGCTTATTTACTCCAGATGCAGGGGGAAAACAGACCAAAGAAACAATTGCATCCATCTTGGTGAGTTTATTGAAGCTACTTGCATGAATGGTTCTTCGGCAGGTACATCAGTGAAAGACCCAGCCCAGCAGGAGTTGTGTCTCCCAGAAGCTGCTTCCCTGGAGCCCCTTGCAGCTTTTGTGTAGCTACGCCACTCCAGAGTCCTTCCCTCAAAATCTGTTTACCAGCCACACAACCTCATGAAGGGGCCTCAGGGGTCTTGTAAGCTTTGTGAGCCACTGAGTTGTTTTTTAAATTTATTTCATTTTACATACCAATCCCAGTTCCCACTCCCTCCCCTCTTCCCATTCCCTCCACCTTCCTCCCCCATCCCCCATCCACAGAGAGGGTAAGGCACATTGCTTTGGGGGAAGGTCCAAGGCCCTTCCTACTATATCTAGGCTGAACAAAGTATCCATCCTAAGAGAATACGTTCCCAAAAAGCCAGTGCAAACAGTAGGGATAAATCCTGGTGCAGCTTCCAGTGGCCCCTCAGTCTGCCCCAGCCATACAACTGTCACCTGTTACGCCCAGATCATGGAGTCTCCCCCAAAACCAACCAAGAGACTGAGTTCGGTATGTAAAAGCAAAGAGCGTTTATTCTTACACAAGTTTGCAAACTCGGTTTCTCCGTGTATCCAACATATTGGAGCCCTGAACTCGAACTCCTGGACTGAGTTGGGTTTTTATAGTAGCAAAGGTGGGGGAAGGGATTTCTAAGGTTTAGAACCCCCAATTGGCTGACATTTGTCTAGGGTGTCCTGGTGAAAAGTGATGAGTGTGTGCTGGCAGGTGATCCTGTCTACAATGGTTGGAACATTAGGAATTTTCTTTGGATGCTCTGTTCCTGGGTGGTGCCTGGGTAGTCTCAGTTTATGGTCTTTCTTGCAACCAGGTATTGCCTTAGGGAAAACTACTGAGACCCAGGCCTCTATTGAGCTTGAGTTGGCTGGGTCCTACATCACCCACATTTAGAGGGTCTAGTTTGGTCTTATGTTGGTTCCTTCCCTATCTGACTAGAGTTAGTGAGCTCTCATTAGCTCAGGTAAACTGTTTCAGTGGGTGTCCTCATCATGGTCTTGACCTCTTTGCTCATATTCTCACTTATCCCACTCTTCAACTGGACTTTGGGAGCTCAGCTTAGTACTCCACTGCAGGTCTCTACTTCTGTTTCCATCAGTTGCTGGATGAAGGTTCTGTGGTGACATTTAATATATTCATCAGTCTGACTACAGGGTAAGGTCAGTTCAGGCACCCTCTCCTCTATTGCTTAGCATCTTAGTTGGGGTCATCCTTGTGGATTCCTGGGAATTTTTCTAGTGTCAGGTTTCTTCTTGCACCTTCATGGGGATATCCTTCTTTAGGTTAGAAAAGTTTTCTTTTATAATTTTGTTGAATATATCTTCTATGCCTTTCTTCTCCTTTTTCTACCTATTATTCTTAGGTTTTTTTTCATGGTGTCCCAGATTTCCTGAATGTTTAGTGTTAAGAATTTATTGGATTTCATGTTTTCTTTGACCAATGAGTCTATTTTCTCTATAGTATCTTCAGTACCTGAGATTCTTTCTTCTATCTCTTGTATTCTGTTGGTTATACTTGTCTCTGTAGTTCCTGTTCACTTGCCCAGAATATCCATATCCAGAATTCCCTCGGTTTGTGTTTTCTTTATTACTTCTATTTTAGTCTTCAAGTCTTGAACTGTTTTCTTCACCTGTTTGATTGTTTTTTCCTAGTTTTCTTGGTTTTTTTTTTGAGGGATTTATTAATTTCTTCCAACTTTTTGTTTGTCTTCTCTTCCATTTCTTTAAGGGAGTTTTTCACTTACTTTTTAAAGGTCTCCATCATTTTCATGAAGTTACATTTAAAGTCGTTTTCTTCTAGTTCTTTTGGGTTAGGATGATCAAGTCCCCATGAGAGGAGAAGGTAGGCCATGAGATCGAAGAAGCAGGGGTGCTTTGTCCCTAGAGAGGACTGCCAAGACCTGATTCTCACTTTCTCAATAACTTGACTGAATACTAGATGATAGAGTTGAGTGTCAGACATGGAAGTGGGAGAGCATTAAGGAGATGAGGTAAGAGATAAGGGACTCTGGGGTCAGGGTGGATTTGGAGAGGCTTATTGGAAGCATCCTTGACTGAAGCCCTACGAGACTTAATTGTGAATTGCCTGGGAGGAAGTGGAAACTCATGGAATAACTTCACTTTTCAAAACCTTAATAATGATGTCTTTTCATGATTGATGAAAATTAGGCGAAAAGGGGGCATGTGATAGTCACTGATGCTGAGAGTTACATTTTGGACACACTGAGCTTGGACTGTCTGTCATCTATCAAAAAGGAGACTGCTGGCGATGTAAGGCTGACTTTTCAAAGGCAGACTTAGGCTGCTGTTGGTTAGCTCAATTGGTTATGCAAAAATTTTAAATAAAAATCAAGTTGTTAGCATGTGTACAATAAGCACCCATTAAACAAATTCTATTAGGCTGAGTCAAATGAAGTAGCAATCTTTTTGTGACAAAAAGGGTCAAATATTACTCAATTTCATATCACTTAAGCTCACATATCTGAAGTGTCAGAATTGTGAAGGACAAAGATGTATTAAGCATAATACATGCTCCCCAGGAGCTGACAGCTCAGAATGGGAATAACACTTTCACTTAAGTCTAGTGACATAATAAGTACTTACATAATGGTGACTGTGTTCAGGCACCATAATAAGCAGCTTTCTTGCGTGCAGTCATGTAATCATCACAACGACTCTGTGAAGTAGAAATTGCCATTAGTTCTCGGAAATAACTTGTTTAACCAAACTGTGGCGGGTTAAAGATGGTGCTGCGCCTTTTACCCCTCACTCAGTGGAAATGAGCGGAGGCTATCCTGCCGCACTCCTAATTGGCTTTGATGAATTGCATGAGTTGTAGGAGATGCTACGCAATCTGTCTTCCCTCGTGGAAGCCAGCTGCCATGGTAGAATGCTAACCCCCTTGGAGACCACCACACTGTGCGGAAGCCCAAGCATATCATGCGTCAGGAGGGAGACAACGTGGCACTGAGGTGCCTAGGTGACATGGACCAACACCTGCCTGAGCAGAATAGCAACCTTGTTAAAAATTATACAGGAATGAACTGTTATTCAACGCCATTATGTTTTAGGATAACTTTCTGTGCAACAATAGATAATTGCAATACAATAAAATAGTAGTTGAGTGGGGATTTAAACCTGGGCATCCATTCCCATAAGTTCCCATCCTCTGAACTATTACATCATTCTACCCCATTAATGTAGGGGCTACATGTGACAAGCACTAGTGAATGACTGTACTATAAAATCTAGATGTTTTTGTTTCCTAGTGCATTATTGGCACACATCATCATTGAATCAATATTCTCATTTAGCAGATACATTTGAAACAAATTTCTACATCTTACACATACATCCACATAACCTCATCAGGTGATTGCATCTTATCTTTAGTACCCAAAAAGAAGTGGTTGTGCATAATAAATGACCTCAAATGGTGTCACTCTTAACAGCAGGGCAAGTGCTCACTTATGAGCTCAGTGTCTGTGGTATAGAACCCAGACACTGGTAAGTGGACCCTCTGCTTGGAGTCTCTGGCTTTCAGCGAAGTGTCTGGTGGGCTGTGTTCCTCACACAGACCAGGCTCTTCTTCCAAGCTCACATAGCAGATATCACATCTCGTGAATGTAATACCAAAGCCCTTCCACTCTCATCGCCCTGCAATGCCTACCCGTGGCAGTCTCAGTTCCCTGTCATGTGCCCATGGGTTCCAGTTCTTAGAAGAGGGCAGCTTCCTAGCTGTAGACTCGCTCCAGTTTGCTATTACAATTTCATATCGCATGGTGAAGCTATTATGGGCATGACATCCATTACTTGCTGCTTCCTGTTGGATAGAAGCAAATCGTCGTTCTCACTTGCTTTCAAGGAGAGGTGTTTAGGCAAATACATAATTCATTGAGGGCTATCTTCGAGTGTTTCATTGTGATGATCTTTCCTTCCCCTTCTGATTGTTATGCTTGCACACACCATATGACCTCAGTATTCTAGGTGACCCACAATGGCCAGGTTGTATGGAAGGAAGAAGTGGAAGATACAAATCTTTGCCACGTGCACTAGAACAAGAGGGTACACAGCTGTGCCCCATGGTGCAGAATGCTCTGCTATTCTGTTGTACAATGAGTCTTAGTTTGGAAATCAGGGGTCCTGGTTTTAGTCTGGATTCTGCCATTCACAGGTGTGTAACACTAGGAGAACCACTTCATTTTCGTGATTTCACCCTTTGTCCTCATCTATGCAGTGTGAGTAGACGGTATAACGTGTGCAAAGGGACACTGTAAACAGAAAAATATGTAAGGCTTGGGAGTGGGCTTAAAGGCCCCATCAGCCCTCCCCATCGTCCTTTCTCAGACCAGAACAGTTAACAGCAGAGAGACAAAGAGTACAAAAGACAGGCTAGGCAGAGTCCCCTTTGGCACCCAAAGTGTAAGGTAAGGGTAGAAGCAGGCAAGAAGAGGTCACCATGCTTGAGAGATGGGATGAATAAATGAATTGGGCAAACAAGTATATTTATTCATGATAGTGAGTGCTGTAGGAATTCCTACTGCCAGTAGCCTTTAAATTACCTGCCCACTTGGGCGTGGCCTCTTATACTATTGATGCTGATGTAAAGTGAGCCCCCAGCCTCTTTTCCAGCTGCAGGATTAGGTTGCTGTTCTCTGTTCCAGCAGAGGATTGTGATCTGTGAGTCTACCCCTAAATAAATAACCCTCTATTATACTCAATTCTGAGCTAGTGTGGGATTTCTTTTAAGCATCCTTCTTCAAGTGAGAATCAACTTCCTCACTTTTGGAGAGGATTCCAACAACAGGAGAGTCTGCAACTCAAAAATGTAGAATTGCAATTTGAGGAATCATTGTGATCCCATTCTCTCTCTCTCTCTCTCTCTCTCTCTCTCTCTCTCTCTCTCTCAACACACACACACACACACACACACGCATGCATGCACACAAATAGTATGAATGTGTATGTACATATATACATACATATACTTCCTAGCTCTACCTACTGAACGTGTCTAGATGCCATGTATCCTAGTTAGGTTTCTATTGCTGGGACAGAACACAGACTAAACCAACCTAGTGGAAGAAAGGGCTTATTTGACTTCCATGTCCCAGTCACAGACCTTCACTGAAGGAACCAAGGCAGGAACACAAGTAGGGCAGGAACCTGAATGCAGGAACCAAAGCAGAAAACATGGAGGAATGGTGCTGACTCGCTTGCTTCCAGGGTTACTCATATTGCTTTATTATACAACCTAAAGCACCACCCACCCTGGGCTGGGTCTTCCCACATCAGTCACTAGGAAAGAAATATCACCCAAAGACTTTCCTAAAGGTCAATTTGAGAGAGACAAATGCTCAGTTGAAACTCCCTCTTCCCAGATGAAAGTAATTAGCATAGCATTGACACCACAGCAACCATGAGTACATCATAGTTCAGATGTGCTTTTCAAATTCCACTCATCATTAGAAGAAAATGGTACTCCTTACAGAAAAGATTGTTTTCAGGCTGGGATGGGGAAGATGAAAGATGATCTGAGCATGAAAATAAATAATAATAGTATCAGATACAACTCAGTGAACAAAATAGGAACCTCGGGGCCTCACACTGATAAGAATATTAAATTTGAGAAAGCTCTTTCAAAGTATGACAGCAGAGGCTGGGAAGATGGCTCAGCGGTTAAGAGCATCTATTAGTCTTTCAGAGAACCCCGGTTCAGTTCCCAGTACCTGTGTTGAACGGTTCATCGCTGCCTACAATTCTAGCTAGCTCCAGGGTGGTCATCGTTCTCTATTTGCACAGGCTACATGAATATGTACAAGCCCACTCACTCCTGACACACACATACACACAAATTAAAATCAAATAATTTTAAATATTGAAGCATGACACCAAATAAATAAAGATAGGATCGTGGAAATAGGGACTCATGAGTTAGTACCATTATGGGGGTATCTGATCCAGAAAAGAGTCAGCCATGGAGGCTAAGCATCATATAATACTAACAAATGGGATGACTCCTGCTAGAGAATTTAGTAATGTGCCCGGGGAATCACCCAGGTTTCTGCCAAGAAACTCTAATCTGTCTCTACCAGCCCACCTATGTGGAGGGGCACCACAGAGAAGGTAGGGCCTGTGCTCTTGAAAATGATGATCACGTGAAGATGACTGGGAAGCCTTCTGATAGAGGAGGCTCCGGTGACATCATACCCAGGGAAAGCATCCCTGACAGCATCTTGGGTCCCAAGGGAGAGAGTCCATTATGAAGGGAGTTCGTGAAATTGCGTGGAGGTTGGAACATGGTTCATGCTTGTCCCTTGAGGGTTCATGTCCTGATACGTAATCTCCATTGTGAGGTATGGAGAGGGTAGAGACTTAAATGACGGTGGTGTTTTAGATGTGCGGCTTTGAGCAGGTGATTAGAATTAAATAAGGGCCCCATAATTGAGTATTACTAGCTATATAAGAAAAGAGAGAAGCCAGGAATAATTTACATTTCCAGACTTCGCAATTCACCATGAAATTCCCTGCATGCCCTCCTGCCTCTGCCAGAAAACAGGCCATCCCCAGTTGTAGTCCGTTGACCTTCCACTGAAATTCTGGGCCAAAGCAAACTTCATTTGTAAACATCTCCCTTCTGTGGTTATCACCAGCTGAAAATGGATGCTGCAATGCTCCTGGACCAGTGCTCACTTTCTGAAGGCTACAGACATAGGGCAGTGATGTGCAGAAGCCCCTTGTTCTGAGCAAATATGGAGGACGTGAAGCCTGCAGCTCAGTTTCGAGTGCCTCAGAAAGAGACTGCTGATCCTCGGAGCAAACGCAGTGACTGAACAGTCAGGGTGTCTGGGTCGGGGAGTGTGGCCCAGGGATTCTTCGTTCTGATGACTCTGCAGGGCATTCATCTTATTGCAAAACAAACTGGTTTTTACAAATCTTATGAAAAGAAAACAACTCTCTCAGGGGAATTTGTGCTCCATTTAAGAAACAAATAAATTTCTTGGAGATAACATCTCACTGTACAGCCGAGGTTAGTGCCCTACTCTCAATCCTCCTGCCTCAGCCTTCCAAATGCCAGGATTACAAATCTGTACTACCATATCTGGTGAGCTCCTGGAGAATAAGGTTCTGTCTTCTGCTCAGTTTGTTTTCCTGGCTCAGACCAAAACACACAAGCAGTCGCACAGACTTGCCAGCAGGCAAGCAATGGCATACATGTACCATGTTTACCCTTGCAGCTTCCAGGGCCTCCCATTTTGCCTGTGTTCATGGATTGTGCTGCATGTCACATGGTTGGTCAACTAGGAATTACAATTTGCCTCTACAAACCACCATTGGTTTCATCACCTCAGCTGGAGTTAGGGGCAATTGTACTGGGTAAGGGATGGCATTGGTACTGAAGGGCATGCCTCTTCTGGCTGAGGATTTATTGGCCTTGCAACTGACCATCTGTGACTGGGAGCCAAGCTGCCATATACTTTGATGGTCTAGATAGAATCTTGTTAATTTGGATCTGGCTGTACATGTTTTCAGTATTCAGTGATTTTTGAGGTTGGTGTTGTCAGTTTTGATCAGCCAGAATATTATTTTTGGCTTTCAGTAACAAAATACACAGAGTTTTAAAAGTACTTTTATTGTTGCAATTTTTGCAGAAGTAATTTCTCTCTAAAAGTCTGAAATTCTCTGACTTCTCATCCCTTTTGTTCTTCAGAAAATAATTGTTTATGCAACACTCTTTTTGATCTTTTTTGGTTTATTTCCTCTAAAGGTTAGATCTAGTGCTAGAACATTCTGGAATCTCAGGCTGGCAGGGGACTTAGAGGTTGTCTGGTGCACAGTATTCTATCTGGCTGTGGACAGACTTCTCTACCATGGGTAGGACAGGAGCTGCTCAGGAAGAAGAAGGCAGAGACAGGGCTTATGTCTTTCCCCCAAAAGGAATGGGACACAAGTCAGTGTGATTGATTTTTCTTAGCAATAACTAGTAGTGGAAAATGCTGACCTGCCCACACCTCCAAGACCATGTAAGCATTCTACCAGTGTGTCCTACAGGGTCCCCAGCTTCGTGTAACCCTTTCAGTGAAGAAGTCTTTAGTCCCCCAAACTTTTGCTGAAGCTTTTAAATCTAATACTCAACTGAGATCCTGGCACTTTTCTCCTTCTTGAACTCTCTTCCCCTTGCGCCTCACCATATCCCCTCCTTCTCTGTAGGCCCACCCTGGGCAGGTCACATCTGGAAGCACACTATTGAGACAGCTCGGCAGGGTGGGAGGGGCTCCCAGCTGCCCCCCTGAAGGGTGCTGTGACTGTGGCTTGCCTGTAGTCTCTTTGACGCTTTGTGTTCTGTGCTATAAATAAATGATTTTGAATGCTTATCTGCTTCCCCCTGTCTGCTTTTCAAGTTATTTTTGGGAGACAGGCCTCTTCTGTGTTAGGTGGGGCCTGCATTATTGAAGACCGTGCACGCCTTGTCAAAGGGAAATAAGGTCAGAAAGAGTATGGTGGAGGCTGCAGTGGGTGGGTGGTGAGGCTCACAGCAATGACCCTCTTGCTGACAGGACTCAGGAAATCCTTGAGGTCCTCTGTCTAGCTCAAGCTTCACCCAGTGATAATCCTCATTTAACTTTGCATTCACAGAATGATTTGCTTAAAATGAGCAACATGCACTGTGCCAGCCACCCTTGGTGCGGGGTTGGGACCCCTGAATGCCTACCCGAGCCTGCTCTGTTTTGGATGCTGTTATCAACACCCTGCATGAGGGATGGAAGGTGGGCTCTCGTCTCCCTGTCCTGGGTCTCAGAACATATGGTTCACACTGTTCCCCCTTTCCTCCCTTTCCAGACATTCAGGGGCCAGAGGCCAGGGTCAATGAGTGGGGCAGGGGATGGAGGGTGTGTTATGTTGTAGCTTGGCAGATTAAGCTGTCTGTTCTTGACCCCAAGTGTCCCTGAAAGAAAAGAGAAACTGATTTACTAGAGATCCACTGGTGGGCACACAGCAAACCTGAGACCACAGTCCCTCCCAACAATGATGCCTTCCTCCAGCGCCTATGATACCCTCCGTGCAGGCCCCCAGAGTACTGCCTCTCCACTCTGGATTCGCCTCAACTCTTAACATTTATCCAGAGGACCCTCCTCAGCCCCTTCCTTCTCAGATATAGCCCTGCTGCTGGCCCCAAAGCCCCTTGCCACCTCCCTCCCTCAGAGCCTTTCTCTCAAGTCCCCACTGGCGGCAAGCCTCTGAGGACACTGCCAGAGCTTGCCTTGAAGGCAATGCAGACCTTCACCCTACATTATTACCTTTCACTCAGCCTAACAAGGGAAGAATGGGTTCATGCACCAAAACTGCCCTGGAGAAGCACAGCAGCTAGCTCTTTGGTGCTTTAGAAACACACCTGCTGAACTTGGGACTCATCCCTTCCTTTCTGGGGAGCTCACTTCATCTGACATCTCATGTTCCCCCACAGAACTGAGTTTCCGTTCAGCTCCTGATTGCTAGGCTTTGATTCCAAACCCTGGGATCTCAGTTTCTTTTGCAGGCCCTATGCTACCAGGCTCTCCCCGGTAACATGACCTCCAGGTCCCCTGGCAGGACTCCCTGTTTCCAGCCAGGAGGTCTCCCCTCAGTCAGTTTGTACCAGCTGTTTCCCTGCCCTCTTCTCCCTCCCCTCCTCTTGCCCTGTGTTCATCAGCCAGGCGCTTTCTGCTTTTCACCCTCCACTGATTTGCAGCAGGCTCCAATTAATAATTTTAAATGGTCACCAATTTTCCTCCAGCCTCAGGCAATAATGGAGATTTAGGTCTAAATTAAAATTTGCTTATTTAAAAGCATTTTGCCTGCTAATGGCTGCTGAAGCACTATCTCTGCATCCAGAGATGGGTCTGCATCTAGAGGCATCCTCTTCTGGCCTCTCTTCTCTGTCTCTGGGGGGATTAATGCAATAGGAGATTGTGCACCTCAAGGCAACGTCTGGACAGGCTTTGGGATGATGCCACTATCTGGGGTGGTGCTGTTGGCTGTAGGGAGTAGAAGTGGGGCATCCTGCTGAACATCTTAAAATACCCAGGACTCCCTGACAAGGAACGAGTGAGTTCCTAATGTCAGTAGAGCTGAGGTTAAGAAAGCCTCCACAGAGAATCCCTGGCTGCTTCTGCAGAAATCTTTTCTTGCATGACCCTGTGTTCTCAGGAAACATTTTGTTCTTCCTCTAGTACTAGGGACCAAACCTAGAGCCTCGTGCATGGTGGTAAACCATCTACCACTCAGCTACATCCTCACCCCTCAGAACAAGCCTTGTTTCTTTAACTCTGCAGTGTTGTGCACATTCCAGATCGGTTTTCTTTAGCCCATATCCTGCTTGCTCGGCAGAGCCCGTTGTGGCTTGTTTGTCTATGCTGGGGCTCTCATCCACACTAGCCAAGCACTCATTCTAGCATTAGCCTGCATTTCTCCGTCTCTAGAGCCAGTAGTTCTTGACCTTTCAAGAAAACCCTTGTTTGCAGGCTTCTAGGCTTTCCCAGCAAATGCGCAACTGCTGTTCTAATGGAACAATGACCACTTACATATCCCTTGCAGTTTGGAGAATGCTTGTTTGATCCTCACAACAATCCCATGGCAGGGGCAAGGATGGTGGGAGGAAGGAGCAAACAGTTCTGGGTACTGACTGGGTTCAGATGCTAGTTTTTCACATGCCTTTCCTCAGAGTGGCCTTGAGAAGTGATACTCTCAACCTTATAGGCACTCAGAGAAGTGGGCCTAAGGTCACCCCCATCTATTTGGTTAGGGCAGGCACCACCTTGCCATCTTGGCTGTGTTTCATGTAGGAGAAACCATGCTGGGCTGTTTTCAAGGTGCTGCAGGACCCACCAGGGCACAACTACTGAGCTGCTCCCTTCAGGGCCCTGTGCCTCCCACTGGCAAGTTAAGAAGTGAGTAGAGACCAGTCACCTTAGGACCAGCCTGCTGCACTTCATTCTGGCACCTTCTCCCTGGATTACTAAAGGTGTAGCTGTCAGTACCGTCAGGTAGAGCTAGAGAGGCTAGGAGTGTGCCAGTCCCTGATCCTTCATGACCCTGAATACTAGTGGTGACAGAATGAAGCAGCCAGAGACCTGGGGGAAGAGACTGGAAAGGAGGACAAAGGGAGGGGTCTGAGCTGAAAGGAACACAGCTCGAATGGCCACACTGGGGATAAGGGCCAAGGCATCAAGGCAAACAAAAGGCAACCTTGTGTTTCACTGCAAGCTGTCCAGTGGCCTGTGAAGGGGAATAGATTCAAAGCTTCAAGGAGTTGTAATCCTGCCTGATAGGACAGGCCACACAAAATCTACATATCTCCATGGAGTAATTTATGCCACATTAACTGTGTGCACTTGGACCCTTTGTGCAACCGTGTGTGTCTTGGCATCTGTGTTTTGTGTGAGCAAGCAGGGCGAGCCAAGCCCAAGGGACCAGTAGATAGTTCCCTGCTTTGGAAATGTAGTGAAATACAGGGGAAGCACTACCGAGACCAAAACATCTTTTTTACAGGCCTGCCCCAAAGCCCAGCATCCTTTGAGTATAGATTCATAGGTATTCAGTGTCATCCTGAAACCAGTCTTCAGGTAGATCACACATTTAAAGACATTTCTGTCAAATGCAAAGTCAACAGTTTTCTCTTCTTGTCATTACAATTGTCAATAAAGATCAAGAGTCTACATAGTGACTATCCTCTTTTATGGTGTAAGAATATGTTGGCAGAAGAGATACTAGCAAAATGGTCAGACGGATAGGTACAGCCGCCTCAAGCTTTGGTTATGAGAGACGAGGCTGTCAGATGTTAGTCTGTTTTCTAAAGAAAGAAGAAAGTAAGGAAAGAAAACCAACTAAAAGAAATGATGGCTTGTTCTGTTGCATTGTTTCAGAGCTCTCAAAAGTCTGTGGTTTGCTGGCGCTGTTGCTTAGGGCCTGAGGGTACTATGGTGATGATAATATGAGTCCACAAGACTGCTCCTTCATGACCTATAGGAAGCAAAGAAAGAGAGGGAAGAAAGAGCCAGGGAGAAGATGGAGTCACCAGAGCATGGCCCCAAGGACCCATTTCTTTCAACTAGGTCTTGCCTCCTAAGTCCCCATCACCTTGGAATAGTCCATCCGACTATGAATCTGTGCATGGCTAATCCGCTAAAGATGTCACAATCCTTGGGATCCACACTATTCTTCCAAAAGCCTCATCTCCGAACATTGTTACATTGAGGGCCAAATATTCAATATGTGAATCTTTGGGGAACATTCCAGATCAAAATAGTAAGAGGAAATAAGGTTTATTTCTTTAGAAGGGGTTTTGAGTTCCAGACTGGGAACTCTGGACTTGGTCCAATAAGCACACAGAAAGACATATGGAGGCTGGAAAGGCGGCTCAGTGTTTAAGAGCACTCACTGGCTGCTCTTCCAGAGGACCTGGGTTCAAGTCCCGATATCCACATAGCAGTTCACAGATGCCTGTGACTCTAGTTCCAAGGAATCTGGTACCTTCACACTGACACACGTGTAGGCAAAAATACCAATATACATAAAAATAAATAAAGTACTTTTTAAAAGAAAAGAAAAGAAAGAATGTGACCAGTTAGGCAACAAACAAGAAAGGCGGGCATTTGGAAGAACAGTTAGGCAGCTGGCCTCGGCGGATCTGTAGGATCTAGCTGGGCGTGACCATGGTCATTATGCCAATTCTTAGATCTTTCCTGAGTACTCACATGTGTTCCCTATAAAGCTCACTACACTTTCTCCAATGGTCTTCTTCACAACCTGGGAAGCAGGTCTTTCTGCATTTGCTGAACAAGGAAACTGAGGCTTGCATCTAGGGAGCTGACAGGTGCCATGAAGGGGCAGCAGGCTAGGAGGGGTAGGCCCAGGAGGTCTTGTTGAGATGCACAGTAGGGATGGAGCAGAGAGTGGATATGTGGAGCTGGCCCAGCACGAGAGCCTTGGAAGGGAGACAGCTCTGGACCTCAACAGTCTATCCTGAAGGAAAATCATGTCTGTTTGCAAGCTCCGAGAATCCACAACGGCCTTGGTGTTTGAGTCAGGGCATCTGAGGGGACACTATGTGCAGCAAGGCTACAATTTAATGACAAAGCAAATTGTCTTCTTCCCTGCTGATTGGTATGCAAGACCATAGATTCTACTTCAGCCTGAGGTTCTCTTTACCCTTTGAAGGCAATGTAAGCCCACCCGCTTCTCCTTTCCCATGACACGTGTTTTACTATGGACTGTAATGAAGACAAGGTGTGGGGGCAAGACTCTTGTTTCCAGCTCTCTCACTCTGGCAAGATGCCATCCTTGTACTCACTGAGCCTTGGGAGCCCCATATGATATAAACCAAAATAAAATGAAACAGCTTCATTATATACCAGAGAAAACTGATTAACCTGGTCTACTTCATATCCTGATGAGCTGTCTCTGAACCTTGTGTCCATTATCGTGTTCTGTCTATATTAGAACAACAGTAAAATCTGTCTGTGGGTTAATTAGTTTCTTGGAAGGTTTATTCATTTCTTCCTCTCCCCATTCTGAAACAAAGAGCTATTCACACCGAGTCAAAGAGCTATTCAGCTTCTAATCCACACTTGCACACATCAACCTGATGTTCTATTGCAGCCAGTGCCAATGAGCAGTTTGTGGAGATCCCTTCTGCAGCCTTGTCACACTCTGTCAGTGGAGCCTCTGCCATGCCAGGGTTCACCGCAGGGTGCCTGATTTCTAGCTCCTTAACCATGGTTCCTAGAAAGACTGGAGCAGTGACGATGACCTGTCTTCCCTCCCTCTGCTTCCTATCAAACATGTTCTGTCTTCAGGGTTTGGCAAAGTCACCACTCCCAGGAAGCCACCTTGGATTAGCTGCGTATCTGTTCTGATCACAGTTGATGTGACATTCACCCACCCCCACCTTCCAGTTCTAACTACAAAGTTGTTCTACTTAGTCATTAAGGTCACAGGTAGAGGGAATGGTAGCTCTGTTTTCTGAGATCAAAGGCAATATATATATAGTTGCTTTGTTTGTGGTCCGTTTTTATTACTTTTGAGCCATTTTGCAGGTGTTTCTCTTGCCCCAATTATATCACAATTTCCTTTGAGGCAAGCCCCACATCTAATTATCTTCCAGTTCCAATACTCTGTAACAGATTTAGCTCACGGTGGAGTAGGCAGTTGATGGGAAGTGTTTGCCGGCTCCTAAGCTTGGTGCTGTCAGGCAGAGGTTCTGAGAAAGACTCTGAAGCCAAACCCTAGGGGCAAACCCTGGCTCTAGCACCCTCTTAGCCATGTGAATTGGTCAACCTCTTCACTTCTCTCTGTTGCCCTCTTTGCATGTGTCTAAAGCAGAGATGACAGTGGCAACCTCACTGGCTCTTTTGTGTGGATTGTGTGGCTCAAGGCACAGAAAGTACCTAGAAGATGACCTGGGGCTGGGGAGCAGTATGTACTTTGAGAGCTCTTAAAACCCCACAAGCAATTAGTTCTGCATTCCTTTGCTCTTGGCCTCCCATTCCTTCTGGGTATCCCAGAGCTGCTTGGCCAAGGTGAAGAGAGCACAGGGTTAGAGGTTCTGGTCTTTCTCTCTTCCCAGAAGAGAGGATGCCTTCCCTAAAGACCCAGGAATGAGACCTGAAACCATGGTGGGCTCTCTGGCTTGTACCTTGGTGTCTTACTTTTCTATTGCTGTGATAAAACACCATGACCAAGGCAATTTATAGAAGAGAGAGTTTGTTTGGCCTACAGTTCCAGGTGGATAGAGTTCATCATGGCAGGGAATTCTGGCAGCAGAAACAGCTCAGAGTTCACATCTCAAAACACAATGGGGATGCCGAGAGCAAACTGGGAATAGTTTGTAGTTTTTGAAACCTCAAAGATAACCACCAGTGACACACTTCCTCCAGCAAGGAAGGCCACATCTTCAAATCCTACCATTCCACTTCAGAGCCCATGGGGGCCATCGTCATTCAAAGCAACACCCTTCCTCTAGGCCTGGAGCTTCCTGTCCATTGTTGCTATTTCCGTTTCTACTCTTTCTCCTTCTGCCCCCAAGTCTGCATTGCTGGTGCCTATGAAACTTTCATTTGTTGAAAAGAATCATGATTCAGCAATGGTGGTCCCAGGACATGATTGAAATTCCCGGCAGATATTTATTACCAAAACATCTCTTTGTACAACAATTTAATCAAAGCGAGGTGTGATAAGCAGTGAGGCAACCATTAACTAAGGCTGTTAATTCAGCAGCTGAATCGGCTCCTGCTGATGGATGTGGCGTAGGCATGGCCGTTTGCTGGAAATTAAAGCGGAACCAAGATCCATTTGCTGCCTGGTGGCATGGAGCGCTGTTGTTACAGCTTAACATAGCCACCTCCCCGGGCACGTGAGGCTGACATGTGTAAAGCGGCCGCCTCTCCTGCGCCAGCCGTAATTCAGAGGAAATGCCACTTTGCATGCTTCCTCCACAGCCGTGGACAGTTGGCCTTAGAGACACTTGACGTCCCTGGAGCCCCACAACAGGTTGGAGGCTGCAGGAAGGAGGGCAGAAGAAGCAGATGAGGACAGTAAACACTTGTCTCCTCTAGGGATGTAAGGGGGCCTAGCTCTTCCTGCTCCCTGTGCTTAGAATAGCTTCCCATTCCATAGTACCAAAGTGGTCTCCACTCTTCCACCAGAGCCTTCCCAGTCCCCCCTCTCTGTGAGCCTTCTCCACCATGGTTAACACAGGGTGAAGGGGCAGGGCAGGAAGGATGTCAGCAGAATGAAAGAGACGCAGCTCAGCTGCAGGCCCCTGAGAGGTGAGGAAATTTTTTACCGCCATATTGGACAGGACTGGGTGAGCTTGGAGGAATGGCTCTTGTCACCTCTGGTAGGCACAGATGCCTGGTATGAATGCAGGCATCCGGAACAGGCGCTGCCTAGTTGCCAGCACAGTCCCTACCTACTAAAAGCACAGCAGGTGGCTTGTTTCTTTGTCTCTGTGCTGGAGTTGTAGTGCAGGGACGAAATACTTGCTTCTCACAGAGTTGGATCCCTAGCTGCACACATACATACATGCACAGCGGGGAGGGGGAGAAGACAGAGGAAAGAGGAGAGAGAGGAGAGAGAGGGAGTGTCTTGCCTGTTGTTTGTCTTCCTATCACTCATCACAGGAGCACTGCTGAGCACACAGTGGCTTTGCTTTCTGATGAAGGGAACAGATGTGTGAACCGAGCAGAATTTTCAGGCATGCATCTTTCTCTCTGTAAGATTCCCACTCAGCATCGCCCTAGGGTTCCCTCAAATACTCAGTGCCTCTAATATATTTTAAATCCAATTTGACAGAATCTGCCTTTCTCTCCCCCTGAACACAATCGGGTTTCTGTGTGGCTCTGTAGAGCAGTCTGATTTCGTAAAGTAATTGGTTCTTGTCCTTAAGTCTTGATGAAATTTCCACATTTAGAAGCACAAGCAGTAAGCACCCTCTGCACTTCCATGGAGCTTCGGGTAAGGGTGGGCTGTGCTTTCCCGAGTCCTCCAGCCTGAGTTCATGACACTAGCTGAAGGACAGACTTTCAAACAGTTGCCCATTGCCAAACTGTCAGTAGCTTCCTGAGCTTTGGTCCAGAGCCAGGGAGATTCTAGAAACAAAACAAAACTGAAAAGGAAGGCTGTCAGCATCGCCTTCCCTGCTGAAGAATCAAATGTCCATTGTAAGAGACTATTAGGAGCCACTCATTAGAGGCAACTGTATCACTTGCAAACAACAATTCATTAGTTTAATGGATCTGAATGTCATTCCCATCCAAGGACCCACCAGACAATTAATTACAGTGCAAAGCTGAAAGAAAGAAAGGAAACCCAGTTTATAAACTAGTCAAGTTTCCTTGCTTTCAGAAATTTGGAATGAAGGGGAGACATGAATCCATAGAGACCTTGCAGGGAGATTTTGGGTGGCAGGCTTCTGTTTGTCCCTCTGACTTCCTCTGTTGTGGGTCACCCCACAGGAATTGTTGTGTTGTTCCTAAGTGAAGGACCAGATGTGGCCCAGATTTCAAAGTGGGAGCTTGCCGTGTTGAACACAGCACAGGTCAGGACTGTGGGGGAAGCCTGGAATTTTCTGAGTTAGAAGATCCTGGAGACCTCGAGCAGCAGAAAGCTTCTGGCTGAGTCCTTGTCTCTCCATACAACACAGGAGACAGAGTCTGGCTGCTAGTGCTGCTAACTGCATTCAGGGCTGCCCTAGGCTCACAAGATCGCTGTGCCCTGGCTTCCTTTCCAGAAGGCCTTACCTCTTTCCTGTACCCAGCTTTTGACAGCTTCAAGACTCACCTTAGGCTTCCCCAGAACCAGGATAGGCTTCTCTGGAAGGACTGAGAAGTGAAAACAGGATAGTTCTCACATGACTGCCAACTACAAGATATATTGGTGTCACACAAGATATATAGCTTTTAAAGCACACAATTCTTGGAATTACTTTCTTCCTTATCACACTTTCCATCATGTCTTAAATACCTAGCCAGTTAAAACTATGCTTGGTTTGTTTATCTTGGGTTTTGGGGGCATTGTGTGCTACAATAAAAGTTTGTGTTTCTTTCCTCCTCCTTGTTTTCCTCTTCCTCCTCTTCCTCCTCCTCATCTGAAACAGGTCTCACTGAAGCCAAGCCATGGTCTGGAACTCATGATACAGCCCAGGCTGGTCTCAGACTCACATTATTCTCCTGTCTCAGTCTCCTGAATGTTAGGATCACAAGCACAAGCCACATGCTTGTCTGTCTTTTTTTTTCCAATTTATTTATTATTTTATTTACATTGGTGTTTTGCCATTGGTGTCAAGTCTCATGGAACTGGAATTACAGACAGTTATGAGCTGCCATGTGAGTCTTGGGAATTGAACCCGGCTCCTCTGAAAGAACAGTCAATGCGCTTAACCAGTGAGCTACCTCTTCAGGCCCATGCTTATCTATCTTATCCTTTCTCTCCTTCCTTCATTTTTTCCTCCTGCTTCCTTGCTCCTTTCCTCTTTCTCCTTGTTCTCCCCCTCCTCCTTCAAGTATTTCTTAGCTACTTAAATCAAAATGTCCCTCATCAATGGCAGCGAGCGGAGGTCTAGACTAGCTAGACAAGCTTTCCTTCTGCTGGATCTTTCCTTCCCCTGAGAGTCCTACCAACACATGAGAAAACATTCCTACCCTTGGCCAGACCCTTCCCTAGGTCCAGATGTTAAAGGGTGAGGCCCAGGCACATCCAAAGAAGGTAGATTTGAGCATACAATAGTAACAGGGCATTGCTAGCAACAGGGTATGGAAGTGTGTGTTAAGTGTGAAGGCATTTCTCAGGGGAATGGTTATGCAAAAGGAAAATGGTAGTTATGGTTAGAGGAGTTAAGGAGGCTTTGAGAGCTGTCAGACTGTGATAGGAATCTAATACCAAGTGAAAGAGGGAGAAAGAAGGTTGGGTGGAATTTATCCCAGATTGTCAAGCAGTGGAGGCTTGGCAAAGGTACTGAGGAAGCTTGAGCCACACTGGCTGATAAGGGGGTCACAGGTGCTGCACCCCTGCTGTGCTCAGTCATAAAGCAGAGGCAGCCTATGGAGTGCATGCCCTACACAGGGATGGCTGTAGATTTCAGAGCAGGGTGTCAACACCGTGGTCAGCTCTTCCGTAACAGGAGGCTTGTGAAACTCATTCTATGCCCATCTTAGGTAAGAATTATGCCTGAATGAGGAGCTACTGATCAGAGGGCAGGACACCCTGCAACCCCTTTTGGGGCATGAAAAATATTAAGCCAGAGCATGCTCAGGAGGCCCTGATGGCCTTTCTGTCCCCTTTCATCTTCCGGTATGAATGCCTTTAAAACCCACCTAGAGTTCACCCCAGGCAAGTCACTCTCTTAAATGCAACTGCCCTTGGGAGAGACAACACATGAAACTATTTCAGCTATTTTCCAAGATTAAACAATCATCTAAAAGATTTCCTGATTCCACATAAAGGATGAAGGGAGCACACTGGGTAAAAGGCTGAGATTGTCAAGTACTCTAATGGAAGTTTGGTGATCTGTGCACCCCCATCCTACCCCACCTCCTCCCCATCCCCACTGTTCATGTCCTACAGATACAAACCCTTCCTTCCTCGGCTCAGCCCAGGGTGTCTACCTCGTAGCCTACCTTACTCAGATGTTGACAATGTCAGGTGCCATCCTACCCACTCCGCAGCAATTCTCCAGAGTTCCTTAGGAGAACCAGGTATCTGAACTCAGCAACCTGCCCTTACCTTGCTACTGAAACAAATACCCGGGTGCTCTGAGGTACTGGAGAGAGGCCACAAGGTTTGATCTTGGATTCAGGTTTCATAACTCTGCCTGAGAAAATCGTGTACTCTGCTGAGGGCTTAATTCCAGAAGGCGCGGGTTCTAAGGCCCTCTTAGAATGGTTGTGGTGACCAAGAGGAATATTGTGAAAACAGCAGAAAGTCAGGTGGGGAGCGATGTCGAGCAGGCAGGAAAAGGCCAGCTTCCAATAACAATATTTCCCAGAAAGGGCTTTGTAAGTCCTATTGAGACCCGTGTTAAGACATTCCAGACCCTAAAACACTTTCTTCTGGTATTGATGGGACCACAAAAAGAGTCACAAAATGACCCCTCTTGGGTGAGGAATAACCTGGCCTTTCCCATGCCTGTTTCTTATACACACAAGCCCATCTCCCCACTTCTCTCTCTCGGGGAGCTGTCTAAGGAAACATCCATGTCTCCATTTAAGCCCTCATCTTTGAGCTCTGAACCCCAGCCTTCATGACAGTACCTTTGGCGTACCTCGGAGAAGTCTTTAAATGGATGTATAAGCTCAACCCATGGCCTTTCCACTATAGCCCTGTGTCCTTTCTTCCAGGTTCCATACGGAGGCACTATTTAGTCTTCCTTCAGTTGTTCCCTCCAGAGATGGGTACCATCCAACTCCATATCCTGTACTCCCCACATCCGAACCATCACCGTCTCCTGTCCATCTGCCTCCTCCCTATTTCTCAAAATCCACTGCTACCCATCTCCCCTCACCAATCAAACTGTGACAGCAGTCTGCTTATGTGTCTTTCAATCCCAGTTCCAACATATTCCTGCTAACACCTGCAGGTAGCCTTTTAAAAAACCCATAAATTACCTCCATACTTCTGATTCAAAAGAGACTTTCAGTGGCTCTCAGTGCTCTTAGGATGAAATTGCACAGTTTTTACTGTAACCTCCAGGCAGTCCTGGCTTGATCCCTGTTTCTGCTCTGAAGTCAGCACTCAGAATTCTCTGCCTCACTCTCGAGCCCCAGCCACACTGTCCTCCAGCATCCCTGCTGAGCAGTTCCACTGCGCATGGTTTCCCTGCTAGTCCCTGCAATCTAAAGGCACAAAGACAGCAAAGCACGTGTTTCCTGAGTGCCTAACAAATGCTCAGTTTCATAAGTGCTCCACACAATTCACAGAATAAACATCGTGAAGCAAGGGCTGCAGTTTTGAGAGAGGCCAGAACCTCTCCCAGAGCTCTCTTTTCTACAGTAGGCTCCTCTGAATAACCATCCTCATGAAAACACAGAAAGGTGGGTGAAATATATAAGAGCACCTTTCTGTATGTACCACTGAATGAGGAAGTAAGCGAGGGTCCTAAAGACCAAACACAAAGTAAAAGCCAAACCTGTGAGGGAAGTGAGAGCCTCAGCCAGCTTTGGCCCTTGGCAGGTCTGGAAGCTTCTGTCTTGCTGGGTAGCAGATCAAACCAGGAAATACAGTCTCAGTTCACTCATCGTGAGGAAGTCAATGCTACACATTGCATTAAGCTGAGAAAATGAAGGAGCCATAGTTCAGTGAAAGACTGGATTATAAACACGGCTGTCTGAGCTCTCACTCCTAAACCCATCCCAATTTACTCATGAGGAAGAGGTAGGGTGAATCCCACTAAAGGATATTTCACCAATATTATTCCAAATGACTGTGGTAGAACTAGTGGCGTGACTCAGTGGTAGAGTGCTTGCCTAGCATGGCCCTTGGTTCTGTCTGCAGCACTCTGAGTGATACCAGTGGCAAACGAGTGTGTGCAGCTACATACACATTTACAGTGGCAAGTGAAAACTGAAGAAAGCAGAGTAAATTATAGGCATTGGTTAGTACTAATCTATCTACAGTGGTCCTTAATTGTGACAAAGGTCTCAAACGGATACAAAATGTCAGGAAGAGAGGAACTAAGTGGGGGGGTATAAGAGAGTCTGAGCTCACCTTTAAACTTCCATGTAAATTTAAAATCTAAAAGAGCAATTGTATTCAAAACAAATCCATACAGAAGGGGACAAAAGGAAAGTTGTAAATCTTGGCTTGGTGTTGGAAAGACAGCAGTGTTTTTCACTAAGATTCCTAACTGGCCGTTTGAGTCTGTGGCCTAAATCTTCAGGCAAACAGTTTAATTGCACATGGCCTTGGGTTGCTATAACTTCCAAACACCTGGCAGAAACCAATACAAATTTTCTCTGCAAAAGAAATGCAGGTTTTCCGGAGGCCTCTACTGATTTCCTCAGATGAAATTTCGAAGAGCGTGAAATTATCATTGAAAGTTTCAAAACATATAAGGTGACAACCTGTTGTAAGTGAAATTCAGCAAAAAAAAAAAAAGGTTGCAGAATCAGAACCCAAATATTTCAGACGCAGAATATGAGTATTTAGATGCTTCCACATATAACAAAGAACTTCACAATAGTGAGCAGAAAAAAAGAATGACAAAACTACCAAATAAATAGAACTTCAGTGAGAAAAATAGCTGATGAGTCAATAAACAGGTAAATAGGCGAGTTAATACAGCTGAAGGAAGAACCTGATTTGATAGAAAATTTCAAAATATGACCACTGTGAATGGACATCCAGCTCAGTTTCTGGAGTTCCGTGCAATGCTGGGCAGGATATTGTGAAATGAATTCCCCACCTAGGGAGAGCAGAGCAAATCTACAAAATGCAAAAGACAAAATAAAAAAGAAAATAAAAGAAAAAAGAAACAAAGTACAACAAAAATCCATCCTACTAGACTGGAAATGGCAAAACTCTTCTGTAAAGACAAATATGAAAATAGACCTTGCCTTTCGAGTAGTGCGTGGTGATGAAGGAGGAGCCTTCACTGCTCAGTTATTTTTATTTTAAAGAATCTTGATGACAATTGACACGGGTATTCACTTTGTAAAAATCCTAGTCTGACTCACATGCATGGACATAAGAAACACACTCCCTTAAATAGAGAGAGAAAGGACAGATTACATTCAAAGGACTGGTAATTAGGCCAACAACTGGCTTTTCAGCAGCAGAAAAGAAAGCCAAAAAATAATGGAATGATACCATCAGTGTACCAGGACAATGACTTGACTTCCATTCCCAGCGAAATCATCTTCTAAGACTGGGGATGAAGTGATAGGGACTGTCACCAACGAGCCTAAAGAATGAATGTTCATTAAACAGGAAGAAAAATATTAATATAAAAATATCTGCAGTCACAGTAAAAAGAATTCAGGCTAGAGTTTACTTTAATCCAACCAAATAGATTTTATAATGTGAGAACAAAAATCGGAAGTAAAAGCACGAAAATGAGAAAAAGATAATACCGAGAGGCAGGAGTGTTGGATGCTCCCTCTGACAGCTGAGTCAAAGCAGAAGGACAGCATCCTTTGAGTCTCTGCTCTTGGTGGGATTTTAGACAAAGAAACTAACATCTACTGGAGGGACAAGCATAAGGAAGAAGCTACCATACAAAGGGAATACAACCACAGAGCCTCTCTGGAGGCCAAAATAATGCATATTGGAACTCTCCTGAGGAAACCATTTGTCAGAGAGAGAAGCAATCGCCCCCACCACCCCCAACAAAAGGAAAAAGGAAATCCAAGTTCTAAAGCCAGGAGCCCTGCGGTTCATATTGATTAAGTGAAGAGAAGTGTTTTCCCCAGGGGCAGGCCCAGCAGATGGCAGCCTGCTAGAACCAGCAGGCACCCCATCTCCTCCAACTTCAGGGGACCATTGCCCTCTCTTGCACTCACTCCAGCTATGAGTCTCTGTAGAATTCATTTAAGTATTTTAAAACCAGGGGGAGAAAAATGATCCAATATGTTTAAGTTAGCCATGAACACATCACCAAAAATTAAATAAATAAGACAAAAGCATGGAGTGTGTGTGTGTGTGTGTGTGTGTGTGTGTGTGTGTGTGTGTGTGTAAGGGGGAGTAGAGAACAAAACAACAGGATTAACTAAGCTTCGGGTGAGTGTCTAATAAACTTGACATTTTTCACAGGCACGTTGAAGCTTCCCCCATGTGCTGGTGACAATGATAATAATTGAATGCAAAGGGATAAAAATCTATTAAAAATAGTGGCAGCAAGCAAAGCTGTGGAGAGTTTTAACATTCAGATTTCTGCTGAAATGCAAGGCCTGTAGCCTCTTCTCCTCAAGAGCTTACTGGAGCCTCTCCTCTGCAGAAGCTGTGGAGGAGGCTGTGAGCTCTGCAGGGAGGAGCCCACCACACCCTGCCCTCTGGGGATCTGGGGCCCTGGATTCTTAGGGACAGGCCCTCTTGGTGGTAAGGTGCCCTTTCTGTGCAGAGCCTGTCCTGGATCTGCTTGGGGTATGGAAGCATCCCACAGAAGCAATCGGTTGTAGGCTGGTGCATGATGGGATTATTCCAGCCTAGTCCGTGTTAATCGAAAACCCTATTTTAGAAGTATGAATGTTGTGTGCAGCACGGTCTATGTCAAGTTCCAAAACATCTTCCATTATCCCCAAAATAAACTCTGTACCCACTGAACGGTTTCTCCCCACTCCCTCCTGCATCCCTGGGGACCCACCAATCTGTTTTCTTTCTCTGGGTCTACCTGTTCTAAACAGTTCACATATATCATGAAATCATACAGTATGTGACTTTTTATGTCCCCTTCTTTCACTTAGCCTGTTTTCAAGATCCACCTACACTATAGCATGCATTTGTATTTTATCCCTTGATAAAATTGCTATTTCATTTTATGTTTACCATATTTTGTCTTGTTTATCAACAAGATGGAGATCCACTGATGGAAAGAAGGTCTTTGGGAGGTGCTCTGGGACTGTATCAGATAATAGTCCAGATTACAAAAGTAATTTGGGGCAGAGGAGATGGTGCAATCAAGTGCTTGACATGCAAGCCTGAGGATCTGAGTTCAAATGCCTAGCCCTTACATCAAAGAAGGGCACAATGACATACATCTGTAACCTCAGTGCTGGGTTTGAGGAGGGAGACACATCCTTGGAGTTCAATATCTAGCCAGACCAGCCAAAACAATGGGCTTTAAGTTCAATGAGAGACCCTGTCCAAAAAAAAGGGTAGAGAGTAATAGAGGAAGATACTTGATGCTGACCTCTGGTGTCCACATGTGTTGACACACACACACACAGAAACACACAGAGAAACACACATACCACCACCACCACCACCACTCCCAAAAAGTAATAATTATCATCATCCAGAAAGTGTATTAGGCTCAAATTCTTTAAACTCAGGAAAAGGACAATGGATGCTAGGTGGATGGATGGATGGGTGGATGGATGGGTGGGTGGATGCATAGGTGAGTAGAAAGATGGATGAATAACTTCAATAAATGGAAGAATACTAAATTTAAAGTTCAGAAACCCAGGCTCCATCTTGGCCACTGTGTAGTTCTATGAATACAAATCACTTCTTGATGGGTCTTTGTTCTCTCACAATGAAAAGGGAGGTCACTAGAGCAACTCATTTCTTGTGATCCCAAGCCCTCTCTTCTCAGCGCTCCCTCGGAGGATCTCTAACTGCTGAGTGACAGGTGAGGCTCCTGAGAGGCAGATACATGGGCCAGCTGATTCACCTGATGTGAGCTCCCAACTGGGGCTGGGCTCACCCAGGGCCTTCCTGTCTTCTCATTACCCCCGCCCCCGACCATTCCTTACTCACTGACACACAGCACCCTTTACTTACTATAGTCATCTCCACTCTAACCTTTGTTTTCTCGAATGTGTGGTTTTTCCACTTCTTGCAAAACAACTGAAGCCACAGGCTAGCCTCCTGAGTCTGTGCTCCTAGCTCACTGCTAGTGGAGCCAATTCCCAGCCCAGATCCCATCAACATCAGACACTTGTAAGTTATTTTATCAACAAACTTGTATGCAGCAAGTTGCCATGGAAATAGAAAACTGACTGTTGGCATTGGTATCTTGAAAATAAAGTGTGATCCAAGCTGAAAAATACCAGAGCAGGGGAGTGAGAGGCCAATGGAGAGGGATAGAAAAGATTTCTTTAGGAAAGGTGAGAGGGACACTTCTTGCATTAGCCCTGGAGAAATTCTAGGTGGCCGTGGAAGGAGAGAAAGCCCCCAGGTCCCAGTTAAGACCAAGATTTATACCCTGGTGTGGAGCCAAGAAACTCAGAGAGTCTGCACACTGTTTTCTCCCCAGTAAAGAAGATTAAAACCAGCAATTAAGTTAGGCTGGTACTCTGACCAATTACTATGCATCTTCCCAGAGCAGGAGGCAGGATGCTGGGTCCAGAGCTGGCCTCATGGATCACCATGACAGCAACAAACCGGGGATGCTAATGACTTTTGACTCTCAGCATTTTCTTGGGGGTGTTCCTTCTTATGACCCTCAGATGGGATCCTTGAGGACTGCACCCTGGGATGACTCCCAGAGAGTCTTCTATAGGGGGAGCCACCTCCTTAGAGGCAAAGCCTCTGATGAAGTTATCATGCTTGGCCTGGCCTCAGCATCACTTGTTCAGTTTTCATGGTCAGTCTGATTAAAGAAGCAGCCTGAACCTGGTGCCTGAGAGTCAGAGGGGCCTGACTGGCTGAGTCTGTGTAACCCACTATCACATGTGCTAGTCAACACCTAGGACCTCTCATCTTCTCATTAGAATAATCTTTGTTTTTTGTGGCTGAAGACCTATGAGAAAGTAGCCAATACAATGTTTGGTACTTAACAAATATGCATGCATTTCTTCCTCTGAGGTCACTGTAAGTCTAGGAGTCTTTTTTTTTTTGCGGGGAAGTGGCTTCTCTGGGGGCAGTCAGATGTCTCTTGTGAGCCCCTAAGTGGCACCTGAATACAGCAGCAGATTCTAACTGTGGAAAAGGAAGTGCCGGAGGGCTGTCATGGGCTGAGGTTGTATGGAGAGATGTTTCTTCTGCCCTCAGCATACACATGCTCACCTAGCCTGAGGAGCCCTACAGGATCCATGGCTAGCCATTTTATCCAGTGTATGTCTTCACACACACACACACACACACACACACACACACACACACACACACACACACACAATCCTCTCTCTCTCAGTGTTTGGGGCAGGAGTCATGTTCTATTAGAGAACTTCAGATTTCCTGGGGGATAAAATCAGTATGATATAAGGGACCCTTCCTTCCCAGAGCCCCAGAAATCATAGCAAGAGAGCAGCTTCCTCACAGCTAGAACCAGGCATGGAGGCTGTTGGGTGGTGTGGGCGAGCGAAGACAGAGGATGAGAACGTGTGCTGGTATCTCTGCCAGCGCCAGCAGGATCTTAGCCCCTCACTGCCCCTCACACAGTAACTGTCAACCTGACACAGGCTTTCCTTAAGGAGCAGAGGATGTACAGATCTCTGAGAGTGGTTCACATGCCCCCAGAGATTCAGCAGCCACCCCTAGTGACACCTTGTAGGTCAATAGAAGGAGAACCAGACTATAAGGGGTGTTAAGTTGATACATTTAAGTGTCTTTGAGAAAAAATAATCACTCTGGGCTTCTTAATTATTTTTAATGTGGGGGACTTGGTTGGCTAATCTTGGAGGCATCTTGCAGATTGAGAGAATCTATGGCTCTGTTTAAAGGGGTTAGGAAACATGCTCACCCACAGATGGCCAGGAGCTAATTGTGAGAGATGGGCCCCTGAGTTGGAAGCTCTCTTATACACTCAACAGTTGTTAATTGAGCATTTACATATTCTGGACTCTCACTTAGACATGCTTGCTTACAGACTTTACAGTCCAGTGAAAGGCTGCAAAAAGAAACGAGGAAAGAGGTAAACAGCAGATCTCCCAGGGACACAACGTGCAGAAAACAGAAACAGGACAGGGCTATCATCTCCTTGTGCTGGAGGGGGAGGAGAATTCTTTGCAGGGTGGCTGGGGAAGACCTCTCTGGGTAAGAGAGAGGTGAGCAGAGATTTGAAGGAAGAAAGAGTAGAAGCATGGAAGGGATGGCCCAAGTCCTCTTAGAAAGAATCATGAGGGAGAAGTAGCTTCCTTGTCTCCTGAAGGGGTCAATGCAAGCTTCAGGTCTCCTTTCAAACTCACCTCAGAAGCATCCTTTGATGGCAAACTTATTAACCCTTCTGCTCCCTCAGCATAGCCTATTTCTGGAATCAGATGTCCTGGATGAGCTCTTACTTGTTATTTGTGTTTGATCAGTGTGCTTAGCCTTTCCAAGTCAAAACTGTCACTGCATGGTAATAATTTAAAACCCAGAGCTTTCTTCAGTGGCTGAGGAAGGCATTGGAGGAACAAACATACCTGTTGTCAGAAGCCACACAGCCCCACCCGAGTCTCCCGGGTATTGATAAGGTAAATCCTGGGCTTTAAAAACCTTTCCTTCCCACTCAAGGACAATCCCGGTAGCAGTGAGTGAGTCTGCCCCTGCTAACCTCACTCTGGCCAGGAGGCCAAGGCAGGAGAGCACTTGAACCACATGCCTGCTGGGACCACCTTGCAACCCAGCAGTGCTCAGTGACTGGGGACAGGCTGGGGAGCTGCCTGCAAATGTGATGGTACAAGAAGCCATTTAAAGTTTTATTTTACAAAACAGAATAAATTAAAAATGCATTAGGAACGAGGCCCTTACTTAACTACAGGGTGTGCTAATGGGCTTGGAGCCTGCACTCCCTCCTCCTTTAAGCTCTTAATGACTGAGCTTTAATGTATTTTATTTCTTGAAAAACAATCCCACAAGCGCTCAGTACAGTCAGAAAAAAACCATTTCTAAAATCATTAGACCGCTGCACGGTAAATATTCATCACAACCACAGCTCCCACCTGCCTGCAATGAGCCATCGATTTTTCTCCTTACCGTGCTTCGCTCCCTCCCTTGCTTTTCATTTCTTCCCTCTCTCCCACAACCTCATCTTCACTGGAAGCTCAGGCAAGGCTCTGCAAGGCTCTCTCTGAGGAGATACATCTTCAAAGCGGGCAGAAGAGTCTCTGTCAATATTCAGTCCAATGAGAACTTCCCTGCCACCTGCCGCAAAGCCTCCAGGTATCTGCGGTGGGTGAGGGGCTTTGTGGCCCTGAGAACCCACTCACATCCCTCACCTGAGGCTTAAAATATAGCAAGAGGCATAGCTCACACTGGGGAAATGATTACTTTTGCTCTTCTGGAATCTGGAAGGCACCCTCAGCCCAGGTAATATCATCAGTTGTCCTGGGCAAGTCACACTGCTGTCCTAAATCCTAGACACCCATGTTAGACACATTGCCCAATAGTTAATAGTTTATGATCTCGCCGGGCAGTGGTGGCACACGTCTTAATCCCAGCACTCAGAAGGCAGAGGCAGGCGGATCTCTGTGAGTTTGAGGCCAGCCTGGTCTACAAGACCTAGTTCCAGGACAGACTTCAAAGCCACAGAGAAACCCTGTCTGGAAAAACCAAAATAAATAAATAAATAAATAAATAAATAGTCTTAGGTGAAGAGTTTGGTTTCAACCTCACCATAACCCAACATAGCTATGCAACTATATGTGAATTGCTTAAGTTTTTGAGCTTGTGTTTCTTATTTTTAAATTATACATGTGCATATATGTATAGCTCAGTGGTATATAGCCTACTGGTAGAGAACAGAGCACATGAGTGAGATTCATAGTTCATAAGTTCAATCTCCAGTACTATTTTAAAATTACATATATATGTGTGTACATGTATATGTAAATATATGCATATAAATGAAACCTAAATCCAAAAAGGGTGTGCGAACTTTAAAGTACACATGAATATAAGTCACTAAGCATAGTATCTCACACCTATCGACTCAACAGAAGTAAGATTCTCTCTCTCCCCAGAATTATTCTTTACCTCTTGTGGGACATATAGGAACCTGGTCCTATGATAAGATGGAGTAGAACATGCAAGTTCTGGAATGGTCCTGTGAACAGAGCAAGGGAAGAAGGGGAAGGAGAAAGACTGCCCACTTGGCCTCTACACCCTTGTTCCAGGATGGAAAGCGAGTGGAAGTGGCTGGACTGCTGCAGGAGGATAGATCGAAAGAGAAAGGAGTTCTCCGAGCTACAAGTCTCCAGGCCCACCTTGTTCATTGCTTGGCATACCACCCTTTCATTGACCCTCCAAAGCTTTGCCAGGTCATCAAGATGATCATATCCAGTTAGCAAATGAGCAAACTGAAGGCCAACGAAGTTTGTTCTGAGGTGAGGGACAGAACCAGTTCACACGTCCAGACCTACCAACCCCATGGTTACATGTTAACCACATATCTCTTTAATTACAGCCTTTTCAAGACAATTATGACAGTGAGGGGATTTGTCACAAACATCATGCCAAATGGGTGTAACGTTAAATTTTTTGTGTATAATACCTACCACTTCTGCCATTCCTTACAGCTGCCATCAAAGAATAAAGATTAACAATGTAAGTTCTTAAGCTTCAGCTGGACTCCCAGCTAAGTGAGAAATCCATAGGCTTGAATGCTGGAGTGAGAGTCCTTGGCCCTGTTCTAAATTGTCTATTTCTTTCCCTCCATAGCTATGTAAATTGGTCTCACACATTGGTTTTCTTTTAAGGTTTATTTCTTTTAACTTTACACATATGAATGTTTAGCTCCATGTGTGTGTCCATGCCTGGCGTCCACAGAGGCCAGAAGAGGGCATTGGATTCCTTGGAAAGAGAGTTATAGATAGTTGTGAGCCACCATATGGATGCTGGGAATCAAACACATTCTCTATGAGAGCTATAAGCATTCCTAACCTCAAAGCAGTCTTTCCAGCTCCTGATTTTTTTTAAATTGATTTTTATTGAACTCTACAATTTTCTCTGCTCCCCTCCCTGCCTATCCTCTCCCCTTCAACCCTCTCCCAAGGTCCCTATGCTCCCAATTTGCTCAGGAGATCTTGACTTTTTCTGCTTCCCCCAGCTCCTGATTTTTAAAAAGCTTGTGAGGCACTGTAATAAGTATCTATTACACATCGTCTCAATTAATCTTTGCAACACCATCCCCATTTTACAGATGCATGAAAAGGAATGTTTCTTTAGGTTGAGTAACCATCAAGTCATGTAGATAATGCAGGGTTTACAATTAGTCTCTCTTACTAAGATTATAAAGCTAAAAAATAGTCTTTCATACCATTTTTGACAATATGATGTAACTTAGTAAGTAACTTAGTTGATGTTTCTTGGGAATCTCCTAGAACACAGTTGGGGTTTTTGTTTGTTTGGTTGGTTGCTTGGTTAATCTTTAAAGGATAGATTCATCTACCATGCCCCTGGCTGTTCTTCTTCAACTAAAACATGTTCATGAAGCCTGGACCTCCAGTGTTCATTTTGGAATCGAGAAGGGAAAACTCCACATAATAGCAAAGCATCCTAGGAAGACGAAGGAGCAGAGGTTCTTGGTTGAGGTGCAACAGCCTTCTGTTGCCTCATTTATGTGAAGAACAATTAGCCTCTGTTTACTCATGAAAGTTTGTTTTACTATTGCTTGGAGATATATCTAATCCTATGTGATACACAAAGTGATAGTATTTAATTTTTATTGTTATGGTTTCTTTTTTAATTTGTTCTTCAAGTTTCTATGACAAAGAACTCATGTAGCTGATCTTCAGGGAAGCCTGTCATGCATACGTGAACATAATGTTTATCTCAATCAAGTCTCTCCAAGGCACAAGGACAAAGAACTATTGTGTAAGAAACAGAAGAAAGGTTCAAGGGGTTAAAGTTGCTAACTGGCAGAGTTGGTGGTGATGGAATGTCTAGAGGTAACAGCAAATCAACCATCAAGTCAGAAGTGACAGAATGAGGAAGACAGGGGATCATGGTATTATCTCGGATTTTTATTATTTTATTATCCAAGGGGGTTGTAAATTGAAAATACACATCTGCACACAAGTACATGCACACACACAGGCTGGAACCTATGATTCTGGTTTTGACCATTAGATTGCATTTTGACCATTAGGTTGCCTGCTAATAAGCATACTGATAGGATTGTTGAATTTAGGGCCATTGAACTGAAGATATAAATAGGCCATACAGCAAACAACCACAAAGAGAGGGAAAGTTTTAACTAGGCCAGTGGTGACAGGGTGTAATTTGTTTCAGATAACTTATGTACATCCTCAAAATGAATGCCAGGACAGAAATTCTATTAAATAAACTCATGGCAGATAAAAAATGCAACCCGAGGCTATTGGATTACAGATTCCAGTTTTTAGCTACTATAGTATCTGATGCTTGCCCAAACCTGGATGTTTGCCAGTAAATGTTGGATAAATATGAGGAAAAGATTATCCAGAGAAGATAAAACAAATTCCATCCCTGCCACATGAGTACCATATTCAATTTCAACCAGCGATTTCAAAGATTTAGATCTCAAAGGCTTTTCCCACTTCCCTACCCTCAGGAAGGCCAACACTTAGCAGATAACATGAAGGCTATCCTCCAGCTAAATGCCACTTTGTTCTGGAGGCAGGAAGAGGGTAAGAGATATGTGGACCCAGCTCTACTTGATAAGACAGTGATGATTAGAAAAAGACAGCTCTATACTGATGATGGTTCAGAAGATCCAGAGGTGACCAAATCCAGGCTCTGTGCAAAAAGAGGTCGGCCTTTTCAGCACCTTGGAGAGGGCACACACTTTCTGAGGGAAAGACACAATGATAATGCTAGAAGCCCTGAAATTTCCCCAGTGGACCTTGTGATAACTCCATTGCTGGGACCTGGGGCATTGAGGGAGTTATTCCCTTATGTTGGAAGATAACCCTCTTTGTTTTCACTGGGTCACTGTAGGTACACAGCAAGACTCAGAAGGCACTGCTTTCCACCATGACCAAAGATCATCGGTTGGAGAAGGCCTCCTGATACATACTACAAGGAGCTCAAAATGATTGTTTAGTGAATGAATCATGCAAAGATTATTTTACAGTGCCTTTGTGATTGGGACTGTTGTCTTCGGGATGCACTACATATTACAGCAGAGACATGGAACTGTCGAGACTAAGTGATTAAATATCTCAGTGGTTAGGTTTAAAGGAGATAAGATACCTAATCTTGAGACTTCATATACTAATGGAGTTGGAAAAAGTTGAATTGATTTGTTAGTTCTTTATTACAGATATATAAAATAGAGAAAAGCAAAGGGACTTTTTTTTAAGGGAAAACAGTATTTGTGAAGGAAGTTTGTCTACTCTATTCCTTTCTATGGAGGAAGAACTTGAGGAAGTGAATCATATCTGTAGGAGGAGGTATTGTGGCCTAACCAAAGGAGAACTGCTCTGAGTACCCCTAGATATTTCCTGTATTCACTTCTGACACAGGAAAATCATGGAGGGAATATGAGCATGACAGGGATGCTGAAATTAGAGACAAACAGGAAAGAATTGGTCTGGTCCCTTCATCAGCAAGATTTTTTGGGTCCCCTACCCATCGATACATACCCTATGACTAAGAGCTAGATTGATGCATTCAGTAGGGTTTTGTTGTTGGTGGTGTTTGTTATCTTTTTTCCCCTTTTTCAGGGTGAGGACAATTAAGAGGAAGAGAGACGGTGGACGATGCCCCTGACTCATATTTACTTTCCATTTTGAGATGCAAGTCAAGCCACTCACATTGGTGTAGGGAATATGGCAGTTAATAAACATTCAGCCTGAAGTGACTGAAAAGGTAAATAAGCAGGCTGAGACATTGTCAGGGATGTCTTTTCCCTAGTGAGAGAAGGAGATCTGACATATTCAATGGGTCTTCTCAACTGTCAACTTTATTGGACTAAGACATGCCTAGGAGATTAGCAGAGCACAGGTACAAAGATGTTTCAGAGATGAGTAGATCACGAGGGCTCAGACCTAATGGATGGATTAATCCCTTGAGAGAGTCACAGTATGATGCCCTTATTTGGAGGTGTTGTAAAGGGGGAGAGGCACAGTTGGAGGCTCATCTTTGCAGCTCTATCATGCCCTGGTCCCATCCTGTACCCCGTCTCCCTGCTTCCTGTCTGTCATGTGAATGGGGAAGATCCTTTGCTGTGTTTCCACTGCTGTGACATTCTTCCCAAGTGCATGGGATCAGACAACCGTGGGTTAAAATAAATCTTTCCTCCCTTGGGTCACTCTTGTCAGACATTTGCCATAGCAAGAAGCAAGACAACGACAATATCCACAATCATTGTAAAAGTGAATGTCTCTACCCCAATGTGTTTGCGACATTTAGTCAAACTTGTTACATTCATAATGCAACATAAAGTACAAAACTCAAGACACAAAATTGCATGTGTGCTATGATTACAGTTTGTAAAATAATATGCAAAGAACTAAAAAAAATGACAGGGCTAGATGAAATGATGAGTAATTTTAATCTTCTTTAAGCCTTTATTTTTCAAATTTCCTCAGTGGATTTATATTACTTTCATAATCAGGAAAAATATTCCAAAAATTTTGCTTTCTATATGAGGTTTTTCCCCCCAGGGCCCACTTTTGGGTACAGGCTCTCCATCATTCTTGGCTTCCTTGATGCTAAAGTTCCCTCCAAAGACAAAGGCAGACATACGATTTGAGAATGGACTACAGCTCCAGTCTAGCTGCAGTCTGTGTCAGAGACTTATTTTGATATCTGACCTAGGCCTGCGGAGTCACAGCTTCTCAGATGATGGACCTGGGGCTGCATGGTCTTTTCCACTGGAAACTGAGCATTTTTAAAGGAGCTATGTTCTCAGGGGGAACTGATTACTATGTCAGCTCCAATTGGCTTTCCTGGGACTAGAGGGGCAGAATAGCAAGTGCTTGTAGTACATCATGAGAAGCCTGGTGGGATTTTATCCATATAAATAATCCATATACTGTCAGATTAGATTTTTCATCCTTTGACATAGAAGAATGCTTAGAACAAGGTTAGAGAAACAGGACTTTCCCAAAATGCAGTTGTTTGTCTGAAGATAAGGCTTAGATGAAATAGTTTGCACAGAACCACTGACTCAAGCCCTCAACTGCAAGCATCTAGCTATGTTCATGTTCAGTTAAAGAGCCACAGCCACCTAGACGCCACTGGCCTCAATAAAGGAATAAAAGGAAAACTGTTAGGGTTTGGAAGAAGGCAACAAAATAAGACTGCATTTCTACTAACAATTTTCTTTATCCAAGTGTTTACACTCTTTTATCCAATTTATACGAGCAAAGATGTAAAAAATAGAAAACTAGCAAAATGCAAAAAAAGGAGCTTCTCAAAGGCTATCTCTGGGATGTCACTGCAGTGCCTTGATGCCCTACTTTGCTTCCAGCAGACAACAGGGGTTAGGAAGAGGGCTGTATGGAAGATGGGCCTGCATTCCTACAGGCTGGGTGTTCATGGCTTATGCCTGGGCAGTAGTGACTCCTCATTTGTCCCATCACATACAAAAGCCACAGTTCCAGCCAAAGCCAGCCACCACTCTTCTCAGAGGACATTCCTCTGTACTAAGAAGAGTATCAGTCTCTCAGACCCACTCACTCCTGCTTCTTACTGCTCAACCCCTTTCCATAGGGAGCAAAGCCTTTAAGGGAGTGCAAAGGGAAGATCTTTGTGTAATCGAGTCCCTTGAGAGGTAAACAGCATTCCTTAGATTTACATTAAAGGGTAGGGGACTAATATAAATTGTGTTCCTGTGCTGACGGCAAGTTTTCATAGCAGGTGAAGGATAGAGATCAAGAGGTGATGTGTGCAAAGAAGAAAAAAAGATCTAGCTGCCAAGAAAGGAGGAAAAATATAAAGGAAGGGTGAGGGTGGTGAAGTTAATCTAACCTCAGCAGTTTGCGCCGAACTGGTGCGGTTTGCAAAAGGACACAGAAACCTTCTAACTCTGGGTGGGAAACTGACACGCACTGAAAAACCCTCTGGTGTTTCTAATTCATTCCTCAGTTTTCAACCCCAGACTCCCACTAAGAACAGGAGAACTATTAAAACCAGGGTTTAACAACGCCGCATGCATAGTACACTTTCAATTATCCAGCCATGAGATGCCAGTTTGCCAAATTTGCCTTTGCAGTTGTGCATTTAACCGGTATTTATTTTTAAGCGAACTGGGCAGGAGATGGGAGGAAAATCGGGCGTATGAGTTAGGGAATGCTATCTACATGGCAATTACAACACCAGCTTCCATTCCAAAACCATTTGTGCTTCCCTTCCGAAGCACTTTCCATTACTGGCAGTGACTCCTCACACCACCTCCAAGAATTATCCAGTCTTTGACCACAGAATTTGGCATTGTCATAGATGTGGGCCCCCAGCCAGGGTTTGAAATGCCTTTGTTGTATATAGCAATATCCATCACAATAATGCTGGGTCAAAGCGCTATAATGTGATTTCCCACAATTAACTCATGTTAGCCTCAGATCGATTTCATTTCCTTCCCTCCTTCCCCATGCTCATAATGGTTGCCCTGTCAGTGGTCTTGTCCTTTCTCTACTCCCTTGGAAGAAAAGCCGCCTTTCTCCTACCTAAGACTACCCTCACCTACCCTCTCCTACTCAAGGCTATCCTCACCTACTCCCTCTCACCTCCTCAGGGACCAGAAACTCCTCCTTCTGATGTCACCTGTCTTTCTGGCATTTTATTCTTCTAAGACTGGAGGCTGACTGTGGTCACACAAGCAGCTCAAATCTCTCTTACCTTAACAAAAACTAAGAAAATTGCCTTGAGATGTTGGGAAGATGGCTCAGGCAATGAAGTGTTTGCTGTACAAGCACGAGAATCTGAGTTTGGGTCCCCAGAACCTTTGAGATGGTGGCACATCCTTGTAATCCTAGCACTGGGGAGTCTAGCCAAAATCAAGAACCTTTGGTTCAGAAAGAGACCCTGTCCCCAACACCAAGGTAGAGACAGATGGAAGAAGACAGCTGAAATCAACCAATGGCCCCCACTTAGATACTCACACACACATATACATGTTAGCATGCACCAACATACACATATACACACATACATACACACACATGCACGCACACACACACACACACACACACACATGCATGTACATGTACGCAAGTGCACACACACACACACACCTCCATTCAATGGCACTTCTCTCTGCAGTTCTGTTTCTTTTCTTGTTAAGAGAAGGTAAGTTTCAAGCACTGCCTCCCTCCCCCTCTCTCTCATTCTCAGCCTGACTCATTCTGCCACCTCTCTGCTAGTTCTCCACTGAGATGAATCCCACCAGCAGGCTCTTCTTGGTATCCACCTTTTTTTTTCTTTCTGAGACTGGGTTTCATTGTAACTCAGGCTCACCTGGAACTCATGATATAGCCCAGGCTTGCCTAGAACTCACAGCTAATTTCCTGACTTTATCTTCATAGTTCTGGAGTAATAGATTCTTCTATTTGCTAAGGCTACAGGACCCTTTCCAGTCCATAAGTTACTTGTCTCCCCTACATTTGGCTTTAATGACCACGTCTCCTGGAAATGTACCTTCACTTTCTGACCCTTATAGTGGGATAGTATTTATGCTTTTATAAATAAAGCTTGCATGAAGATCAGAGAACAAAGCAGCCACAGTAGTCAGCCATACAGGCCAGGAAGTGGTGGCACACACCTTTAATCTCAGGACTCGCAGAGACAGAGGCAGATGGATCTCTGTTCTTTCAAGGCTAAACCGGGTTACACAAGACTGAATCTGTCTAAAAGAGAAACAGAGTTCACACAAAAGTGATCACAACATGTGGGATCACACACCTTTATTCCCAGCTCTAGGAAGGTGGGGAGAGGAGTGATATGGTGGGGGCAGAGAGAGGAATATAAGGAAGAAGAGACAGGAATTCAGTGGAGGGTGGGGTGTGGAGTCTTTAGGATTTGTGGAGACAGGATCTCACCCATTTTTCGTCTGAGATAGAAATAAGAGCCAGTGGCTGGCTGCTTTGCTTTTCTGATCTTCAGGTTGAACCCCAATATCTGTCTCTGGGTTCTTATTATTCGTGCTATAGATCCTGTCCTACCATTGCTGCTCTGGAAAATTCTGGACATTCCTTGTCCATTTCTCACCTGAGTTTCCCTTTTTCTCCTCACCTTGTGAATGTTGATGGTTCCCAATGTTATTGTCTAGAGCGCTGTCACTGACTCTACACATTGTCTTGGGGTGGTGGGTGTTGTCCTTTATTTTGGTTCAACCACTATCGCCAAGTGACGGCTCTTGCCTGTGTCTCTCCTCCCCAAACCTTTCCCAAGTTCCAGTCTCATATATCTATTTTGAATAGTTGAATTTGGGCATATCTACAATCAAGCATGTTAAGTCTGTGGCCTGTAATCACATGCAGCCCTTTGTGGTAAAGGGTTGAATACAGCATGATACAAAATCATACTTAAAACATTATACAATTTTTTTAAAACTCAATTGCATGGTCTTCAAATGTAAATTTTGTAGATGTTGCAGTCTTAAAAAGCTGGACATACCTGAAAGTTTAAGGTTACAATTTCCAAAACTGAACTAGCACCTTTTTTCCTATAAAAGTTAAATTCTTTCTAAAGGATCTTTTATTGTAAGCCCTAAACCTACCAAATAAATGAGAAAGTTGTTTATTGTGACCAACATGGTCTTTGGCGGGATCACAGCCGCTGCCTACCTCTTCCAGAGATCACCAGAACCTTCTCCCCAGCCTAAAGTACCTACCTCCACTCCTCTTTGGCCAACAGGACTTCTTGTATCCCATGGAGGCATCATAGTTGAGTTTCCCCCTGTGTATCCTCTGCTTAGAATGGCCTCCGTCTCATTTCCCTTTCATTTTTTTCAAGTCCTACTACAGAGCAGCCTGTTCTCTGTGGGCTCTCTTGTGTCAGAGAGGAGATTTGGTTCAAGTCCTAAGCCTTGCACATATTTGGGCTATTTTATGTATTTCCTAGGGTCCTACATTTTTGTGGTGTATTTATCTTAGGGATTTGTTTTATTAATCTCCATATCTCCCAAGCCTCTCTCTGGCCTCTAGAAAATGCTCAGTCAATGCTTTTGTACCAAGTTGATTTTTCTCCTCCTAGACTGAGAATCAAGTGAGTATTCTTGGTAAAGGATGAGTGTCTCTGGACTGTTTTTCATTATTTTGAGAAGGGAAATCAGCAGGTTTCACCTCATAGCCTTCCCCTTCCAATCTTGTTTGTCTCCAATTCTTTGATGAGTCACTGACACGCTTCTCAAAGTGCCCAAAGCATAGAGAGCCTCCAAGTGGAGGAACTGTCTTAGAGTGAGTGCTGCTGGGTAAGGAAGTACATTTGTTAGAGAGTAACTCCCAACTGAGCATGCTCGGAAAATCAATACCTTGCTGAGTTTAATAAAGGACAACAACTCAGAGAAGAAAGCTCTCTCATTCATGTTAAAATCAAGGTCATCAGTATAATAGGAAGGCAAACAGATGCTCCCAGGTCTAAACTTTTCTGGGGAAGGAGCAGGAACTTGGGACTTAATTAATAAAGGAGTAGAGAGCAGCTTGGAAAAATTCTCTTTCTAAATCTTTGGGAACACTAGCCTGTGAGTAACAGTATAAAAAATAATGTAGGCTGATAACGCAGCTCAGGGCTTGCCCAGAACGTGAAAAGTCATAGATTTCAAATCCAGCAACTAAAAACTATCAACAGTTTCAGACTCTGCAAGTCCGACTGTCCTTGTCATCTCTTCTTTCTATCACCCTCCATTCTACCAAGACCTCCATTTCCTCTAGCTTCCCTATTTCTGATATCCTAGCTGTATTCTTCCTCCTCCCTTTATACACAGTCAAATGACAAGTCCCATTTAACTTGCCAACGAAGCGTTTTCCACTGCTATGCTTCCCTGTCCGTTCCCACTGCCGTGGCCTTTGTCTGGACCCTGATTCTGTACCTTAAAGTTCTTCCCAAGCATGTTGCCCTGTGGAGAAGTTACCTAACTTCTTTGTCTGGCTGTTTCAGTTTCTTTTGGTAATTTCTTTCCTCACCTTAAGAACCTTCAACTATTTCATCACACACACTAGAAAATTCAGACGCTCTACTCTCTAATATTTATGATTGCTTTATGTGGGGGTGGGGGAACAAAGAGACATGCTGGAAATCAAATGTAGAGTCTTGAGCATGCTAAGTAAGTACTGTACCACTGAGCCCTTGTGATGCATTTTTAGGTGCTCTCTCTAACATGAAAGTGTTTTTCTGTATTGACCCCAGTTTACACTTATATCCTATTTCTCAGGTTGACCTCCCGCAGGTTGTTTTGTATAATCAAAACTATTTCTTCTATGTTGTCATTCTCAGGTTTTGGAAAGCTTATCTTCAAAATAAAAACACCCTTCTGAGTCAGACTCAAATGTGACCTCTGACATTTGACCTGGTTCCTTTGTTACTAACCAAGGCAATGTCTCCTATATCAACATGCTAAGCACTAACATGATGCAGCTTGCCTCCTGTCTCTGGGATGTGTGTGTACCACCAGACCAACTTCTGCAAGTATGTCAAGAGAAAATGTTATGTCATATCAACTAGGACTTCTGCAGTTTTAATTCAGTGTCACACTTGTGGATGGTTCATACTCATAAAAGAAGTGAATGAAGTAGTAGAAGAAAAATTCCTGGGACTTTAGAGGGATGTGCCACCCTGGGTCAAGAGTCTTTCTCTGAAGGATAATCTTCAGGACCAGAATTTCTGCTGCTTTCCCACCTACCTTGCCATCCGCTTCCCAAATCAGTCACAAATAAATCTGAATGAGGAAATAAGCAGGAAATTGCCTTGGGGTGGATACATTGGGGCCTGTTTTGGAGGAAAAGGGAGGTGATGTTTCAATGAGAGTAGATGAAGGCAGTCAAGGAAAGAGGTAGCAGACACATGACTATGAATGACACAGGGGAACGGGATAGTCGTTGTTCTTGCAGGGTCAAAGATCCTCACATAGATACTTGCACCCATCCCTTTGTCTATCAGACAGTTGAGTTGAGAGACCACAAAGAAACTCTCCCCAGAAATCCCATGCTAAACAAGGAAATTCTGAAGCCCTGGCACCAGTCAGAGGGGAAGCTTGCCTCTAGAAAAAACAATTCACAGCACAGATGAGAGTTAGGGCCTGAGTCGATGATATTTCAGTGATGAGGAGGACCAGACCTTAACCAGGACTGTTTGATTATGAATACTGTTTGCCGCTACTGAAACCTAAACCTATGTCAGGATCCAAAAGGCAGCCTTGGGGTCACTAGACCTCTTCGTTCCTCTTCTCAGTGTCATCACATGAAATAAATCTCTTTTCTCTGCCTTTTGCTCTTGCTTGCCTGATTAATTGGCTTATTGAGAATGAATGGCCGAGCTTAGACTGTGACTCTGACAGCTCCAGCTGTCCAGTGAATTTAGAATGGAGAATATGGAAGAGAGTCTTCCCAATAGGGAGTGAGGAACTGGGGATGCTAAGAAGGGAGTGGACAATGGCTTACACAGGTACCTAAGGGCCAGGCAAAGTACACTAACTATGCCTTCCTCTGGGCCCGTGTTCAACATAATCCCAGTGAACTTGAAAGTCAGGGTGTGAGAAAGACGCACACAGTCTTGGCTCTGCCACTTCCTATTTTAGGGGGTGCTGGGAAAGTGATCTGACTTCCATGCCTCAGTCTCCTTGTCCTAATAGGGGCTGTTCTCACTCCTGGGCTTATTAGAGCACCAAACAAGGAAATCACTTAGAATAGTAGCTAAATTATACAAGGTATTTAGTTGATTATCCTAGAGAAGACTCCCCCAACATCAGGTTCCAACACTTTGTGTCATGAAATTCATCAAAAACAGATCAATATCAAAACTCAAGAGGCCCACCCTAGAAAAGACTTCTCTCTGTGCTCAGTAAAGTTTCTCAGGGCAGAGCCAGGGAGCTGACAGCAAGTTCAGACCTTCTGAAGCTGGGTTGGTGAAGTTCTTGCTGTGCAAGAATGAGGCCCTAAGTTAAATCCCCAGAATTTACATAAGGCATCAGAGAGCTCAGTGGGACAGTAACAAGCAGAGCCCTTCAACTCACTGGCTAGACAGCCTCGCCTACTTGCCAAGCTCCAGGCTGGGAGAGATTCTGTCTCAAGGTGTATGAGAAAGTTCGAGGGAGGAAAGCAGAGCAGAAACGGGGTGTTTGTATTATAATCTCAAAACAATAAAAGAAAACAAACAAACCAGGCGAACAGTACATAAGGAACGGCATCTGAGGTTGACTTCTGGTCACGTGTGTGGTGCGCGAGCACGCACATGTGCGAGCGCGTGCGCACACAGACACACACACACACACACACACACACACACACACACACAAACTCTGAAGCCTGCACTGGGCAGGAGACCCAAAGAGGACCAAGGCCAAGGTCAACTACCCTCATTCCTTGCAGGGGCAGAGTCCTACAGAGAAGGAGAATAAGCTCAGGGGGAAGGGGGTGGTGCAAAGCTGGGAGCTAGCCACCCCCTCGGGGAAGAGCACTAAGCTAGGAGCTTCATTAGCAAGAAGTTGACTTCAGAGCAGCCACAACCTCGCCCTATCTCTAGCAAAGCTCTGAGAAAGTCAGAAAACAGGTATTTGGGGAGGCTTTCTCAAAATCCCTGTGAACACATTCTTAGCCAAGAATGTAAGTTGAGAGCAAGGAGCTGCCAACTTGTGCACGGGCTGAGTATTTATGAAGTGAGCATTACATCCCCCTCTGGGAAGCAGGACTGACACAGCAAAGAAACTTAATGAGACTCAATATCCTGCTCCTTTGCTCCTCCTTTGCAAGGATTGGAGCGCAAAGCTCCCGAGTTGCGGAGGTTATGTGATGCAAAGTAAAAAGCAAGGAGGTTTGCAGAAAGTGTCTGTTAAGTTTTCCTTGGACTTAAAAGGCCAGTGGGGACCTTTCTTTGCAAAACAAGAAAAAATGGGAAATAAACAAAGCCTGTATGGTATGAGGAGATCTTGCAAATTTTTTCTTTCATTACTTCTGCCAGAAAGGAGCCCACAGGCCTGATGTCGTGTCTGCAAACCTTTTTCTAAGCAGCCCTCAAGGGGATGGCTAGACCCTCTACAGAGCACAGCTCTCCAAACGGGAAATGTCACCATCTTTAAAAGACAACTATGTGGCTGGAAAAAAATAAAAGCTGTCCCTTTCCTTCCTACCAGGAAAGCCATGATCAAAACAAACAAACAAACAAACAAAATACAAACAAGAAGCTTGTCTTGAGGCTGAAGGGAGTGTAGAGTCACATGATCCAATTCCCTTCCAAGTGCCAAACACTAGACACACTGCATAAATTATCTGTTGGGAACACTAAGATAAGAGTCTAACCTTGGCTGAAAAAATGCAGGATGAATTGGGAAAGAAACACAGAGAGACAGACAGAGACTGAGAAATGGAGTGGGGAAGGAAGGATGGGAGGGAGGGAAGGGAAAAGAAGGAAAGACAGAAGGATCAAATAAGTTTAAATCTTAGGTCTGCCCGTTGTGGACAGGTCAGAACTTCAGTTTTCTTGCCCTGAATCAGGATGTCTGCTGCACAGATGTGGGATTTCCTAGCCCAGAGCCCATCATTCACTTGTTTGCCTTAAACATCGGTTGTAATCGCGATGAGAGTGAGGTTTGAATCTGCAGACGTGCAGTTGAGTTTGACTTTGCCTGGAAGTCACTCATTGTGTTGCCGGACAAATCATTCAGCTTCTGGCTGCAGACTCCACCAGTGACCACCAGAAACAACCTATCTGATAAGACTGCTTGCTGGTAAGGTGATGGGAGATAATTTCCACAAAGCACTGAGCCCAATGCTGTGCCCTTTCAAATTGTCTGTGGACAGAAGTTAAGACTAGTTACTTGCTGGCAGGGATTTGGGGATTGGGGTGCTATAAACAGCAGTTAGCTTCCCAGGTATTTCAATAGTGACAGGTACAGACTCCCAGTGGTTCAACGTGATCTTGAATGAAAGCCCAAAGTGTAACTAGCCTGGCTGTCAACAAAGTGAGATTGATCAGGTTTAAAAAGCACTGGAACCAAACCCCTCCCTGTTCATCAGCCCCTTGGAAGAAGAGGGAGGAAACTCCAGGGCTTAAAGTACTGGTCTACAAAACAGGATCTGAAATGCATTTTGGTTCTGGGTGGAGACATGACATTTTGAACTACCAAGAAGACAATAAGATGACAACCTGGCTGAAGATTCTCTGGTTGAGAAAAAAGATATACCATTGCCCCTTTCCTTTATAGTAACCCAAGTAGGCCTGTCAATCAACTGGACAGGAAAACACACTTTAGGGGAATATGTCTGTTCTACAAACTTCAGGAATGGCCTAAAACCTGTTTAAGATGGAGTTGAAGCAGTGGTTCCTTTAACCATTGGCCATGCTCACTTCACTTTCCTCCATAATAAAGTCACCCTGTCTTCTATGCTGTGCTCTGCATCTCTCATCCGAATTCTTTCTGTGGAGAAAACAAAGACCATGGAGCCAATAGGAGGGCAGAGTAAGATCCTGGTGACAGGAAGAGCCAGGGAGCGGGCAAACATGCAGAAAAGCTGCACTCAAAGAGTTTGCAGGTATCTGAGCAGGAGCCCGTCCATCCTCCTGGCTCAGGAGGGAAGAGGGGTGGAGATTTGAAAACTCTGTTTCTACCTTTGGGGCTGTAGCATCTAACTCAGAAAGCACTGCCTACCTGTCACTCACTGTAAAGAAAGTGTTAGACATCACAGTCCACACACCAAATTGCATTGTTAGGAAAAAGGACAGCCGAACCATCTCGCTCTGCAGTAAACACGGTGAAGATGTCATGGAGAGAGCAGGTAGGAGGAGAAGAGTAGAGAAGGCATCTGACTTTCCTGCCCCACCCATGGGGTCCTGGCCCAGAGGATAATTCCTCTTCTTCTTCCTTGCTGGATTCTTCCCTGCTCTTGGTGAGCTGGGAAGTTGGGATGCTCCAAGCTTTGCCAGACTCATCTGTCATCTTCAATGACAGTATGAGTTTATTAAGAAGTTAGACGCTGTGTCTTCGCTGCCAGGTCTTGAGAAAGGTTGATGATTAATGTTCCCGAGGCTAGGAAGCAGAAAGAGGGAGGAGCCTGTGCTTCTGCCCTCTTGCAGTGAGGAAAAGGAGGCCAAATAGGTATTTGAAGGGTACAAGAAGTGCAGAGTCAGCCCTCAGGAACTCTGTATTCTATCCTGTTTGAAGGAGACACAGCCAGCTCAAGGATTTTTGTTGGCTTACAGAGACTCAGGTGATGTTCATTATCAGTCCCTTTGTTTGGGACAGTCTCATATTCAGGAAAATATGTGAATCAAGGTATGGTTGCCTAATGACCTTCTATTACTTTCTAAACCAAGTTCTGGAAAAAGACCACCTAGATTTTAACTCACATCTCTGAACACACACACACACACACACACACACACACACACACACACGGCTATATGTATTGAGAAGGTGACTGAGAGTAATCTTCAGCATAGCAAACAGGAGTCCCTGCCTCTGTTCTTCTACTTACTGAGGGTGTTGCATTTAGATGTCATTGGTACAATCAATGACTTTTTCCCCTGCATCTCTGAAGTGGGTAAAATAATGTAGCTCATTCAATTGATACTTACAGACTTATTGATTGTATAGCTATGTACCAAAAATAATGGTAGGGCTCCTAAGATGAGTAAGACATGGCTTCTTCCCCTTGAGGATCTTGTAGTTCTGTGCCCTCGTATCAGATATTCATGTGTCCCTTCGCGTCCTATGATTTCACTTGTCTCGTATCCCATTTGCCATTGAAGCTTTTGGGTTTATGTAGGCTCTAAATGTTACACAGGGACATTATGATGACAACTCATTTTCTCTTAACTCTGCTGTACAACTCCTGTCTCCTAGCTCAAGGGTTACTTGTTGATGGGGAGGCATGGGGGCATCTCTGGTCCTTGTTTAGTACCTATACAAAGACAACCCCAAAATGTAATGGAGGTAACAGCCCTAGGGGCAAGGCTTTGACCATCACATAACAAAATCCATAGATAATTCTTCAGGAGTTCTTTCCCCGGGTGGACTTTGGTAACTACAGTTTGCACGGCTTCTTAAAGATTGTCTTGTGAATCTGGGTGATGGTCACATTTTGCCAGCTACCAGTTTGTAACACATCCTCACAACAGAGGAGCTCGCTGTTCTTCCCTTCTTCCCTCTTGATCATTTTGGTCCTGGAGAGGAATAAAAAAAAAAACACTATAAGCTTGTGCAACTTTTTATTGGTCTGTTCTATGAGGAACACAGGTCAACACAGTTGATCTCAGGAGTGACCGAGAAGGTAGACTTTCGGATGAGATTTTGCAAGTGGAGTATCTACACTCTGGGAGCAATAAGGACTCCATTGATAGCCATGAGGAGGGTAGTAACAGTCTGTAGCATATATATCTCAGGTATAAAGTCTGAACATTTAAATACCTGGTCACTTGAAATGAAATATAGGAAGAGGTATTGGAATATGCAATAGCTATGATACTTGAGAAGTATGGTGGTATCTGTGATAATAGGGTAGGGAATGAGTTGGAGTTTGTTAGCCATATTGGAAGCCTTAACTAAAGGCTTAGGAAAGTTATCTGTCAAATCAGAGCAAAATGTGAATGTTAGAAATTCTCTATGGGAGCTTTACAGAGACTTTTATTCCCTAAAGCTGCAGGACACACAGTGCTGAAAATCAAGCCCAGAATCTAATCACAAGAATGCTCTATCTGCTGAGAAGACACTGTTCCCATCCTCTTACTGTCATACATTTGAGTTGGAGCTTAGCTAGGAAAAGAGAGGAATTATGAAACCCAGAGTGGGAGCATTCGGGTGGATAAGCCCACGAATTTAGAACTCTTAGGTTTATCTGAAACCTATAAGTTGGAAAAAAAATTATTTTCTCTTGTTGGTATAAAATGCTATCCTCTTGCCTGAGAACTAGGTATACTGCAAGCGAGGCAGGTTTCTAACAAAATAATGATTGTTCTCTTCAATATCGTCTGCCATTCATTATGCCTCCATAAAGATCATAAGATCTCAGTCTACCACAAACATGGAAGTGTAGTTCTTGGTTCAGGAAGAAATAGTTGCATGCTGAATGATTTGTAGACACTCTCTTCTCTGTATTCAAGATCTAGGGTAACATAAGTAGTGAGTCTTTGGCAGAGTAGGAGTCAAATTGAGACCTAGATAAGAAATGCTGATTAATGTGGGTGATTTCACCTACATTCTTACAAGAGAACATATAATGTCACTAGAGCATTTCAGGGCATTGGCCCTAGGAAACAGAATGAAGACTTTGGGGACCCCTTTTGGTATCAGAGAAGAAATCAGAAGGCTCAAGAAAGCAAGAATGTTAGCATGATGTGCCGGGTGAGATCTGAGAGCCCATTCACCACCCAGGTCTTCCAGGATTTTCTGTGGTGAGCCCCTGCAATGGAGCACTGAGGGACATCTGGATGAGACACTAGTTGCTTTGAGAAGCTAAATGATGGCTTTCCTCCTTAGGTTGAAACTGTTGGTGGGATTATGATTCCTAGTAGCAGGGACTTTGATAAAGACTGAAGAAAGGCAGAACTTGGGGCTGCACTTACTTAGCAGAGACATGGCGGTTATGATCACTGTGATGGAGAGCAAGAGTAGAATCCGAGGTGTCTTGCATATGAGGATACTCTGTGATAGCACGCTGGTAAATGATTAATAACCATCCTCAAGTAAAAAGACAATCCTTCTTTATGGACATTTGCCAATTCCCACAGTATAAGTACCTCCATCATAGCCGTTTTTGAGCTGCCAGTCTGACTCTACTGAATGTTGATGTGGGGAGGGATGTGCATTGTCAGCACTCTGGATAGTGGCTAACATACCATGATTTCCCTAGAGTCATCTGCTGTTTCTCAATTTTATATAAATACACTTAGACACAGTTATATACCATAAATAGTGTGTGCTTCTCAGATTTATACACATATACATGTATAAAATATATGCACATATAAAGCTATTTATCAGCCGGGCAGTGGTGGCGCTCTACAAGAGCTAGTTCCAGGACAGGCTCCAAAGCCACAGAGAAACCCTGTCTTGAAAAACCAAAAAAAAAAAAAAGCTATTTATCAGTTAGTCACTCATTTATTTCATTGATCTCAGGGATCAAATAGTTCCAGAGGTCACGAACTTAAGAGAAAAGTGGGTTTCCTCCAGGAAAGACCCAAAATGTCACAGCAGTGACACATTCCTAACATTCCTCTGGTCCTTCCCTATAGGAGCATGTGGCCATTTGCCACTGTCTAGTCAGTAGGATACCTTGACTTTTCAATAAGGGCGGGGCACAGGTTCTGACAGAGTGACATGAGTTCTGACTCAGGTCCTACAATGCCATCATAAGTTAAAAAATTACTTTATGTTTATGAGTAGAATCCTGCCCCTAGTCCATCCACAGTTAGTCCATTGAATCTGCAGGCATGATCCATGGTTACGGCCCTAGTCTCCAAGTATATATAATTCAGACAGATGTAGTTAGCAGAATGCTCACTTTTGTCCTCTGACCTGTGAAATAAGGGTCACAAAGCTAGTAATAGCCAAGTGGAAGACTCTGAAATTGATCAACTTCCTACTCTCCACACTGACTGAAGTAAGAATCAGAAACACAGTCTAGGGAAACCAGGAGGTTAGTATGACTGTCAAAGTCTTATACAGTTAAATGTTCTCATCTTCATTTCATTTAAATGGAATAAACAAAAAACTGCATTAAGGCATTTATATCTAGCCTACCATAAATTTAAGGAAGTAGTCCTAATTATAGTTGTGGTGGATATGCTATCTTAATGAAGATAAATTAATGACATTTGGGATGTAGCTATTCAGCTTTTGAGGACATAGTTCTTAACCCCCATCAATAGGATCAATGTAGTTACCTGAATATGGCAGAGACATCAGTATGTGCTCATTGTCATTCTCCAGGGAAATGCCAACTTCCTTCTTCTTCATCATAATATGGAGACCTTTACCATATTAGATTTCTGCAGAATACCATTATGTACTACAAATGAGATCTCACTGTTCTAGTTACCTTTCTGTTGTAATAAAGCATTGACTAAAAGCAACTTGGGTAAGAAAAGGGTTTATGCCATACAGGTTATAGTCCATCCTGGAGGAAAGTCAAGGCAGGAACTCAGGGCCGGAACAGGGAGGCAGGAACTGAAGAGAAAACCACAGAGGGCTGCTAGCTTGCTCACCTGCTTTCTTACACAAGCCAGGATGACCTGCCCAGGGATGGCACTGCACGTGGTGGTCTGGGCCCTCCCATATCAATCATCAGTCAAGAAAATATCACCACAAACGTGCTCATAGGCCAATCTGTTGGATGCAATTCCTCCATTGAGGTGTCCTCTTCCCAGGTGTCTCTAGTTTGTGCGAAGCTGCAAACCAACCAGTAGAGACCATGACTGCACAGTACACAGGGAGTGACAAGCAATCTAGATGCCCTGGAAACATTTGCATACTAAAGTGTGAGAGATGAAACATAGACAGATCCAGGAATCTCACACATTGGTGACGTTTTAGGGGTTCTATGGCTTGACACTTACTCCATACTATCATTAATGTAAAGGACAAATCGCTATGTCAACCTGCTACTACATAGTGATGGCGTGTTTGGGACTTTGGTGTAGACTATATCTCACTAAGGAGTATTACTCTGCCAAAAATACTGAATGAGTCATAGCCAACTTCAAATAGGGCTATGAGCAATAAGGAGTTCTGCACTAGCAACTACCTGCCGCTGGGGATGTGTGACTCAGTGTGTCTGATGGTGTTTGAGATGGGTAAGGTTGCTCCTATTGGAAACCTTAATTGGAGAGTTAAAGTGCAGAACCCAAGGTTCTGGAAAGGGGATATAAGTTTTGTAGAGAAAAGTCATTTCCTTTTGAAAATAGTTCCTGGATATGCTACTCAGTTCCCTAGCAGAAGCTAGATATGTCTGAGCACAGAGAACAAACGATTGATGTGACTTGAGCTGTCCCTGCCTGATTGGTAACCAGACCCACCAAATCCTAAAGTCTGATGAGCACAGCAACAACCAACTACTGAAGAGAAGCCATAGTTTTAGAATCAGGCCCACATTAGCTCACAATACACAAATAAAACCCATGAACACGTAGCCCAGTATCCCATTTCACATGTCTACGACACACTGTCTCTCCCAGAATTCGAACTCATAGCTTACAGCAGTTTGGATTACAACAAACCTAAAACAGTGCATTGGAATGGTCAATGAGCTTTTGCAGGTACAAAATGGAGCTCCTTAGGATTGGTGAGTGGCCCTAGCTAAGTAATCTGGGGTTGAAGGGAGTTTGACTGAAAAGTTGGAGGACAGAAGCTGAAAGGGTGAGAATGACCTTTGTGTTGAAGTAAGTCCCTCATCCTGAAATGCTTCTGAGCCTCTCTTGAGTCACTCCCATCCCAGCACAATGAGCCCATGAAGAACATGAACATGGGAGCATGAATGAAGTCATGAACAAAAGAAAAATGCCCACCCATCAAACTTAGATGCAGGCTTCCATGTCCTCTCTCTTTCTCATGGTTTTGTGCATCAAAGAGACTCAACAGGAGGCCAGAAATCCTTTATTATCATCAGTTCCTCCTGATCCAGAGCTGGGAGGCTAGGCAGGCTTAATTTACCAATCTGGTAACCCACACAAGATCAGAGGACTTCTTTTTCAGAAAGGAGATATGACAATGGACACATAGGCACAGGATTCCTTATTCTTATTATGGGTATCATTATCCCACCTGACAAACTGCTGGTCTAATAGACTGAAGGAACTAGGTGCTAAAACCCTATCTACAGTTTTAGTCTGAGGACAACATTGCAAAGTTCAGAGTAACCTCTTCAATATAATGAAGCAGAAGTCACTGCCCAGTGCTGTGGTCAAGGAGCCAGAACATTCGGAAACATAAACAGGACTGGACGTCTCTCACTCCACTGTCCTTCTCTGCCTCCATTCTGTTTAGTCAGAAGTCCTATTAAGTGATATGTAGTGTTTCTTTTTGAAAATATAGTAAATCTCCATAAGTGACCCCAAAAATTCTATCAAGGAACTCCTACAACTCATATACACCTTCAGTAATTCATTCATAGCAGCTTTGTTTGTCATATCCAGAACCTGGAAACAACCTAAATGTCCCTTGACCAAAGAATGAATAAAGAAAATGTGGTACATTTACACAACAGAGTATTGCACAGTGGAAAAAAATAATGACACCTTGAAATTTCAGGCAAATGGATGGATCTAGAAAACATCATATTGAGTGAGGTAACCCAGACCCAGAAAGACAAATATAACATGTACTCACTCATAAGTGGCTTTTAGACATAAAGCAAAGAAAAACCACCCTACAGTTCACAATCCCAGAGAACCTAGACTACAAAGAGGACCCTAAGAGTGACATACATGGATCTAATCTACATGGGAAGTAGAAAAAGACAAGATCTCCTGAGTAAATTAGGAGCATGGGGAACATGGGAGAGGGTAGAAGGGGAGGGGAGAGGAAGAGAAGGGAGTGGAGAAAATTATATAGCTCAATAAAAACAATCAGCTGGGTGGTGGTGGCGCACGCCTTTAATTCCAGCACTCGGGAGGCAGAGGCAGATAGATCTTTGTGAGTTCAAGATCAGCCTGGTCTACAAGAGCTAATTCTAGCGCAGGCTCCAAAGCCACAGAGGAACCCTGTCTTGTAAAGCAAACAAAAACAAACAATCAATAAAGAAAAATATTGTAAATCCACACTAAACTTGAAACTGATGTAGGAGAGACATTGAAACCCTGGGATCTTTTACTAGAAGATTTCAAGTGTTTCTGTGGTAGTAATAATAGAAAAGTTGTAGAAGCCATAGCTAAGACTTCTTGGGGACAAAATTGGGTGTCCCAACTGTCAAGCAATCCAGACCAGCTGAAGAGCTGGCCCAGTTGTGAGAGGAGTCCAGAGAGAACAGACACCGGAGGGACCTCAGGACCTTCTGTTGTGGTTTGGGGCTGTAACTAACAATGGAGAATACAGTTATCTCCTGGACTCTCACTCCCCAGAGGTTACTCCTGGCAAGCATCTGGAAAAATACTCTGTGACTGATTGAACTGGTACCTCATTCCTCTGAAGGAGGGGGCCAGGGGTTGAGCTCCTTTTGTTCTCTCACACACGTGGAGGCTTCAAATGGTGTAGGAGGTCCTTCTCTTTGTGGGTTGCTTTCATTGGTTGAATAAAGAGACTGCCTTGGCCTTAGGTGGGTGGAGTAGACAGGATGGAATGCTGTGAAGAAGGGAAGTGTGGCAGATGCCATGATTCTCCTGCCAGAGTCAGACATGCTAAATCTTTCCTGGTAAGCCATGACCTCATGGTGACATACAGATTATTAGACATGGGTTGAATCAAGATGTGAGAGTTAGCCAAGAAGAGGCTAGAGATAATGGAACAGGCAGTATTTCAATTAAAACAATTTCTGTGTGCTTATTTTGGGTGTAAGCTAGCAAGGCGGCGGGGAGCTGGACAGTGGGACACAGCCCGCTCCTCCTCATGCAACAGTTTGGCGCACCAAAGAAGCAGGATGTGACCTGCCCTGCTGAGAAAAGGTACCGAGCCATGTGGCTAACATAGATAAGAATAATGGGTTAATATAAGCTACAAGAGCTAATAAGAAGCCTGAGCTAATGAGCCAATCAGTTTATAACCTAATGAAGACCTCTGTGTGATTTTTCTTTGGGGCTTGCCTGCTGTGGGGTACCAGATGGGACAGAAACCCCAACAATCAGACCCTCATGTTACAAAATGGAAACCAGGTGTCAGATGCCATCAGGAGCACAAGACTACAAGGCTGAACTGTTCCAGATACCTTTGATTCTCGACTGGGGCCCTCTTGGGTCTGATTCCTGTTCAACCAATGTGTCTGAGCTCGGGATGACTTTGATTGTAGCAGCAGACAGTCTTATAGAACCCTGATTTGCTCCTGAATCCAGATCACCCTGCCTTGCAACAGTTTCCCTGTTGTCCCTTAGGCGACCATGCTGGGGGGCGGGGGTGGGTTTCCTGCTTCATATTCACATGTTTGTAATCCCCCAGATGTGAGGGTGTCAACATTCTAAAGGGCCAACATTTGGCTGTGGATAAATCACTTCTTGTTTCCTCTCGGATGGACCGTTATGAGAGGTAATTTATATAGCCTCTTAGAGGGTGACACAAGGAAATCAAGCAATCAGTCATACAGCAGCAGTAAGCATGATAATTCATCCATATATTGGAGCTTTGGCTTCCTCCCATCTCCCCTTACCTCTGTTCCTTGGGCTTGCATGCCCTAATAAATTAACATTGCATAAGCAATTACCTTAGACTCAGCTTCCGGGGAGACACAAGTAAAGATGCCACTTGAAAATGTTGCTGTGAGGATTGGATTTTTTCTAAAATACCAGATATCAAAGTACTTTGCAAGCCTATTATGTAACAGCTTGTGATGTAAATACCAGCTTCTAATTATTTGATCTATTTCAAGTTTATGTTTTACATATAATGGAACAGAAGAATCCATAAGCAATAGAGGAAGAAATCAAGTGATTTCTTGCTTCTCTCCCAGTCCTGATCTCTGAATCATAGTTACCATGAAGTAAAGTCCTTACCACTTACTCTACCTACTCTTTATAAGTTTCAAAAGCCACCCTCTCCAGGAAGTTTCCTGGATTTATCAGCCCCATATGCCACCCTCTGATGACCACCATCAATAGGAACGAGCCATCTCAGATGAGGCCTTTGGTGACTAGAACTAGCTCTGTGTTGTGAGTTTCCCTAGGGTCATCTATGTTAGTCCTTGACTATGACTCGAGGTAGTAAAAACACTACCTTCTGGAATGCGAGGCTTTCCTAACACAGTGGGACCCTTACAGCTGCATGAGCCAATTCCTCAGAATGTGTCTGTCTCCATATGTATGCATGTGTATGTATGCATATGAAATCAAATGAGCTAGAAATCTCAGAGAAATGAAGGACGATGGTGTAGTCCTTGTCTAAGGCTGAAGGCCTCTGGTTCTTCCTTGGAGAATCATCTGTGCAAGTTCAGGAGAGGAGGCTGGCTGATGCCTATTGGCGATGGCAGGAGCCATAGACACATCTGTTCAGGACGAACTGGCACATGCTGACTGGCTTCCCTTCACTGCTATAGTTCTTTTCAGGTCTCTAATCCACTTGACAGTGCCACCCATTCAGGGTAAGCTTTTCGGTTCCTGTCCCACGTTCCAGTCACCTCTGGAGATACCCTTTGCAAACACATCCAGCAGTGTATTTCACTAACATCCTAAGCATCTTTCGGTACAAGCTAACAATCAGGATTAACCATCAAGTTGCCTTCTAAATATTTATGTCTGTATGCATAGACCTAGGCTCTTCTCAACCACAATTATAGCAACTTCTGTTTTGTTTCGTTTCACAGTGAGCAGCAGTCAATACAGAGATGCATAATTGGCCAAAGTGCTGCAAAAAGAGAGAATAAGTGCAAAGCCCTAAATAGAGTATCTTTATCAGTCGTTCCCAGCCAAGGCTCAGGGAACATCTGGGAAAAGGAAACAAAAAGGATGTATGAGCCAGCGGATGAGAAATATTGCTATAAAATGCTATCTGCTGAGCATGACACAGCTGTCACGGTCATGAACTCTCAGTCCTGCACACGATCGAGACAATCAAACTCCTGGTACAGATGGAGGAGATGATCTCCAGGCCCTACACCTTGCTGAGGACTGTTGGCAGTTGAGAGCTTTTGGGGGAGTGAGAATCATTCTTTCTTGAAGGTATTCCCATGGGTAGGTTTCCCATGCTCCAGTGGATGGCCTCACAACTGTGCACATATGGGCAGCACTAATTGGACTTAGTGGGCTACAAAACACACACACACACACACACACACACACACACACAAAATCGACTGTGAAGTTGGAAGGGAAATAAGTTGGAGAAATACAGGAATAGTTGGAAGAGGGAAATGGGAGGCAGTTATGATATGATCAAATTTTATTATATACATGTATTAAATTCTTAAAAATAAAAATAAAATGTATGCTATGTGATATAGATAGTATATAATATATAGCTATGCTAATATACATATGCATAAATA
>JAQHUG010000317.1:716824-730529 GCA_028555095.1 Dicrostonyx torquatus
AAGGATTTGTTTTTCAACTCACAAAGCACAGTGGGGACCTTTTCTGACATTTGACTTTAGGGCCAAGAGATTTGCCTTAAGTCACTGGGATCAGGAGAAGTGCGAGGAATCTGGCAAACAAAGCTACAGTTTAATATTTCATTTTAACCAAAAATAGCTTTTATTTGTGAAGTGTTAGCATTTGCAGAGGACCGCTCAGAAAGCCCATTTCATTTTACTTTCACAACCCTGTGAGGCAAGTGGAGTTCCCCCCATTTTGCTGATAAAAAAACTGAGTTTATTAGAGTTTGGGATCTGGTCTGAGACCTCTCAGCATAAGAAGAGCAGGCAAAGAACCCACTCGGCACTGTTTAGTCACAATTGCAGAGTTTTCCCATTAAGATCTATTCGGCTAAAATTGGCCTAACCCTTCTGCATGCTTCTGTTTGTTCAATTCTGAACCTGGCAGCATGTCTCGGTACATTAGTGTCTCCGCAGCTGCTAGTGCACAGCTTAGATGCTAATGTCATTAAGGAAACAACACACAGCACATTTGATTTCTGTCTTTGGTGTCCGTTGAGGCTAAAACTAGGTTCCCATCATTTTGGAAAGAGTACCACTCGAAAGAGACCAATCAAAATTCCATCTCCCATTAGGTCTCCCTTGGATCTGGGATTGAGAAGGACAAACCCACTCCACCCCAATCAAATCCCTGGGCCACTCAGGTTTACTTGCAAGCACGTTCCTGCTACTGTATCCCTTCTTGGGCTCTGAGTCCTCAAGGGTGTAGTAAGAAAGAATCTCTATTCAGGAAATCATGGCTCAAGAAAACAGACAGCATATGGAAAACAGAGTGACTTCCTTTTGTTGGGGTTCTCAGGAGGGAGGTGAGTAATTTATCAAATGCAGGTCAACTTTTACATCTGGCTGCTGCAGTAAGACACCATGAGATCATGAGAATGAATTGCAGAGACTTTGTTTATGAGACTGGACTTTCTATGAGGCCACTCCACTGACAACAGCCACTTGCCTCATTTTCAGTGAGAACCAGAATAGTTCACATCAGCTCCAGCTTGGCAGTGGCTCTTCCCCATCATTAGAACCCCAGGATGGAGGAGAATTTGTATTTGTGGTAAGATTCTAATGAAGTTAAGTATTATGATCATTCAGTGCAGCCAACAAATATTATCTCTCTTCATCAAGAGCAAAGCAAGGACAGTCAGAGCCTTTAGGGGTCATCCATCCAGGGCCCTGACTGTCTTCCTCATAGGTCTTTCTGGAGAGCTGCAGAACCAGAGGACATGCTGAGATTTCCTAGTCTCAGTCTATCAACAGCCAAATCTGTGAAACACAGGGCAGGAGAGAGTTGTTTAGCATGCAACTTAGCAGTCCAGGACAATGAAAAGATCAACATAGCGTCAAAAATACAGCAACGGCCAGGATCAGCAGTGCCTGCCTGTACTGCCAGTCTGTGAAGACAAAGAAAGGAAGATTAAGAGTTCAAGGGCATTCTCAGCTACACAGTAAGTCTGAATCAAGAAAGACCACTGCCACCTAAAGGGCCAGAGCTGCTTGGAACTCTTTTCCTCCTACTGGGTTGACTACCCAGCCATGATATAAGGGTACCCAGTTTGGCTGAGATCCCTGGGAGGCCTGTTCTTTTCTGAAGGGGAATGGAGGAGCAGTGGATCTGGGGGAGAGGGGAGTTGTGGGAGGGAACTGAGGAGTGGAGGGAAGGGAGGCTGCAGTAGGGATGTACTGCACGAAGGAAGAATAAACTTAAAAGGGGAGGCAGAGGAGCCTCGTGTGGTTGCTGCTGCTTCTCTTCTGCCTTGGTATGCAGTGGGCATTATAAACTCCGTGGACCATTTACTGCATATGGTTGTGGGATATTTGACTATACTGTGTGAAGATGTCTATGTTTTATCTCACCTGCCTAAAACACCTTCTGATTAATTTAATAGAGAGGTAAATGGCGTATAGCTAGGCAGGAGAGGATAGGTTGGACTTCCAGGGAGTGAGAGAAACTCAGGGAAGAATTAGAGAAGTGAGACTGGGAGGAAGTTGGACATATAGTTTTGATAAATGGTATTAGCTCGTTCCCAGCCACTCAGATCCAAAATAATCACACAGAAACTCTATTAATTGCCATACTGTCTGACCAATGGCTTAGGGTGTATTTCTAGCTAGCACTTACATCTTAAATTAACCCATTTCTATTATTTTTTATTTTACCACAAGGCTCGTGGCCTACCATCAAGGTTCCGGCTAGGAGCTCGCGTCTTTCTCCTCTGGTGACTACATGGCATCTCACTGACTCTGCCTACTCTCTCCTCTATCTGCTTGAAATTCCTGCCTTGCTCTATTCTGCTAAGCCACTGGCCAGAACAGCTTATTAACCAATAAAAGCAACACATCTACAGAAGGACTTCCCACACCAGTACACTATGGGGGAGAGGTAATGAGTCACGTGGCAGAATGTAGATTGATATAAACTGGCTAACTTAAGTTTTAAGAGCTAGTTGGGAACAAGCCTAGAATAAGCCAAAGCTTTCACAATTAATAAGAAGTTTTTGTGTTGTTATTAGGGAGCTTGGGGTCCAAAGAAAGTCCAACTATAGCATATCACTGAGCAAGTTACCCTGCCCCTAAACCACCAAAGCAGGACAGAGTTCCCATGGAAACCATCACCACTGAAACTGTTCTGTGTCTCTGACCTTTCCCCCACATTTCAGCTCTCTTGTTAGCTTGAAACATATAAATGTGTATTTATTGAATTATGCATGTGTGTGGGCACATGTCATTGCATGTGTGTGGAGATCAGAGGACAACTTGAAACATAGATAAGAATGAAAATCCCAACACTAGAAGACCGATAGACAACTCATGGTGGAACGCAGGTAAAATCCTTCCCTTTAAAAGGCAATCAGAAGTGGACATTTCCAAACCTTACTAAATTTAACCTCACATTACGCTCAGGTTTCACCCCACTGGAAAGGGCCTGCTAGTGTTAATCTCTGCTTCCAGGTTCTTAGAGATACTACATTCTATAGTCTCCTTTACTGCTCAGCATAGCCACACGTCTGAACTCTGAGTAGTCAGTGGGATAAGAACACAGTGATGTGGTCATCTTTAGGACTAGTCCATAACACTCCCCAGACATGACCTTCCATGTTCTTTCTTTACTCTCAAAGAGCAGGAAGAGAGTAGAGGCCAAGATGGTGGGAACCCAGGTCCCTTTATAAGTATTTCAGTGCTTAGCCCTGGCCCCTCTCCTTCCTCCACACCAGCATACACTGTATGAAATCATTAGAAATGTTGTCTTTAGTGGAGAACAACTAAATACAAAGATCCACAGCTGACTCAAACATCCAGAGGAATCTTTACATCCTCTTAGTTATTTTTAAAACTGGAAAGTACATTTCTCTTTCAAGATATCCCTCTGATACTTTCTACTTTGGTTTATGTTAAAGCGTGTTTCTATTGTGTGCAAATAAGAATCCGAGAGCTACATCATCAAAATCAGATAGTAGAAAACCCAAATACACATCAATACAAATAAATGTATTAAAATTCCTTTCAAAAGACTCAGTTCAAGTTGAGTTTTTAATGTTTTGGAGGTATTAGGAATTAAACCTCATGTATGCTAGGCAAGAGCACCCCACCTGGGCAGCACGGTAGCGCTAACCCTGCTGGCAGTGGCAAGGGGGAGACTGCTCTGAGGTTCTGAGAGCGGGAGAGCTGGCCACGCACCCCTCGTCTGCCATTTGAGGGCAAGGGCAAGGGAAAGATGTCCTCCCACTCCCTGCCCCTTGCCACCTGTGGCAGGTAAGAGAGCTAACCCTGCTCCTCATCAGCTGCAGTACTCAGGAGAATGGGCCCTGTACCCTGCCTGGGCAGCACAGTAGAGCTGACCTCATTGACAGAGGCGCTGGTGAGCTGGCCCCGAGAATGTGAGGTCTTGCTCCTCGTCTGCCATATGGTGGCATGGTCAAGGGAGAGAAGACTTCCTCAGCACTTCACCACCACGTGTGGCAGGTGGGAGAGCTGCCTCTGAGGTCACGAGACCAAGAGAGCTGGCCCTGTCTCTCACCAGAGTGAACTCAGTACCTCACCCGGGCAACACAGTAGAGCTGGCCCCGGTGGTGTAGGTGTAGGGTGTGAGAGCAGAACTGGCCCACCCCTTGCTTCTGACCTGAGCTAGTGGGGCAGTGCTGGAGAACTCACTTTGGCGTTGAAGATGAGGGAGATCTGGCAGACTGACCAACCCAGCCACCACCCAGGCATCCTCCCCATCTATGATCTGTTGGAACACATGAAGGCCTGGTCCTTCAGACCCAACACTGCAGGATCTCCATGACACAGAGCAATCACAGGATATCCAAGGGGAGTCTCACTGAGGACCCAGTCTTGAGAGTGTAGCAGAAAAGAGGCCTTGAACCAGACCAATGACTCATTGCTGTGAACACTTGCAAGTCAGATATACGGATTAAAGGGTTAACTGTATGACTCACTGTGTCACAGTACAGCTTTCACAGTGAGATTTTTCTTCTCTTTTCTTTTAAATTTTATTCTGTTTTATCTTGGGAGGTAAGTTGAATGGGCAGAGGGTAGATTCCAAGGGATGGGTGATCAAGATGCATGATGTGAAATCCACAAAGAATCAATAAAAAGTTAAATAAGAAATAAGAAATTAAAAAAGGATAGTAAAGATTCACCAACCAAATGCAGGTAAAAGAAACCAGTAGTGGACACTGAATACAAATGAAAGTAAAATTTAAGAAAGGTACCAAATACCACTCAAAGTTTACTGTGTATGTTTATTCATTTTTAGTCATAGGAATTACCATAAAGATAAAGTGTTATAATTTTTATTCCATTTTTTCTAATATTGTCCCATTCATAAGAGGTAACTGCTGTTAAGTATTTGGTGTGTGTATTTTTCAACCTTTGCACATGTGTATACTCACACTCATATGTAAATTAGCTGACATTGCAGATTCTGTTCAATCATAATTGTGCCATGAGGTTGGTGTTTCATCCAATGGCATGCCTTCTTTGCGGTAGCAATCAGCTAGCCTCTAGCACAGTCTTCCAGTGCAGTGTGTCTCTGAGTATTCTTTGTATTGAATTTCTCTCTTCACAAGAAGACTTGCTCGGAGCCTCTCTGAAGCCCTTGGCTCTTCCTACCCAATCTCTCGACCTCCCTTTTCTTTGCTCACAGTGTCAATTCTACATTGAGGCGAAGGCTCTTTAGGTCTACTTTGTTTTCTTTTTTCTCTCTCTGACATGTCATGACCAGACTTCCCATTAAATGGTTGCACTTCTAATTCATCTCATTTTGCAATATAAAAGGCATTGGTACCACAAATGTTCCAAGTGAACAAGGATGGACATGGAGTGTTAAGACTTTAGTTACTACCTTCTCACCCTGCTGAATGACGTGTGGGATCATGGCACAAAGCAATGCTAAGTTTCTTCAGTGGTCACATACAAAATCATCTCAAGATTGGAAAACATCTTGACATCTTCTTTTCATTATTATTACTATTATTATTTTATATCCCCTCCCTTCTCTCCTCCCAGTCCCTCACCCCATCCCCTCTCTCTCCCTACTCCCCAATTCACTCCTTCTCCATTTCTGATCAGGAAAGGGCAGGCCTCTCACGGGCATCAACAAAACATGGCATCAAAGTTGCAGTAAGACTAAGCACCTTCCCATGTACTAAGGCTGGGCAGGGTGACCTAGTATGAGGAGTAGGGTACCAAAAGTCATCAAAATACCTAGAGACGGCCCTGCTCCCACTTTTAGGAGTCCTACAAGATGAGCGAACTACACAACTGTAGCATATATGCAGAGTGCCTAGGTCAGTCTCGTGCAGGCTCTCTGGCTGTTTGTTCAGTCTCTGTGAGTCCATGTGAGCCCAGGTTAATCAATTCAGTAAGTTTTCTTCTGATGTCCTTGACCACTCTGGCTCCTACAATCTTTTCTCCCCATTTCCTTCAGGATTCCCCCAAACTCTTTATCTGCATCTGTTTCCATCAGTTGCTGAATGATGCCTCTGAAGACAACTGGGCTAGGCAAAAAAATCTATGAATATAGCAGAATATTGTTAGGCATCATTACATTGACATTTTTTTTCTCCAGTCATGTTTGGTTCTATTCTAGGTGTCTGGGTCACCCATCCTGTGAATCCTGGTGATCCAGGCAGTGCCAGGTGTTGGCTTACCCTCCTGGCATAGGCTTTAGGATTGGCCAGTCATTGGTTGGCCACTCCCTTAATTTTTAGGCCACCTACCCCAGTACATTCCATAGGTAGGACACACTATAGGTTGAAGGTTATAGGGCTGGATTGGTGTCTCAGTCCCTCCATTTGAAGTCTTTCCTGGCCACAGGAGATGGCCAGTTCAGGTGACATATATGTTGTTGCTAGGAGTCTTAGCTGCGGTTATCCTTATAGAATCCTAGGAGGTTCCCTTGCACCAGGTTTCTATCTCACCCCAAAATACACCCCCTTTCTAGCAGTCTCTTTCAGTACCCTCCCCTAAGAAAGGTTTATTATCTTTATTATGTTGTGGGGGGAGAGCTATGGCACGCATGTAGAAGGAGGGGAGAACTATGGCATGCATTGTGGGGAGGGGAGAATATGGCGCACATGTAGAAGACAGAGGACAATTCTTGCAGAAGTCTTCTCTCCACATGGATCCTAAGGACAGAGGTCATATCATTGAACTTGGCAGAGAATGCCTTAAATAACTTAGCCATCTTTCTAATCCTATTTTTGGCATTTTAAAAAGTAATTGTTTGGGATTTGAGAGAGAAACAAGACCTACTATGCCAATGGAATTGGCTAGTTATTACCAAGTGTCCTACAGAGGCACACTAATCACCTAAGCATGGTTAAAAACAAGCTTGGAGAGCAAAAGGGCCTCTTTGCTACAGGCCCTCATCTCCTGAATTGATAATGTAGATAGAGGTGGACACAACTCAAGATCTCATGGTTACATGAAGGTTTCAAAGATGTTTTACAGGCTTAAACAAAGCACTTCTGAGTGTTAATGTCAGGACCCTCAGGAAACTTTGAGGGCTCCGATGGGTGGTTCTGGATGTTTGGCTTGGTACTCTAGATGATCGGATCTCTATAATCTCTACTAGACTCTCAAACTGCAGTATAGCCCTCCCATTCTCTTCTAATGTCAGGAAATGTTGCAGAGGACTCTGTCTGTGCTACCCTCAGGGAGATGTCCCTACCTCACCCTGACTGACATTCTGATAGTTATGTGCTAGTCCCTGTGTAACCAATGAAGGAAGTTCAGGGCTTGATAGGGAAGAAAAGAGATTAAATCCCAAGAGAGCTATGAGAATTAGTTTTAGGTAAGAGCCAAAAGCATACTCATGGGATTGACTTTTTAAAGATGGACATTCAAAGAGATAGAAGAGTGGGTAGGAAAAGGTTGTTGACTTTGGGATAGTCTATTAGGAAATGAGATTTAACACCCTGGTAAAGACTCGAGGGAAACAAGACACCTATCAGTGGCTTATAAAGCCTGGAGAAGAGTGATGTCTTGTGCCAAACCAAGTTACAATTCCTAAATATCTATGGTATATGGAATCAGGCATTTAAAAGGCTCAGGAAAGCAAAGTCACTTAATGACTTACATCACTTAGGAAGGCACAGGTCATCAGGAGTGCCCTAGTAGGATGGATACCTGCATCACTTGTGGCTGCCTTCTACAGTCCAGGATGCTAGTGATGGTCACAGAACTTGGCTGCTTATCAATGGGGACAATGACCTAAATATCCCTACATGAAGAAAGAGTAGCTGAGTTATAACATTCAACCACCTGAAGCCAGAAAGTTTCTATTCCATAATGATTGGTTCCAAGGGAACCTGACCTGTAGAGTGTTGTGGGGTTGGTAATAGAACTCAGGGTTCCTAGCAGCCAACATGAACTCTCCTTATTGCACACAAGTACAATAATGTATGACCAGGTCAAAGAACACAATTCTCTCTCTCTCTCTCTCTCTCTCTCTCTCTCTCTCTCTCTCTCTCTCCTCTTCTTTTTTCCTCCTTCCCTTCCTTCCCTCCCTTCTTCCTTCTCTTCCTATACAGAATAAGAACCAGCTGAGCACAAATGCTCATAGCTTTCTTCTGCATGGCTGCAGAGGCCATGTGACCAGCTGTTTCAAGCTCCTGTTGCCTTGACTCCCCTGTGGTAATGAAACCTCTCTTCCTTATGCTGGTTCTGCCATGGTATTTAGCACAGCAGCAAGAAAAGTGATGAAGGTATTACTTCCCTTATTCCTGTGACAAAATACCCATGAGAAACAAGCTAGAGAAGGGGCTCTTTGGCTCACAGTTTCAGAGTTTCCAGTCTGCTGGTTTTGCTTTTATTGATTCTCAGTCTGTTATGAGAAAGGGCATCATGGAAACAGGAGCTTGTGAAGGAAGCTGTTTCAACACAGACAGAATCATGAGGAAGGGACATATCCCCAGTGAGTTAAAAAAAAAAAAACACTAGTCAGGACCGAGCATTCAACACATGAACCTGTAAGGGACATTTCACCTTCAAACCAAAGTGAGCACAGAAGAAAGCTCAGCCAGGCATCACCTGTGATTCTACAGTAGTAAAATTCCTAAACACAATGCAAACCAATAAAATTTAAAATCACATTGTATTTAGATAAATTTTGAATAAACAAATCTTGCTTTAAAAATGTAAGTAGAGTTGCATATTGAAAATTGCATTATAATTTACAGCATGAACGATTCATTGATAGATCAATCAGAAGATGGTTCCTAATAAATCAAATAAAGGTCAAGATTTCTTTTGGGATATATATATATATATATATACATATATGTATTAAACCTCTGAGGAAACATATAGAGGAAGATATTTTCTTAATACATGAATTTTTGTCTCTCATAATAGCTAACATCATACTTGGTGCATTCTACATTCTTACTTGGTGTTGACACCATACACATAGGTCCATTTGTTTAGAAACAATATAAGGATCTCTGAAGTGATCTGCATCACCAATTACTGCTCTGAAAGCCCTCGCTAAGTAAATAAGGCAAGATATACAAATAATAATGAGAATGACTGAAATTTTATTGTGCATTTACTGTGTTCCAGATACAGCACCAAGACCTTCACAGCATTTGCTTAATTTACAGCTTCATTCTGTGATATCTTATCATTATTATATCAAATTTTCAGGAGAGGAAATACAGTTCTAGATGTTTACCTAACCTGTCAAAGTAATAAATATTGACAACAAGAACACAATAATCACAACCTCTGTGTGTCATTCTTGCCTCCCTAGAAAATCTGAAAATTAGCTAGAAATTGCTTTTTTAAAGTTCTACTAAGAAAACACCATCTACCCCACTCCTCTCAGACTTCTTTGGGATGCTAGAGGAGCTATTAGGCAAGGCAGCTGTTTAATTTAGTCCTGGCAAGAAGAGATGTCTGTCTTCCCATTTACTCATCTTAATCCTTAATTGCCACCTGTCCTACCAAACAGTCAGCCTCATTTACATAGCTCCTACTTGCAATCAAGGGTTGAGCCCCACAGACATCTAGAGTCTTAAAACCCACTAATGACAATCAGAAACAAATAAACAAACAAAATAAAATCCCTTTAGAAATCTCTGGTGATGGGTGCTGTGTGTCTGTAGAGTCCTGAAAGCAAGAGGCCTCATGCTTAATTGCAGTGGAAGGAGAGGCAGGGTTGGCAGAAGTGCATTCCTATTGAAACCCAAACTCAGATTTCAACTCTGACTCTGGCTGCCAGCTGTCTAAGCCTTAATTCCAGCATCCGGATCTGAGTTCTCTGAGAGCCAGGGCCAGAGCCATAGTCTGGTGGGAGGCCAGTTGGGGCAGCTTAGGAAGGGCTCAAGGCATCACAAAACCCATGGACAGCTGTGTCAGTGGTAGCAGTGGACAAGAGAAGAAGGAATGAAGGATGAACACACTAGCTAGAGTTGGCCAGCATTCAGCCTTGTGTCCTATATGGTCCCCAACGGCTTAGAAAATGGTATAGTTGGTTAGAAAAACCACTGCACAAAGATCCTGCCTCGCCAGGCCACTGCTAACCATGTGCCTTTTGATAAACCCCTCTATCTTCCTGAGTCTTCACTCTGTGTGGGATGTGAGTCTACCAGATAGTGTGGGAAGCAGGACATTAAGTAGGACAGACTAATCACAAGAACACCAGACTTCTCCCTGTGTTTCCATTCTGATTTTTTAATTCCAACTTTCAGTCTTTTTCTGGGATGTGAGGCTCCATCAGTAGTCTGAGCCTCTGGATACTGTATTCACAAGCCATTATTATAGGAGTTAACCTTCATGCTCTGTGGAAAGCAACACTTACCCTCACTCCTGGGTGTAGTGGGCAGTCAAGAAACACATGCTTTAATGCATGAAATAGAAATGCATGTTACTTCCCTGACTGTCACATATACCCTAGGCCTCAAAAACACAAAAGTGTTTTCTAAACTGCAATGTATGAAAGTGAAAGAATCCTCATCATTTGGCTGATGTATCTTAAAACCATCCCTCATCTGTCTCTACTCATTGGTCAGTAACTGTTGGATGACATCTTTCTCAGATTGTCTTTGTGAAGGAATAGGGGACAGCATGTCAAGAGCACATTTAGAAGGCCTGGTTAGGGAAGATGTTCATCAGGTTCCAGGGTTCAAACACACACTCAACTTCCTTTCTCCCCACCATCCCTTTTTACTTATTCTGCATCCCAAAAGTATTTGCAGTGGACCAGTTCTGATCCTGGAAGTCAGCCCTTCACACTTGCGAGTTCTCTCCTCCTTTCTTGCCATCTTTACAATCCCATGCATGTGCTCCCAATTTGGGAGGTCCTACATATTTTCATCTGCACTCTGAGCACCATTTCTATATGATCAAATGAGCCCTTAAATAATAAATCTGAGTCAGTCATCTGTTTGTCCCATTCCTGGAGAGTGCTTTTGCATTTCAAGACACGACTGCACCTTCTACATTCCCCATCTCCTTTAAAACAACAACAAATGCATTTTATCAGAGAAACTGGAGCAGGCAAAGTTGTAAGAGCAAACGAAAGAGGAGGAAAAGAAAAGAAAAACAGGAGGAAAATTGTTTCCTTAATCCTAAAATAATGGTACTTTCTGAGTCCCATAGATTAAGTGGGTGGAGAGCAAGAAAAATTCCAGTCTTGACCCTCACACAGGAACATCGACCCAGAAGTGGATGATTTCTAAAAAGCTTTGATGGGTTTGGAACTCTCCAAGGTGCTGACCAGGAAAACCCAGTGATTTTGGACTCTTCAGAAGGTAATGGAGAAACGAATGCACACATCAAGGCAGTCAGGAGAGGCTGAGCTAAAAATTTGAGGGGAAGGTGGGCGAGACACAGTCTCCACGAGTCAGCAGAAATGTGAGAGGCAAGCTGAAGGCTGGGACACACAAGCTCATGCTCTCCAGCCACTTCTCTGTGCACCAAAAGCATGATTTGTAAGTCATGAGAAACATTCCTACTGGGAGAAATTCAGCTGCGTGATGTGGAGATTAACAATTGAATTATGATATGAAGTGACTCACCTCTCAGGGGACCAGAGCGGTAGTTGAGGTTCTTAGGTGTGTGTGGTGGAGACAAGAGGGGAAACTGTTTCCAAGCGATCTGTCTTCAACTGAGTCCCTGTGGTGCTTTCACCAGCCTGAAGATGTGAAGGTAATGTCCCATTTAATTCCCTTGCCTCTAAATGATCGGCACGGGCTCTGTCCTGTTCTCTTTTTATCCCCATTCTCTCTTCATGTTCCATTTTTGCTGAGAAACCTCCAATTGGGTCTGAACTTTTGAGCACTCTTAGTCTTGGGCCTGTGGACTCTGAACTCTGGCTTCCTAGATGAAATTGGTGGCCAGTTGCCCCAGAATTGCCCCCTGTGACTTGTTAACATTGAAACCATGGGACAAATAGGATGAAAGCAGTTTCCAGGCACAAAACTGGAAGCATCCCTGGGCTGTAATAATATTTTACCATGGGAGAGAAACTGGGCTCAAAGCCTGCCTTCGAGATCCAAAAGGGGCCACCTCTTATGAGACAAGAATACCAAAACTGCTGTTCTTTAGAGGGATCATTTATTTATGTTTGGTTTCCTTAAAATGTCTGAAGCACAGCTAGATGGAACAGGTTGACATGTTTATCTTTAGCTTATGTTTGCTAAAACCTATGTGACCTGTGACTCCTCTTGAAGACCACACAGTAGGTGGTCTCCATCCCTTATGTCTTTCCCTGTATCCTTGCTCTCCCAATGTGTTCTCTTGACATTGCCCATGGCTATTTCTTCAGGACTTCTTAGAATTTACCACATCTTGAACTGGCCTTCCAGGTAACCAAAGAAGACAGTCCCCTGTGCTGTGAGGCTTTACAGTCAGGAAAGCATTCATTTCTTAGTAGCACTTCCAGTAGTAATTGGCACAGTGTCTGAAATCTTACAAAGATGTATTCCCATGTGATAACATTTCTCTAGGAGTTCTACATTTCAAAATTATAGGTGAAGTTTTCCTGTCCTGACTGCCTGCTCCCAAGTAATCATTCAGAGGCTTATATTAATTACAAATGCTCAGCCGATAGCTCAGACTTGTTGCTAGCTAACTCTTACACTTAAATTAACATATTTCTTATCTGTGCTTTCCATGTGATTCATGGCTTGTTACTTCATTTTCTACACATCCTACTTCCTTGGTGGGTAGCTGGCTGGCATCTCTAGATTCTGCCCTTCTTCATCCCATCATTCTCAGTGTGCCTTTCCCACCTAACTTTATTCTGCTCATCTCTTTGACAGTCATCTTGTTTATTAAACCAATCACAGCAACATACATTCACAATATATAGGAGGATGATTCTACAGCAGAAAATGTCTTCACCAGAAATAAATACCTTGGACTATAATTTATATCCAAGTGTTATCCATTTCTGTCCAAAATAGACCCTGAGCATTACCCAGTGAGCCTACATTATGAATATATGCCACACTGAAAGCAAGTTGCAAAAGATGGGAACTTTTGGGTAGGAGTTAGATCTATTCTTAGCTGATAGAGTTTAAGCAAGTCACTTGTCATCTTGTCTGGACCTCAGCCCCACCCCCCAAACAGTCTCTATTCTAATTCATAGGAAAATCATCCAAACTTAACATAAGTGCTCTGATGTTGGAAGGAGGGCTGCTTGTTGGTTTCTGGCCACCAGGCTATCTTAGACCCAAAATAATCACACAGAAACTATATTAATTAAATCACTGCTTGGCCCATTATCTCTAGCTTCTTATTGCCTAACTATTGGATATTAATTTAACCCATCTCCATTAATCTGTGTATCACCATGTGGCTGTGGCTTACTGGGTAAAGTTCCCAGCATCTGTCTCCCTCCTATGGGCTACATGGCGTCTCTCTGACTCCATCCTTCTTCCTCCCAGCATTCATCTTAGTTTTCCCTGCCTAGCTAAGTTCTGCCCACAGGTCCAAAGCAGTTTCTTTATTCATTAACTAATAAAAGCAACTCATAGACAGAAGGACCTCCCACACCATTTCCCCTTTTTCTGTTTAAACAAAAAGGAAGGCTTTAATTTTAACATAGTAAAATTACATATAACAAAACAGTTATCAAACAAGAATTACAGTTACAATATTTATATCTACTTTATCTTTTATCATAGCTAAGGAAAAC
>JAQHUG010000317.1:737284-788671 GCA_028555095.1 Dicrostonyx torquatus
ATTGAAAGCAAACAAGAGAGCCAGGCAAAAGTTGGGAGCATGGGGGTGGGGGTGAGGGAAAGGGAAGAGGGGGAGCGAGAAGGGGAGGTTTGGGGAGAGCTTGGGGGAGTGGGAAGTTTGAGATGGAGGAAGGACAGATATGGGATTAGGTAAAGTTCTTAGTGTCTGTCTCTGGCGGGCTACATGGCTTCCCTCTGACTCCGTCCTTTTTCCTTCCAGCATTCAGCTTAGTTTTTCCTGCCTAGCTAATAGGTCTGCCCTGCTATAGGTCCAAAGCAGTTTATTCATTAACTAATAAAAGCAACACATAGACAGAAGGACCTTCCACACAATTCTGAGGAAGGAAAAAAACCACATTTCAACTACTGCTTATTGTTCAGCAGACATGGACCAACCCAAAGATGGTAACCGGAAATTCTCAAATCACTTGAACTTAGACCTCTGCAAGGCCCTTTTGAACTCAGTAGGATCAATGAAGAACACTGATACACAAGTACTACAATGTACACTATACTCAGGTGAGCATAGAGGGCCATTTGAGCCAAAATTCAGTGTAGTGTGAGCAAAGGAGATGAACCTGGGTTTATATTTCACAAAAATCACCCCCAGAAAGTCATTGTGTGAGTGTCTGAGTGGTGTAGCAGGTGGATCAGAAAGAGACAGAGAGCAGATGTGCCCTGTCAGCTGACTGCAGTGTATCTCCAAAGGCGTGTCTAGCTTCACTGACCCATCCTTATACTGGGATGTTGACTGAGCCCTGTCATCATCATGGCTGCCTAACCCACACTAGGCTGGGACTCCTTAAAGGGCTTCTGGCACGACTGATGGAAAGTTTTTCAAGGCCTTCTTTATTCTCAGATATTAAAGCATGGTGTATCACCCCAAAGGGATGTGTTAGATGGGCAATCACAAGTGTCCCCTGCACCACATCGTCAACACTATGAATGAGACATAAGGCCTCAAAATTAAACACAAATAACAAAGTCTGTTATTTGACAGACTAAAGACCCTGAAAATATTCTGAAAGCATAGAACAGTAGTAAAAACCAAACAAGTGAATTTAACCAGATTAATGTTAAGCCCTGCTCTCAGATTTCTCCCGAGTCAACTGCATAAGGACTAGCTTTGGAATATCTGACTTGATGACAAAAATAATCATGCACTCATAAGATGCTTGCTGAGAACATAATAGAAGCCAAGTTCCCAGCTCCCTATGCTCACTTTGTCACCACATAAGGTAGATTTCATTAAAACTAAGTCTACTTTTTTCTTGCATAATCAGCCTTTTTTAGTAAGGAAATAAGTTTTATCTATATATCCCGGGAGCATAGGTCAAGTCCAGGGAAAGATAGAGCTCATCGTATGACCTAGGCTAGCCTCAGACATTTTTTCTTCTGACTTACCCTATCCAGGTTTGGGATTACCAGTGTGTGTAGCCACACCTAGCACCAAAGGTTTTTTTTTTAAGGACCCACATATTCAACTGTTTCCATTTATAGACTGTTTAATTCTTACAACAAACCCATTATAACCATTATAGATGACACATTTAAGGATTAATGATGTTAATTCAATTTCCTGTGGCTTGGGTGCTAGTAGACTTTAGTGCATCTGAATCCAACTGGCTCTTTCCACACTCCATACTGACTCCATGTTTGCATATAATCCCAACAATATGGACTGAGGAGATGGTTCAGTCTGTAAAATGCTCACCTTACAAGCATGAGGACCTGAGTTTGAGCTCCAGCACCCACATGAACCTGGTGTGATGACATATACTTGTAATCTTGGTGTTAGGGAGGAGACAGAGAATCCATGGGGGTTACTGGCCAGTCAATTTGATTTAATCTAGTCCCTAGGTCATAACAGGATGCCCTATCTCAGAAACAAGTGGCTCCTGCCATATGACACCTGAAGTCATCCTCTGTAATCCATATGCTTGTATACCACACACACAGACATGAGCCTGTATTACACACACACACACTTCCAATAATGCACCTTGTTGTGAGGTGTAGCTATAGCTGTACTCATTGACTCTTTCCTCACTATCAGTAGCTTACTAGGCAGGTTTAGCCTGGCACAGGGGCTGGGGTGCTGAGAGGAGGTTTTTGCTGACTGCCAATGCCACATGTCCCTCCCTGTTAGCACAGCTGATCAGAAGGGAAATAAGGTGAGGCTGCTCTGATGAGATGATGGAGTCAGAGCCAGGAGCACTCTCCACTACCCAGACCACACCCAGGCTCCTGGCCCAATTCCAACCAGAGAACTTTAAAAGAAGCAACTGCCAATAGAGATGATTTAGAGGGTCACTTTCAGCATCATTAGTGTCTAGAAAGCAGATCACCTGAAGAATGGGATACAGGCAACAGTTTGGTAGGAAATTTATTATTGCTTCTAAATACTTGAATATGCAGATGCGTAACCTTCTTGTTAAGTTGATGAACAATCACTAGTGCTGATGTATTGACTTCTTAGAGTTGGTGAGAAGGGAATTGACTCAATATATTGGTTTGTGCCTGGTCCCTTTATGTATCTACTCTAATGCTTTCCTAAGTTATCATCATCTCCATCAGTCATTGTTATCGCCATTATGTCTGTGTATGAGGGAGACAATGGAGAGTGAGGGGCTGTGTGCCACGGTGTAAATGTGGAGGTCAGAAGATTTTGTGCAGTAGTTTCTCTTCTCCCATCTTTATGTGGGGTCTGAAGATTGAGCTCTGCTTTCCAGGTAAATGCCTTTATCCACTGAACCATCTTACCCACCCTGCTCTTACAATACCTCTCCAATTAAGCAAGAGCCTAAGCAATTTGGTCAGTTCAAAGATGGCAAAGCTAGGACCCTTTTGTTGCTGCTCTTATACACCATACCTTTGGTCTTTTTCTACACTCTCCCTGTGATGGTGTTAGGCCAGGAGGGCAGCCACAATGAATAGGTTTCTTAAAGGCATTTCCCCACAGAAAGGGAGTCCACAGTTCAGGGATAATTCTTCCATTTGTTGTATCAATTTCCATAACCCTAACCACCTATGTCCCAAAGCCAGACTCTGGACCTGAGTCAAGAAGCTGAAGGACACTGTGGAAGGTGGCATTAACTGAGGATCTTCTCATTGAGACCTTCCATGCTGCTCAGAACCAAGTCCCCACCACCTCCCGTCCTCACCTTTCACCGCCTACATTGCCGTTCGTTTGTTCTCCCAACTAAACTTTTGTACAGGCTCTTGCTTCTGTCTAAAATACATTAACGACATTTTCTTTGCCTCCTCGATATCTATTTAGCTCAGAACTTGCACGCCATTATTCCTCAATGGCCCCGACCTTTGTCAGGGAGGAACATTTGCCTCCTGTGTGCATGCATTGACTTGTGTCTAGCTAAAGCTTAGCACTCTCTTCCAGTTAGGATATTCCTCGACCCCATAAAGGAAGGAATGGAGTTGTGTGTATTTTGTGTCCCTGAGCATAACTAGTAACTGATGGATGGATGGATAGATGGATGAGTGGATAAATGAATGTGTGTTTCGAGGCCAATGAGATCTTAGTTCTTTGAGGGTTAGCCTCCTTCACTCACAACCTTGGACACTTTAACAAATCGAAGAGAGATGGTGCCACTATCTGATAATTGGCAATAGTAACACATACACATTGTAGGGATTATGATAAACTTCAACCTGTCAGTGAAGAAACCAGCCTACATAACTTCTATTGTGGTAAAAAACCAGTGAAGCATGATGTTCTTAGATTCTATACTGCTCTCTTGGCTCACTGAGAAGTTTTTCTTACTCTGTAAGGCATTTTATTTCCCAGAGCCAAGAGTCAAAAACATCTATCAGTTATTTATAACTGGGGCTCAGTATGGACAGAATGCAAGTCGGTACTCTCATTGAGTGTGGCATACCTGTCCTCTCCTCTCCCACTAGAACTGAGAAGACAGATGGAGCAGGCTAGCTACCCTGGGATACCACAAGCCACTAGTCCCTATTGTAAAACGTTTTAAGGTTTTCTGAGGACCATACTGTCTTCTGAGTGGTTGCCTTTGCCTTTCCTGGCCAGTTCCTGTGGGGTGTAGCTCAGATGTGACATCTGTCCAGCCCCTACCTCTACAGCAAAGAAGGATGCTGTGAGGTCAAAAGTAAAACACTAATCAGTTTCCCCTAACGGCTTTTCCCAAACCACTACCTTGACAGCCACTCTTAGATCAGGCCGTCTGGTGACTTTAAGACTCTCTAAATATGTAAATAAGTTCCATTACATTATTAAGCTTGTAAGAAATAAGACATTAATTAGCATTAGCATATTGGATCACTTAGGTGTCAGTAGTTAATATGGCTAATTGACATTTAATATGTCTTGCTATCTAATTTGCTATGAATTACGTTAAATGTTAATTACTTAGTTATTCTTTACACAATTACTATATGTTAATGAGCATTTAATAGCTTATTGTTTGGGTAGTTGTCTTAACAGTAAACAAGTTACCTGCAAACGTGCTGGTTTGAACATATCTAGACCACTTCTGAAAGAGTTCTTTTAGACATAATTAAAGGCCAACTAAAATAATTTCAAACTATTGAAAAAAACATGGATCTTGTGGACACAATTGCTTAGTTAAATTGATCAGCTTCTACTTTATGCGTTAGGAGCACCTAGGCGATGCTGTCATTACCCATTCCATTGAAATGCTTACAATAGCTCTATGAATGAGCACACCTTGGAGAGGGTTATTATTGGCCTATGTTTAAATCTCAGACGTTTTGTTAATAGAGTAACGTGGCTGGCACAAAAGCAGATGTGATTTAGGCTGTATTATTAGATGCATAATGTCTCAGACCAAAAAAAAAGTGGGAGCCCTGCCTCGCTCTGGCCCAGTTGTACTTGGATACTTTGTCATTTAAAGAGTTGTAAATTATTTTATGTGGCGGATTGAAGAAGAATTCAAGATTTTTTTTTGCCAGACTTAAGGGAAAACTAGTAGAAAACAATCCTTAACATGTACGATAACGATTGCAAAAGGCAAATTGTTTTTCTTTTTCAACTTACTGATTTGAGTGAGAGCACTGGGCCATATGGTAGAAGTGAAAAGGAACAGATTTCACAACCAGTCGGCATGGGAGAAAGTGCCTCTGGAGTAATGAGATCCCCATCTCAGGAGGAATTCAAGCATTATCTTAGCATTGGCCTGTGCAGAAGGGACTTGAGCTCCAGGTAGGTGGCGGGAGGATGCCTGATGGTTTGGATGGCAGAGTCTGTGATTGTCATGACCTGTGTATGTCATTGCCCTCACTGGCCTGAACACAGACTCATGCCCACATTACCCAGTGCTGTCTGGTTCACTTTGGGGAAACCCTTCCAGGTGTATGGAAATGCTGCTCTATTTTGTGGGTGTCCTGGTAGTAGGCACTATCATGCCATCTGACCTCCACCCTGGATCTGCATTGCAGATTCCCTTCAGGTGTCCTCCACCAGCCCACGCTCCAAGTGGGGGCTCATAAGGGACCAGCTGAGGCTGTGCAGTCAATTATCTTTGACAGGACAGGAGAAAGGGCAGGCGCCTGGCAGGCAAATAAACTTAATGAAGTTTGTAATAGACTGCGGAAATATCAGCCTCGTGATCAAAGCAGGAATAAGCCACAAGAAACTATTAATTAAGGCTCTCCCACTATCTCCTCTTCACATTTCCTCCTTCACTGTGGCAGGAACATTCTAATTGTTCCCAGCCCTTCAAGATGCAAATGCAACTTTTCTTTCCCAGATTTTGGAGTGTTCTTGTGGGTAAAATATCTTCTGCCATCACTGTCAGACGATTGGGTCCTCACAGTCCAGCTTTGCCCTCTGCGAGCAGAGGAGGTACCCTGTGCTGAGTGTCTGCTCCCTCCGCAGTCTCCTTTGGCAGGCCATGATGTCTTTGCTGTCCTAGAGCCTCGTCCCTTTCTCTATGGCCATGCTGTTGCCCATGTGGACCCCTCCACCAGTCTGCTAGTTTGACCTTGAAACTCTTTCTAGTCTTTGGGTGTATGACTGGGCAAAGTAAATAGTAAAAACATTTCCCAGCCAGTGTTATAACTCTACACATGAGTCAGTCTCTGAACAATGTGAAATCCCATTTCTTTTTGTCCCTGAACTAAGGCTGCTCATTCTGTCTAAGTCGTCTATTGAATCAGTTCAACCTCATCTTATTCGTTGGTTGATTTTTTCTAAACTGTTGATGTGATGTTTTGTCTGATACAGGTGTTACCGAGGAAAGGTTTTGCCACAGGAACCAGAATCAACCCCTCCCAGTCACTACCATTCAGTTCCTAGCCAGAAGAGCCTCCGAGTTGGGAGCAGCATGCACAAGTTGTACTGCAGTGAGGAACACAACACATGCCACTGCTTTCCACCCTCCCTGAGGATGACCAGGGAGGTCCCTCTGACAGTGTCCCCATCCTGCACCTGCTTCAGTGTTCCTTCAAGGCTAGACCGCTTTGGAGAAAAGAGACAAGCCTTGCTCAGCAGCTGCTGGGAACTCATCTGCTCTTCACTGTTCCCAGAACTAATTGCCGACCACTGGTGTCGCCTCTTGGTGCCATCAACTGGTTTATAATCTATTTCCCAGCTAGTGTGGACATGGCTTAGCATCCCAACAGCTAGACTGTTTCAGCTACACACTTCCCTGACTTCTCTGTCCTGCCTTCCCACAGGCCCTGTCACCTCCCCAAGGACAGGTGTTCTAGAAGTGACCTTTTCAAAAGGAAAAGCAAGTTGGTAAAGGGTTCCAGGAGATAGCAGTGAATGCCAATTTTTCCCTCCCCAACATATGCTCAGACTGAAAGAGAGTCTCGACTCCATTCTCTGCCTCTCCAGTCATGAATATCTTCTGATTCAGGTGGGTGATACCATGTGATAGAATCCCACAGTCCTCTCCTGAGAAATGCTAAAGAGAATTAAGGGGTGCCCACAGCTGAGGCAGTCACAGCCCCTGTGGGAGATTTACAGAGACAGATGGCTACATGGAGCAAGAAGGACCAGATCTAGGAGCAAGAGATGACTTACGATCACTGTCAACACAGGCAGACCCTTGTTGTTGGAAATGACTTTCTTGTTGCCTGTGTTGGTGGAAACCTCAACAAATGTAGAAAGATGAACTGGGAGCTCCAGCAGGGGCTGAGGTCTTCAGAGGTGGAAATCATTAGCGAGAACAGTTCCTCCCCCTGCAGAGCATTTGTTATTCGTGGCCTTGGCGGGGCTGGTGCATCTCAGTTCCAGAGAGGAGCAGTGGGCAGAATTAGGTCAGGCTGTGAATGACAGTGAGCAAATCCAAAGCTATTATCACCTGCCCCCTGCCCCCCTGCCTTCCTAAGTTGGCCTGTTCAATTAGCTTAATGACATGGTGGAAGATGGTATTTCCAAACAGTAGAAACAGCTGGGCTGCAGTCACTCGGCTTGCTAGCGTGAAGCATGTCAAGCCGCCTCTGCAGTGACACAAGGACCCTATCAGCATGACACACGTTTGGGGGAAATGCTATAATTCACTACTGACACCTCAATCAATGGTCCCCATTTCTAAGCTGTCTTCCCTGGGAAAGAGAGAGTGTATTGGCCTCAAATGACCCCCCAGACTCTGTGACTATGATGTGTCCCATCCATTGTCCTGCTTCCTGCTTCTGCTGGTTTTCATGTTCCACCCCATTGAGCATGTTGGCTAAGTGCAGCCTCTGAGGTTGGATCCTCCACCACTGAAGCTGCATTGGACCCTGGGCTAGTTACTCAGTGTTTACTTTGACTTTCTAAAAATGGGAACCAACCAAGTCTAGCTGCCGAAGAACAAACAAACAAACAAACAAACAAAACCTTACGACAATTTCAAGAAAAATCCAGGATCTTGTCCCACATACTGGAAGCCTTCCCTAAACTTAGTTGCCAGGCTGGGTTATCTCTTTCCACCCTTTGCCAGTCCTATGACTTGGTTCTCTTTTGTTTCTGCATGTGTCCCCACAGGCTCCCCTCCAATCTGGTGCCTCTTCCTGCTGTCTGGGCTTTTGCTTCTTTCTCCGGGCTCCCTGGGACTCTTTGTCACGTTCTATGTCTCCCTGATGCACTCCTTGGCTATTTCCTATTGTCTGAGAGCCATACCTCATTCCTTACACCATGGAACACCATGGAGCCAGAGAGGTTTTAAATCCTAAGCAGAGAAAATAAACTCCTGCGACTGGTGAATCCCCACAGCCTTGGTGGAGCTCAAGCTGTGAAATGCATTTTACTACTGTAATTATCCTGCCTGAAGCTGTGCCAGCTTGGCTGGGCTGGCAAAACAATGTGCCAGTCAGGATCCAATCACCCCCTCCCCATTGATCATAGAGAAGCTGCCTGGCCTTCAGCTGGATGCTAAAAATAGGCCTCAGGGGGCTGGAGCAGCTAAAAATACTCTTTGGCCAAAATAGCCTTCCTGTGTCCCACAGGCTGAAGGTAGGAGAGACCAGAGGCTTTAGGAACCCTGGGGTCCATAGCTGTGTGGTCCCAGGTGGGCAGTATAGAACGGAGGAAACTCACTGGTGGGCACTAAGGGTAGCAGGCTTATTGGTAACTTAGATAGCACCGAGAGGGAGAGCTGGTCCCAGAAGCTGGGTTTATGCTGGGTCTACAGAGCACACACAAGCAGTGAGCTGCTCATGACCACCCACATGGATAGGCAGAAGGAAGACACAAGAAGGCTGGGCATGGGAGGCCTCCTTAAACTTTGCCTCCTTACTCTGGCCTCCACTGTCCCCTGTGAAGCCACAGAAGCCTCTACACTCCGTCCATTAACGCTTGACTTCACTTTGCCCCTAAAAAGGCGTTTCACCAGTCAACCCTGTCTCCAGCCATCCACCTGTTTCAGAGCACTGTCCAGCGTAAGAGGCAAGGCAATGATTGTGTTTGCGGGATGCTGGCCTTAGGCAATCCCAGGAGTCCTACTGGGGCCAGTATTATCATTCTCTTGAAATGACAGATGAGGAACTGGACTGGGGTGGAGGGGTAGCACAGCAATTTCCCCAAAGTTTCCAGGTTAGCCAAGGGCTATCCTGGCTATGGTTCCTCTATGACATCCTCTACATCAGTTGGCTTACATTCTGCGTGACTTTGCTTGCCCTGCAGAGTCTGACAGGCTCTGCAAACTACATTGGTAATTCTACAGCAATGGTTGTGGCTAGCATCCAGTGGGCAATGACAAAGGACACTGATAAACATCCTACAGTGTTCAGTGTACACTAGAACAAAGCTCTTCAGCCCCAAATGTCAGGCGCACTGACCAACCTAACCTACTAAGGACACTACTGCATGCTTCAGCAATCAGTGTCCGGTCTCTGTGGGTGTCAACCTGGGTGCAACAGAATTACCTAGAGATCTTGTGAACCTCAGAGAGTTGACATACTCAAGAGTCTCTAGACATCCTCTCCACCCCTCTTCAGGAGATTCCCATTCAGATATTCAGTGCAGCAGGCCAAGGAGCACTTTCCAAGAGCAAAATTGTAAAGGAGTGGATTCCAGGTTCCTGTATGCTCCAAAAAGTCTTTTGACATGAGAAAACACTTGAAAAATATTTCCAAATAACACACACACACACACACACAAAGGTATCAAGATCCAGGTAGCCTCAAAAAGTAAAACCGTATGGTTCATGATGTCCATCTGGTAGCCTCTTTTACCTGCAGATCAATTATCCAACCAAACAGTCACTTTGGCCAGTGGTCAATGAGAGTGTGAATCCAGTGCACCTTGCTCTCAGATCTTTGATATGAATACACCTATCCATTTCACAGATGGAAGTGTTTAGATTAGCAGACGAAGTGTGAATGAAACCATAGGTGCATTGTCAAGATTAATGCACAGACTGGTTCTCAACTGGAGTGGTCCCCGGTAACACCACACCTGGATAGGGAGCCAGGGCAATAGGAACTGACTCAAGATAAAGGAAAAACAAATGGAAAATGACAAGTGTGGAAGGGAGTGGCAAGAGCTAATGGGATGAGTAACTAGAAATTCCACCCAGCCCATCAACAGGCCTGCCTTCTTGGCCCTGTCTTGACCAGCATCTAGGAAATATCCCAAGTCTGAGCCCTGACGCATCTGGATGGATAATCCACCCTGCACCTTGTCAATCACAGCTACCTATCATTATCAGTTTGGTTCGATAGATGTTCGCCTCAGACCAGGAAGACAAATGAGAAACTATGGTATAAAAGAAAAGCTCCATTCCAGGGCATCATTGCTCCATGGGAAGGTTTATTATAAGTCACAATGAGAAGAGTAAATGGCACCCAGACCACAGTCTCTTCCTGCCTGCCTGCTGCCCTTTCTACCACCCATCCCAGAGTCCTGAGCAATGTGTCCACGATGGCAAGAGAGCCACCAAGATAGATTCCCAGCTCTGTTGTGCATTTTTGTTTTGAAAGGGTCTAAGTTGTCCAGGCTAGCATTCAACTTGTCATACTCCTGCCTCAGCCTCCCCAGTTCTGGGATTGCAGGCTTGTGTCAACAGGCCTGTCCTTTCTTTACACGTTTCACCCCTTTCTTTTCCTTACTTCTTGTCTCCCCTCCCTTCTTTCCTTCCTTTGTCATGCTCTCCCTTCCTTCTCAGCTTCTTCCCTCCCTTCTCACTTGCCTCCCTCCTTCCCTTCCTTCCTTCCTTCCTTCCTTTTCTTCTTCCTCTATTCCTACCCAATTTACTTCATCAGTCCTGCCTGACCCCTGAAGACTTCAAATTTGGTTGGTGGCCCCGGTGGAAAGCACCCAGATTACTGAAGAATCTCCCAGTCAAGGCCCTTGTGGCACTGACTTTCAGACTGAGGGTGAAGTCAGGACCAGTTTTATCTTTGTCTCCATGATTCAGAAGAGGGGCCTAGCAGGACAATAGGACTCCGTTCATTGAGAAGGGTTATTGGGTAGAGATAGATGGCTCTCAGAACCAAGAAAAAAATGAGTTCATGCCCACCAGAAGAAACCCACCTTAACTGTCAGCTTGATAAATTGGGACACCCTGACAGATGTTGTGGTAATTTGCCCCCATCAACTCATAGGAAGTAATAGCAGTGTTAGGAGGTGTGGTTTTGTTGGAGAAAGTATGTCACTGTGGGGGTGGGGTTTGAGGTCTCATATATGCCCGAGCCATGTCAGTGCTTCAATCCATTTCCTGTTGCCTTCTGATCAAGATGTAGCTAGCACCATGTCTGTCTGCCTGCCTTCATGCTCTCTGCCATGATGATAATGGGTTGAACCTATGAACTGTAAGTCAGTCAATTAAATGTTTTCTCTTATAGGAGTTGCTGTGGTCATAGTGACTTTTCACTCACAGCAATGGAACCTTAACTGAAACAGATGTGGAACATACAAAAATATCCTGGTACTGTCAATTTCTACTGTGAGCCGCCCACAAATTAAAAATATGCTTAATGAATACATACACCCTCTTTGTATCAATGGAGCTAAAGAGCAGCCAGCATCTTCTGATGGTATAATCTCCATCATATCCTCTGTATCCTCACACTTGCTGCTTTGTGCATCTTAAATCCACAGAGTCATAAATGCAAAGCCCCTCAACATGTCTGATTTACAATGTAGTTGGTCAGCTCTTGGCAGTATCTGTTGCCCCTAAAAAGTGAGTAGGCTCCACCCCCTGCCTTTAGTTCCTAACCTCCATAGCCTCAGGTGATGAGCCAGGCATGGATTTAATCCAGGCTGGACCAGTCATGCATACAACAAATATTTATTGAACTCTTAGTAATACAAATTATAGCATTAACCAGTGAGAATACAATGAGAAAATAATAGATATAATCACTTCTCATCTAACTACATCCCATATTCAAAGAATGACATTCATTAGATTTTGATAAAATGATAAAATTCAGCTGTGGCAATTGAGTCTTCTGGATGACAGGATGCTGAGTAGTTAATGAAGTTGACCTGACAAAGGAATCCTCCCTTGAAAAAGTGGTACTTTAGCTGGGATCAGTAGGACAAGCTGAGCACGGAGACGGTGGGTGGGAGGGCAAGGGTTTCTTCCTTTCTAAGACCTCACACTTGAACTTTGTTGCTGGTAAGAATATGAAGGCAAGGCAGCCAGAGAAAAGCCAGCACATATCGCCAGCATGTCACCAACCCTTGGCAACCTAGTAGCACACTTCATGAGTGTGTGACCTGACCTTTTTTTCAGCTGAGTCTGTCCTATGTGACTTTGACTCAAGACAGTGTGACAGAGTGGGGAAAGGAAAGACATGCCAAAAGACGTGGCTAGAGGACAGGCAGGCTAGTGAAGGAGGATGGGAAGAATCTTGAACTCCATTTTAACTCAAGGGGAATTCATTAAGGAATTTTAGACAATGGCATGACTTTATCAGCTGTGTTATTTCGATTTGTTTGTTGTTGTGAGTTTTTTTTTTTAAAGTTTTCTCCTGAACCAATGGGGGGAGGGTTAGAATGACCACAGTGTTAGAGACAGGGCAAATATGTCTCTCAACAGACAAGTTAAGTAGCTCTATCATAATCCAGGAAAGATAATAGTTTTAACTAGGGTAGGGGTGTTTTAGGAAGATAAAGAAAAGAAGAATGATTCTGAGCGATTTAGGAAAGAAAATCCATATATTTGATAATGGACTAGATATAGAGACTGAAGTGGGGGAGATATGAGGAACGATAGTGGAGCACTCATGCCTGCTGTGCAGAGCACAGGAATGCCAGCTAACTAGACACGTCTGGAGGTGAAGGTGAGAGAAAGATCATGTGCTTTGTTTGGACATAGACAATTGTGTCTCCATGATCAAAGGCAACGGATTCATGAAGTAAACCATTAGGTTTATAACTCTTGAGCTTAGAAGAGAGAGCTGTTTTCATTAGTCATTAACAAGATCACTAAAATAGTGGAAATGGAGGAGCCATTTGGGATAGTGTATGGAATAAAAGCATGAAGTATGGATAATCTTCAAATGGCTGTCAGTGATGGCTGGCCATGAGATGTCAGTCGTATCATCTCTGCCTCAGGCTTCGAGTTAGACCCAGAGTTAGCAACAGCTGGCTTTCACCATCAGCACTGCAGGAGAATGGGAAGATGTACTGGAGGCCATGTCTGCCACATGCAGTCTGCGTGAGGAAAGGCAGTCTGGATGGGACAATGGAGGTGGCAAAGAAGAACCAGAAAGGGAAGGCAGTATGTGCCACATAGCCCAAACAATAGAGGAAGACTTCCTTCTGTGCTCCATGGCTGACGACATGGCTACATATCCTTCCTGTTCACCATAATTAGGCTTGAGATACAGAGCTAGACATGGAATGAAGGCAGGGATAACATGGAGCCCAGAGGATGAGATGAAGACAGACAGCCCTACTACCAGCACGTGCGCTGAGAACTAACCTTCATAACGACTCTCAAAGCCAAGAATCACTCTTCCAGTTAGCTGAGAACACAGAAGCTTAGGCTTTCCCAAGGTCACAGCGCAACTCCACAACAGCTAATCCTTCCAGGGTTGTGTGTAGGAGAGCGAGGAGAAGCAAAAGGAGCAGTGTTGTTGTACACAGAAGCTGAAGGACACAGTCAAGGTCAAGTCGGTAACTCACAGGACGGAAGTGTCACCCAAGAAGGAGGTTAAGAAGTCAAGGGGACACGTGAGTTAGAGAGGGAGGCTAGATGTGGGAAGCCTTATCCCAGTAGCTCATCCCAGCAAGAAATGGCAGCATCTCTTGTCCCTTTCTTCAGCAGCTGGGGATGAAGAAGTGAGGATTGGGCATATTTACCCAGGCTGAAACAATGGTTGAAGGAACTAAAGAAATGCCTGCGAGGCAGGAGCTGACTTGCTCGGCTCTGTCCTCTTTCTCAGTGATCTTCCATCTCCTCACACCTCAGGCCTCGCAAACTTCTGCCTTTCCCTCACATGTGGGTAGAGGATTATGGGAAAGGAAAGATATTGGTTTGGGATAAGGAAACTAACAAAAACCCAGAAAACTTCCTACAAGCTAGGGTTGGGCACAAGAGAAGCAAAAGCACAAGAAAAACAAAGGACACTTGTGTAATGCTCTTGAAAGTGGGTCTTGGAAACTGGCCTGATGGGAGAGGAGATGAGCCTGGAATATGGGATAGTTTGGAAGTGCAGGTGATTGGGGGAGGGCCTCACTGCATATTGAACTTTCTGGAATGGAAGAACTTGCTGGAAATGGGAAACTAAGCCCTGGAACATAGAAGGTGGAAGCTGAGTAGGAAGTGGGGCCTGGGAAGGAGCCCACCCTGGAGTGGAATTCAGTGTGAAGAGCTGGGAGACACACACTTGGAGCCCCACGTTCATCCACAGCACAGCTGTCGGTCTGAAAGGCCGAGCAGGGACATCTGCTTGCCAAAAAGATTGCCTCCCCAGTGACTGTGAGGAAGGGACCCAGAGAAGGGCTGTGCTGGCTTGAGGGGGTGACAAATGTGCAGCAATCGGGCCGATGGCTGGCAAACATTCCTGTCAGATAGAAAACCCTGTTGTCTCATTCCCAATTTTATTTCATTCTCTTTCGCCTCGTATTTCAGTTAATAGGAGCTGTCAAGGAGACTCTGGTTCTGTCCCTCCTCCTACAGCAGCTCATGTATTCTGACAGCCTGAGAGATGGATTTTTTAGAAGACCTGCATAAAATAAATTGTTAAAGTTTCCAGTCTGGGGGTTTATGTATCTGTTTGCACTTCTGTGTGTGAAGGCTTGTCTGTGCTCATCTGAGCATGTATGTTTATCTGGAGGGCATACGTGTGATGAGACTGGAACAGCCTTGAATATGAAGTTGGATTATAGGTTTGTGACTCTAGGTTTAGTACTTTGTGTGACCAGAGTCCCAATTTCTCCTATAACATGGGTATGGCAAGACAGTCCTTTCATTCTGCCATAGTTGTCATGAGCTTTGTGATACAAGGAACATGAATACCCCCTTGTGAGCCATACATGCCACTGGTAGATACATACAACTAGTGTTTGTGTCCAAAAGGGGTTTCCACCGAGCCAGCCTCAGTTCCATGGCATCTGTCTCCATGCTGCCACCGTTGATACACTAGACCCCTAAGACCAGGTCTACTTGGCACCACTCTGGTGACTCCTGAGCTGAGCCTCTCTGACTGCTTGCCCTGCCCCTGCTCACAGGCTGCTGAGCATCACCGGAGAGTCAGCAAACACACTTAAATCCCCAGGCTTACTTGCCCATTCATTCAACATTTATTGAGTATTTACCACGGGTGAGACTCTGTGCTGACCTCAGGGGACTCAGAGTTTAATAAAACAGATGCTCTGCACACAGGGAGCTTTCAAACTTCAAACTTAGTGTGTATTTTAAGGGGTATTATAGTAGATCCAGACCCAGAAATCATGGCAGCTGGGAGGCGGGGCCCCTGAGACAAGCAACCGAGATTCCCCTCGATCCTGGTGCTGGAATGACAAGAAAGGTAGCTACATGAAGCTGACAATCTGGGCTTGCCAACCAGCTGCTCCTTGACTCCTTTTCCAATATCTTACAACCTTCTTCAAGTTGCTCCCAGCTGTCAGAATTAGCTCCTTTGACATGTGGACCTGGGCTGAGGACCTGCGGCACTCACTGCTCGCTCTCATGACTGCCATGTATAGAACAAAGTCTCAATTGCCATCCCTCCTTTGCCAGACCTCCACAAATAACCTCTTGAACTTCATAAGCCTCACTCACCCACCCAACACCATCCAACCAAAGCTATTCACCAGTCTTGAACAGACGTTGGTTTTCTCTTCTTCTCTGTCTTCACTATGGACCTCATTCCTGGGAAGTCTTGTCTGGTTCCACATCCCATTTCCCTGATATGGCTGGCACACTTGAGTCCCAGCTAAGATGCCACTACCTCACAATGCGTTCTAGAACCCTACACCTCACAAAGGAAAGAGCATTTGTCGTCTCTGTCAGAATAGGCCACAACAAAATCCATCTATAGGTAAACGGGTCTCCTTTCAGGCCACAACAATTATCATACAAAACAAAAATGTTTGGTATGAAAATTAATGGAAGGCTGGACTTAGAAGACTGTGGTTCTCATTTTAAAAAAATCATTACCCATACAAGATGGGGTCTGTCAGCATTCTGTCATGGAGAGGGAGGACCTCACCAAGCCCTACCTTCTCCCTGAGGATTTAGACACAGTGACACACAGCTGAGACATGAAAACAGGAAGAGGGTTAGCAACAAGGGAAAGGGAACAAGAGAGGGCAAGAGGAGTTGCATGATGGAAATGCATTATATACATGTGTGGAAGTATCATAATAAAAATGACTGTTATGCATAATTGGCATATACTAATAAGACACTTTGAAATTGCACTCATGAAAGAATAAGCTTATATCCACCTCCTCTAAAAACTTTCAAATATTGAAAATGACTGAAAATTTTTTTAACGATTTATCAATTTATTATATATACAATGTTTTACCTGCATGTATGCCTGCACATCAATAGAGGGCACCAGATCTCATAATAGATGGTTGTGAGCCACCATGTGGTTGCTGGGACTTGAACTCAGGACCTTTGCAAGAGCAGTCAGTGCTTTTAACCTTTGAACCTTCTCTCCAGCCCCCTGAAAATTATTTTTAAGATAGAAGTCCGGGGTGAAGGAAAAGGCTCAGTGTGTGGTGTTAGCGGTGTAAGCATACCAACCTGAGTTTGGGTCCCCAGACCCAGATAAAGCTGGGTGTGTTAGCGAGCATCCCTGCATCACCCCAACACTCCTACAGTGAGACAACAGGCTGAAACAAGAGAATTCCCAGAAGTGCATGGGCCAACTAGCCTGGCTGACACATACAATGACAAACAAGAGATCCTGACTCTAATGCGGTGGGAGGCAAGGCACACCACTCAAGGTTATCATCGGGTTTCCACATACACACTGTAGCAAGCATGTGCTGACACTCATGTACTCAAATATATATAAATATATATATACACACACACACACACACACACAGAGAGAGAGAGAGAGAGAGAGAGAGAGAGAGAGAAGATACTATTCACACATACAAAGAAAAGAAATCAAACCACAGAAGCAAAGATCATAACAAACGAAAAATTCACAAAATTTTAGAACCTGGAATGGAGATGGCATATCTCAGTCTTAGCTGGGTAGAGAAACCTCAATTCCCTGGGTAAGGAAGCAAATGAGGGACAAGCTACATTAAAGGCCTATCCTGCATCACTTCAGATCCACTTCACCGCCACCCATAATGCCCTGGCTACTGTGTGTGAGATCCAAACAAGTTTTTGCAGTCATGAAACCATAGCACCTCCTCTCAAGTCTGTATCACGGCCCTATAGCTTCCCTGGGGTAGACATGGGAAGCAACACTATAGGACTTGCTCAATGCCCATCAGAAGCAATCCAAGTCAGTTCTCTCCAGGGCAAAACTGTGAACAGTGGGAGCAAGTAGACGCTAACTTCTTCCTGTTTTTTGCGCTCATGTCAAACATACCAAAGTACAGTTATTTGTATCTGAAAACCAGTCAGACAAGATTCAGGATCAGAGGTTCAGAAGCCAAAGGACAGCCAGTACAGACTTTTGTGCTGGCTTACTCCAGCCCTGGCTTACACACAGAGCGTAGAATTTTCCTTATTCCTGCTTCATGACGTTGTTCAGATCCGTTCATAAAAACAGTATTTTCTGAAGAAATCAGGCTGAAACATCATCACAAACTCAAACAAAGATTAAAGAAAAGATGGTTCTCAGAGGCTTCAGAGGGATATTTTAAAATCTACCTAAGAAACCCAGCAGCCCATCTCCGTGTCCAGTCCCTAATACCATGAAATTTTACCTCCACTACTCTGACCATGCCTTGAGTAAAGTCCATTCTTAGCATAACATCAAGATTTTGAACATTAGGAACATTAGGCGTGATTGAGAGCAGGACTCAGTCACCTCACTGAAACACTGAGATTAGCTAGGATTTTAGATAATGGAAAATAGAGTCAAATAGGCATCCACAATTAACTTAAAGGAAACATGGGCAGTGTAGAAAACAGAAAAAATAACCTAAAATTTTCCAAAATAGAAGTCTAGTATGAAAATGTTAAGTATCACAGAAGAATGTTTATATAAGTTGAAATATGACAGAAGTACAAATTTTAAAATACTTGAAGGGAAAAGAGAAATAAATCACATAGTAACAAGAAGACAATGTAATGAGATTTTTTTTTGATCAAAGAAGTTATTTATGTGTCCTGTATCCAGCTAAGGAAATTTCCAAAGGGAAAATGAGGGAACACAAAGTATGACCACTGTGATGGTTTTGCAGGGGTGGGTGGATGGATAAATGTACACAAACCAGAGTATGTGTGTTCCAATCAGAGGATAACTTGTGGGTCTCAGGGATCAGACTTGGGTTGTCAGTTGGATACTGTACCTTTACCTGCAGAGCCATCTTTCTAGTTTGAATTATTTATAAAAATCCATATCAAGATATGATTGTAAAGTTTTGAACAACATGAATAAAGAAGAGAAAATACATTAAATATCAGATATCAAAGTGGCACTACATTTGGATCAGAAATATCAAAGCTAAAAGACAATAGACCAATGCCACTAAATCTCTGAGAGGACAAATTTACTCTGAACTTAGAATTCAATACGCAACCAAACTTTCTTGCACTCTGACGTTTTCAGTGAGATCAAAAAATCCATCAACCACCAACTCTTCATAAGAAACTCCACCAAAGTAAAAAAAAAAACAAAAAAAAAAACAAACAACGATTAAATGCATCATAAAAATATAAATCTAAAAAGGAAAAGATTGCAAATCTAAGAAACAGAAATCTAGCATAGCTGGAAGATACGATTTCTCTGGGTGATAATAAGGGGAAGACAAGGCCAAAGCCATGTATTGGACTCAAGAGAGAAGAGTTCAAGAAACACAAAGTGAGTGAGGGATCTTGTAAATACCTGTCCTAGAAATAGCTTACAAAGACAGACACTGTCTTATGTGTGTATCTTTCCTGAGAACAGTTGTATAGTTTGGTTGAGGAGTCTGAAGATGAATTGTTTGTATGTTACACATTAAACAAACAATCAAAACCACAAAAGACTGATCCGAAGGAAAAGACATTTAAGAAAAAAATAATCTTTGAGTAATGTAGCTGAACTGTTAACATGGTGAGGGACAATTCTGTATTCTGTCAATCATGTTTTAAATAAACACTGATTGGTCACGCGGGAAGTATAGGCGGGAAAACCAGATAGGAAGTAGAGGTGAGAACAGGAGAGTTCTGGAAAGCAGGAAGCTCTGTCGCCATTCCTGCCCAGTCCACCGAAGAAGCAGCATGTGTCCCTGTCCCAGCTGAGAAAAGGTACCGAGACATGTGGCTAACATAGATAAGAACAATGGGTTAATATAAGTTACAAGAGCTAGTAAGAAGCCTGAGCTAAGGGGCCAATCAGTTTATAACCTAATATAGACTCTCTGTGTGATTTTCTTTGGGGCTTGCTGACTATGGGGTACTGGGCGGGACAGAAACCCCAACAAGCAGGACCCTCATGTTACATTAACATTCACATAGTAGCAATAATAGATAGACTAGTTCATCAACAGTCATCCAATGACTCCATTGGGAAGAAGGAAAAAGGAAATATTTCTGGTGGGGAAGATGGAGAGAAGACATTGAAGGATCTAAGTGTTCCTCTACTCCATTATGAAGACAAACAGCCAAGAGCCAACATTTAAAATTAATATCATGCATGTATACTATTTAGAAAGTAGGAAGGAATGGTCAAATAAACCGTGGAAAGGGTTAGAAAATGGTAGCTTATGGAAAATCATGCATAGATCCAACACAAGTAGAAGACATCTTTGCTACTCTCTCTCTATTTGTTTATTTATTATAAACTCTATTTTCTATTATGTTATTTTTGCCCATTTTCATTTTCTTAAAGATTAAAAAAATGTTCATGTGTGCCTGTGTGAAGGTATGTGCACATATGTGCAGTTTCCCACAGAGCCCAGAAGGTGTTGGATCCCCTGGAGCTGGAGTTACAGGGTTGTGAGCCACAGATGTGGGTGCTGGGAACTGAACTCCAGTCCTCTGAAAAAGCAGTATTTACTCTTAACCACTGAATCATCTCTAGAGCCCTCAATTATTTTGATTTTAAAACTGTGTACATTGTTACTGTGGTTAGAGGTGTAGGGATACTTACTATAATTTCTCCAAACTGGATTATCTTTATTATTTCAGAATTTGAGCTGAGAAAAATAATGGCTAAGCACCCACACTTAAAGAGAGGGTGCTTAGAAGTATGTCATATGCAGGTTATAGTAGAAAACAAAAGAAATTCAGTTCACAACCCTAACCTTGGTAGCCACCTCAATCGCACTTGTGAAGGAGGGCCAGAGACTAATCAAACCTGAGCTCCATGGTGGGAAGCACTGGGACTTGTTCGCTCACTAAGAAGTCCTGGTCGCTGCCCTTATCCTTGGTCTTAGAGAAAGTGCATATTGATGTAAAGAAGACAGGGCACTTTCTACAGCACTGGAGCAAAGCAGAGACAGAGTCACTGGAGGTGTGCCATGCCTAGGGAGTGGGAGGTCACGGGACCAAAGAACAGAAGGTTGTAGCTGACCAGAGCCCCCAGGTGTCTCCATCTCTTTCCCATGGATAAACAGGTTTCAGAGGGGGAGCTGCATGGATGTTATCTTGAGGATTGCCCACTGCCCAAGGGAGTGAGGTAACATCATCAGAGAAGCTGGGGATGAGGTCTTGAAGAGGAAAGCCAGGAACCATTATCAGAGGTCATAGGGAGACCCAGTGTTGGAAATACATGAGGAAGAACTTTTAAAAGCCCACAAAAGCAGTTCATGAAGGGAAGGCAGCAATTCAGCATCTGGTGAGAACTTGTTTCTTTCCCACCTCAGCCCTGCAGGAGCTCTGGGCACTTGCCAGTAGCCAAGATGGGATGGAAAGGGAGCTTAAAGAAATTAACAACCACGTTCACCCCCACAGCAGGTAACTGAGCACCAGTAGGGTCTGAGTTGGGAAGAAAGAGAAAAGCTTAAATTGGATGTGAAATGAAAGTATTGATTTAGATCCACCTGGCCTTTTTAATACCTGTAAGTAAAACTTCTAATATCTGAAAGTGACTGGGAAAGCTACAGAACCTGGCCAGGGGCAGAGAATGATGACCCAAGAGCAGCGTAGGAAAGCACATCCTTATTCATTGGTCCACTTTTTAAAAGTTGCCGGAATTTAATTATGAGTAGTTTCTCTCTGTGTCTGTCTCTCTCTTTCTGTGTATGTGTGTGTATGCATTATGTGTATCTATGTCAATGCACACATTTGTGTGCGTGTGCACCACGGCATGGTCCAAGCATAACCTCAGGTGTTGGTCTCTACCTTTCACCCTGTCTGTGACAGGGCCTTTCTTTTTGTTGTTGGTCACCGCGGCACATGCCAGACTAGCTGACCTATGAACTTTAGGGTCATCCCCACAGGAACACTGAGGTTACAGACAAATGCTAACCCACCAGCTTTACCTGAGTTCTGGACATTTGATCTCAGGTCTTGAACTTATCCAGCAAGCCCCTTTACTCACTGAGCCATCAGCTCCCTAGGCTACCTGGTTTTCCTTATCACACACAACTATATAGTTGTCATATACATGCATATATAGGTATTCCATTTAATATTTCTGTCTCACTTTTGCTTCCTATTATTGTGATAAAATACCCTGAAAAAAGCAACTTAAGAAAGGATTTTTTTAACCCACAGTCCTAGTTCCAGTCCAGCACTGTGGAGAGTCACGGCATTAGGAACCATGACAGCTGCTACGTTATTACACCTGTATTCGGGAAGTGGAGAGCAAGGGCTGCATACATGTTTGTAATCGGGTCACTTTCTCCACTCTACAGTTCAGGTTCCTCCTGCCTGGGGGATTGTGCTCTCCACTGTGAGTAAGCAGTTCTTGCCACCTCAGTTAATACAACCAAGACAATCCCCACAGACGCCCTCTGGCCAGCCTGACCAAGACAACCCTTCACTGAGACTCTAGATTACATCAAGACAACATTTAAAACGAGCCACCACAACTCCCCACAATCTTTGAAAATAGTGGTTATAATTTCTGCTCCATAAGTCAGGAAGATGGAACTCGGGGGCGGGGTGGGATGGGGTGGGGAGAGGGTGTTTCAAATCACACAGCTAGCAAGTACCCAGACAGGAATCTGAGGTGGGACATCCCCAGAGACCACTCATGTCTCAGGCAAAGGAATTCAAAGCCCATCTTCTGTTGTTAAACAGATGGTACTCAAACCCCGACATGTCAGCCACTGACCTCATCTCTCTTAGACTGGTTCCTCATTTCTAACATGGGAAAATAATGCCATAACAAGCGACTTACAGTGAGCATTGGGTTTAAAGAACAGGCAAAGGCATTTTGTCTATCACAGAGTGAGTGGTCAATGAGAAGAACCTACCTACTACTATCATTAAGCTGCATTGCCCTCTGAGTAAGAAAGGATGAAATGAAATTCAGAGCTGTCTGGAATGCTACATACACAGGCAGGATGTAAAGCTGGGTTTCTTTTCTTCTGAAATAATGTATATACTTAAACGGAAAGCATTGTATTCTGGGTTGTAATAGTACAGATATTTTATAAGAACAGAATGGAAAAATTGGATTTTAGAAGTTATTTATTCTTTCAATATTTTATTTCTTAACAAACCATTATCACATTGAAGGTAGGAAACGTGCTTGTACTTCATTTACTAATTTTATTTTTTCTGCATTCAGGAAATGCATATGAGGCTGAAGGTGAGGTTCGGTGGTGAAGTTCATGCTTGGCATGCACAAGGCCCTTTGTTCTGTCTCCAGAAAGGGAGAGAATGCCTTACAACTGGATATTATGGAGGCACTTTCTACACCGAAGTCCCTCCTCTCTGATGAGCTTGTGTCAAACTGACATAAAACTAGCCAGCACAAGGGAGAACCAAGCTTTGCTTTGTTTTTTGCTCATGGTTCCGAAGATTTTAGTCCACAATCCTTGACTTCTTTGGTTCTGGGCCCATGGTGAAGTAGAATAGGACCAGCACGGTGAGAGCATGAGGAGGAGGTGGCTCTTTGTCTCACAGAGACTGGAAATAGTCTTAACTTTTCAAGTTATAGACCCTCCCCACTACCATGGTCTATATCCTTCAGCCCTTCAGCACGGCACCACCTTCCAGAACTTCTACAGGCTCTCAAAGTAGCACTGCCAGTTTGGGGTGGGATGCTGGGCATTCAACACACTGGCTTTTAGAAAACATTTCAGATTAAGGCCAGAACCTGACAAAGCTGAAGCCAGTGGCAAAAACAGGAACAAGTCCTGGGGTGGGTGGTAGTCACCACCTTCTCACTTGTATAGCCCCTCCTTGCAGAGGAAACACCCCAAGAGTCTATGATGTCTAAATTAAACATGGGGCTGGAAAATAGCTTAGTAGTTAAGAGGTTCAGACTTCTTCCAGAGGTCCTGAGTTCAATTCCCAGCACTCACGTGGTGGTTCACAACCGACTATTCTGTAGTTCCATGGGATCCAATTGATACCCTCTGCTGGTGTGCAGACAAAACACTTTTATAAAATAAATAAATAAATCCTTACATAGATAGGGGTTCTTGTGGCTATGAGAGTTTTGTGCCAGATGGGAAAGAGACTAAGCGACCTGATCATACATTCCCAGGCATGAAATTTGATGGTGTGGTGAGCAATGAGTGAACGATGGGTTAAGCCCTTGGTTGTCTGTTCATCTATTCACTCCAGCTTGCTCTTTGGCAGCGATTCTGGGTGCACTGGAGATGTTTGCTGGTCTCAGTCAGGAGCCCAATGGTGATCTGACCTGGTCATTTTTTCAATTCCAAACAGGCCAAAGCGCTAGTGCCTTCACAGCTGTGGCTTGAAGAAGGGAGAGGAGTGGGCACCAGGGGAGACTTGCTCCAACCACAGCATATCAGGTTTCCTCCCTCTCCGACCTTCCCATTCATGCCCTGGCCCTGGGGGTAAATAGAGCATGTGTGGTTCAGCCTGCTTTCTCTATTTTCTTCTCATTCTGAAGCTCCAGGATTTCAGGACATAGACATGTAAACACACAAACACACACACATGTGCATGCATACATGTGAACACACATGCACATACACACACCCTGTTCTGATAGAAGCACCGTGTGCATGCCTGCTGGTGAGAGATCAGCCTCAAGGGCACCGCTCTCCTTTTGGCTGCCTGCATAGCATCGGAATGGATGAATGGTGGGAATGCAGGCTTTCTTCATTAGCACACCTCACCACCTCAACAGGGTTCTCCATGTTGGAAATTCCACATTGGCAGTGCCCACTGATTGATATACAAATGAACCAGGGGAGGATCTTGAAAGCAGCCAATCTTTTGAGGGGAGAGTCTCGCAGGAGTGAGAGGAACTGACGCCAAGCAGAGACAAGGACTCCTGAGGAATAGAGTCATTTTTACTATTCAGCTAAATTTCATTCTGTCCCAACGGCACTGCCCACCAACCATGTTTGCAGCACTGTTTTGGACACCGAGGAGAAACACCGACTATGACTCTACCTAGAGGAGCTGGTGGTTTAGTGGTTGCATCTCAGAAAATAAGCACTAAGTACACAAACAAACTGGAAGTGATACAATGGGAAGAATGTTGTGGGAACCACATGGTGAAGGAGCCGCCAAACACAGTGAGGAGATAAAGGTCAAGAAAGAATGTGTCGTGAAGGGAATGACACAAGAGCCAGATCACAAAGCTTAGAGCCAAGGTACACCTGGTCCACATTTGAAAAGAAATGGCTATTCATAGTTGAGACGCTACGAGAATATTCTTCAAGTCCAAACTACTTCTGCTGTTGAGTGAGAACTGTCGGCACTTGTGACTGCTCTAGAGACACAGGGCAGTAGCGACTTCTCTAGAGACAGTGTGGCAAGAAACACACAGATTGTGTGGTAAGGACTCTGAGTTTTTATCCCAGGCTCAACATCTTTCAAATAGCCTTGAAAGGGCATTTTGCCGAGGTCAACCTCAGTTTCCTCAAGGTGCCCTCTGCACTGCCCGATCCTCAGGGTGCCAGGAAGACTTGAGGAAAGGAGCTCGGTGCACACACTCTTGACAGCTGTGTCACTGCAGAAATGAGTCATTGTTATTCTCTGTTTTGGCAGATGCCTTCCTCTCTGCCTCCTGAGTGCCAGAATGAGCTTAACAAAGGACTTTTCTTCCCTGACACACCAACTGCAAGCTTCCAGACACATCCCTTGGGGCTGCCATGAAGCCTCAAGCCTCTGTTCCCAGTTGCAGCCTCCAGACACAGGAAGCAAAAGTCTCCATGGGGAGAAGAGCAAAGCAGAGGCTTGCCTGGAAACAAGATCCTTCAGACTTTGAGGTAATGAGTGTACCAGTCATGCAGTATTAATAACCGCACAAGGATTCTAGCAATGGTGGGGCTCAGACTCCTTGTCTTGCTGTTACTCATGGCATGGCTAAGCAGTATTTGTAATACTAAATATACACGTTTTCACAAAAAATAACAAATCCTGGTCATTCTCTGTATGCACCTGGGCCCCTTCCTTCTGCCCAATTATGAAAATGAGGGACAAGCAGGAAATAAACAGATGCTCAAAGATGCAGAGACCCAGAATTGAGAATGGGTAAATAAGTCTCTTGATCTTGGCAGAGAATTGTGAATTTGGATGGCATTGGGAATTACAGCCTCAGATAGATTATAGCATCATGAAATAACCCAAGGGTTAAATTCTAAAGGAGCTGACCTTTGGTGGGGGAAGTGGAAATGCATGAATTTTTCAGAATTGTGAAAATAGCTATTTAGGATCTCAAAGCCTGAGTTTAAATCTGAAGTCTGCCTGCTGACCTTTGGCCAGGAAGTTCTTAGCCTCATTTTCTCCTAAGACATTGGTTCTCAATTCATGGGTTGTGACCCCCGACCCTTTTACAGGAGTTGCCTAAGACCACTGGAAAACGCAGATACTTAGATTATGATTCATAATAATAACAAAATTACAGTTATCAAGTAGCAATGAAAATAAGTATGATCATGACAATATGAGGAACTGTATTAAAGGGTCACAGCATTAGGAAGGTTGAGAGCCACTGCCCTAAGAGCTGTTGTGAATGAAGATAAAATGTCAACTGGCTTCTTAGATTCTTTATTAGCAAACATTAATAATATATATTATTCACAGCTTCCCCGTCCTATGGTCTTCTTCTGGTTCCTAGTCTATTGCTCCAAGTACCACACTAGACAACAATATCAAAGCTTTCCTTCATGGTTGGAGAGATGCTCAGAGGTTAAGAACACTGCTCTTCTAGAGAACTCAGGTTCAATTCCCAACATCCACATTGTGGCTCACTACCACCCGTAGATCCAATCCCAGAGGAATCTGACGCCATTTTTGGGTCTCAGAGGGCTCTGCACACATGCAGTACAGACATACATGTGGGCAAAACAGAAATACACGTAAAAATAAAAATCTCAAAAGAAAAATTTTAAAAGCTTTCATCCTGTGAACAGCCCAAATGCCTATTTTTTATGCTATTAGAAGGAAAGTAAGCATTTTGCCATTTTATCCTAAAGTGTGAGTCAATACTTTTGTTTAGGAGCTGTGCTCCCTCGGGCCTGATTCTGTGATCTCCCACAAGGATGTTCTACTCTTGACCACAGTGCATCTCCTACAGCCCCTTTCCCTGTCTTGAGCTGTACTTACACCTGTACACATCCTAACTCAAGAACGACCAATTCCCCCAGTACAGCAGTAGTCACACCTGAATTTCACCATTTGGCTTCTCAACATATAATTCTTAGTGTGCATAAACCAAGCAGAAACTATGGGATATCCAGATGTATACCTAATGGAGCCTGTGGCTTCCCCTGAGGACATCCTAGTGAATTCTTCATACGCAGCACACATGGTTAGTAGAGCAAGGAGAGGTCACCAAGGGTAAAATGGACTGGTCTTGAGGCAGGTATTGCCTTTCCAGAGATTCTGCCTGAATACAGGTATTCCTGAGAGTGGACAGTATGCTTTCAAATACTGGCATGGATTGATGTATCAGATGGTTTCCCTGGTAACAAGGTAGGGAAGAAATATAAGGGCATTAGCTGGACACTAGTGTGTAAACATTAGGTATTTAGAATGGATGGAACAGGGCCAGGACTAAAGTAAGACAAGGAGCAAGGTACTTAGAGTTTAAATTTTAAGAAGGCACTGACTCTCGGGTTCATGCAAATATAGAATCACCACTTACACAAATTACACAAACCTAAGAGTCCTGCCACCTTAATTTTCTTTTAAGCCTAGAGCCCATTGTTGACCCTGGAGTAGAGGAGTCATAAAAGCAAAGAATGGAGAGAAAGATAATTGGATTTTTTTTTCTCTTTTTGACAGTGGTGCTTGGAACCAGCCTTGTGCATGAGCTATGTTATCTCTGCCTCTTTCCTCTCCATTCCATTTCATTTACCAAAAATGGGGCTCTAACTTCTCCCCTTGTGACCCAGAGTCTCCAACATGAAATGGTGTGAAATCCCTTCCCATTTGAACAGCACCTCAAGAAAGAGCTTCCACGGTGATTGATAATCACATCTCCACCATGGCTCCCACCCCGAACCCTGTATTTGCCAAGCTAATGCTATTCTAGGTACTCATTGTGGTAAATAATGCAGGAAGCAGTATGCAGGTTCTAGAAGAGATGTCAGAAGGGAATAGTTCTAAATGTCTCTCAGATAGTTTTGTACTGGGGTAAGAGTCATATTTTGGCATCTATTCAAAGAGAAATGAGAAGAGTTTATTTTAAAATTTTCCAACACTACCCCTGCTATGATTGAAGTCTCAGCCTCTTTAAATGACATCCACTTTCTAAAGCACTTATTAAATATGTCTCTAGGATGGAAGGAGAAAAGAGATGAGACGCATGGATGGCATTTCAGCCCTGTGCCTTCCCAGCAATAGGCTCCTCCCATCCAAACTCTTTCTAAAATGTCATTTCCTATGTCTTTCATAATCTGAAATGATCTAAAGAACCTCAGATCTAGATCATTTTTTAAAGCCTAGAGAAGGGTCTAGGAGATGATGCACTGGCTGGCCTTAGATGCTACAATCTTGACTGAATTTACAGCTCCCAGGAACTACTAAGATGCTTAGTCGACACGTGACATTTGGGTTTGTCTAGAACCAAACCAGCCTGCTACAGTGTGCCGACCTGCATTACTAATATATAGAGGAAAAACTACCCTCGGGTTCGTAACTTTATAGTCTATAAAACAGTTATGTTTGTTATCTGTATGTCTTTCAGCTTGACCCACTGAAGATCTAATTTCACACAGTAAGGAATGTGAACTAGCGGAGGGGCATGGCACAAAATCACACACATGTGCTACCATCCATGTGTGGAAGCCAGTAGCCAGGGTTGGGTTATCTTCCTCTACCATGTATCCATCGTCTCTCAGTGAACTTGGTTTCTTTCCCAGTCAGCTAGACTGGCTGGCCAGCAAGCTCCAGGGATCCTCCTGTCTCTGCTTCCTTGCTCTAGAGTTATAGGAACACACCACCAGACCCAGCTTTCCTACATGGGTGCTAGGGATCTGAACTTGAATTCTGATGCTTGCACAGCAGGATCATTACCAACTGAGACGTCTCCCTGCATGTACATGTTCTAAATCACAGAAATCAGTGGTGATACATGTTGCCAGCTTTCCACCATCCCTCTACAAGATGTCTTAGAAAAACTCCCACACCTTCCATATTCATGCACAACCTGTGCTCCATATAGCTGCATTTTTCCTTCCATAATCAAGGAATATATTGAGGAAAAATAAAAGATAACCAAAAATGGTGTGACCTCCTCAGGGAGTTGTAATATGATGATACCAATCTAATTAGACCCACAATTCATCATGGCAACACCCCACTGGTTTATGTCACTGCACAAATGCCCTCAATATACTCACACTTCATATCCTTTCAAAATCCTTGTGGGGGTGTGGAGACTCTAATCAGTTTCTGTGGAATCCCTAAGAGGCTTCAGTGCCCAGGATTCCAAGACTTATATCCCAAAGTCATGGTCCTGTGCATTGTATTGGACATTAGAATTATTCCTGAAATATTTGAAACATCTCAAAGCCTTGTTATCATCCCCAAAGCTTCTCCCTCAAATCTAGGGCTGGGGTGGGACCAAGCCCCAGTATTTTCAAAGGCTCCAGGTAACTCAGGGGTGTAGGCATTACAGAAAGCCATGGCTCTCAATGCAGTTTCCCACACTGAGTACCCATATCACCCGGGGCATCTGCTGAGACTTCAGAGGTTTTGATTCAGTTGGTCTGAGATGGGAGATAAAAATTTGAATTTATAAACAGACTCTTGGTGATGGTAATGCAGTCTCTCTCTCCCTCTCTCTCTCTCTGCCCATCTTTGCTGATAGATAGGCTCTTGAGAGAAGTTTACTTTTAAATTACAAGGTTATTTCTAAAAACTTTCCTGGATACCCCAAATGTACACCCAATAATTAGGATTGTGTTGTGTTGGGGTGTCCATTGCAGGGACTTGACCAGGCACTGAATTCAGCACCATGGACATCACCCTCTGGTGCTAGTCCAGCCTTGATAGGACAATGAAGCTACTTCTCAGTGAAAAGGAGAAAGAATGAGAGACCCAGAGGTCTCTGAGTTATCACATTCATGAACCCCACTGGGCTAAACATGTGAAATCCCTTGATAATAGCCAAAGTTGCCCTGTGCCATTTGTTTGCTTCTAACACCTTCCATCCTCTCTCTGGCCTTCATTCCTGTTAACAAATACAAGACCTGGTAAGTGGCCAATAAATATTTATTGAATGATGTATTTATATGGAAATATACCAGTTTCTCCAGCTTATCATGAAACACACCAAAACATTTGAGTGACTTACATTTGAATGGGGAATCAACTGGCAGGATGTTAAAATGTTGATTTGGGTATGCCTCCAGATTTGTGGTCTGTGGTCTGGGGTGAGAGCCAAGTCAATTTGGTGGGTGGTCAGAAAGTTGAAGAGGCTCTAGCATGATTACATGCCAGGATAATGATGGCAGAACCTGGTTAGTGAGTATAGAAATGTTGATTGCAATGATTTTCAACTTCTATGTATAATTTTAAATATCCATAATAAGAGATCTCCAAAATAAAGAAATTCCAGTGTAGTGCCCAGTGTCTAGGCTCTTTGTTTTAAAGACTGACAGAAATTTACATTTACAACTCAAGTCTTTTCCTCTCCCTGCTTCCCTTCACTCTCTGCTTCCTCCCTCCTTTCCACTTTGCCTCTTTCCCTCTCCTTTCCCATACTTCCTTATTCAAAAACAAACTACCAAGAGAGGCCAAGGACCTAGAATTTCACCTTCTAAGAAATTAATGCCAGGCAGTGGTGGCACACACCTTTAATCCCAGCACCCAGGAAGCGAGGCAGGTGGATCTTGTTTGAGGCAGCTTAGTCTAAAGAGCTAGTTTCAGGACAGCCAGAGCTGTTACACATAAGAAAGCCTATCTCAAAAAAAAACAGAGAGAGAGAGAGAGAGAGAGAGAGAGAGAGAGAGAGAGAGAGAGAGAGAGAGAGAGATATTACCTAGCCATTCCATCATGCTGGGAGAGTGCTGTTCCAGCCCTGGCAAGGCCAGGCCTTGTCTGTCCAGTGGAAAAGCACTCCAACAACATCCTCCGAAGCTGGATAGTTGGTGCTCCTCCAAGGACAGGGAATTGTGAAGGATTGGAAGCCTAAGAGTAGGCATTGGCTCCCAGGGGGAGCCTCAGCATGGCAAGAAAGAAAAACATTCATGGTTGTCCTCAGCTACCACAGGGCAACCTCTGCCTACTCTCCATACCTCTGGCTATCTCAGGGCAAAGACTGCACCTCCTCCTCCGATCCAGCAAAGACTGTACTTCCTTCCTCGGTGCAGATCCAGGAAAGAAGTCTATTTGCATAAGGTCATACTATAAACTGCTCTAAGTTGAGAACCTCTCAAATTTTATGGTGCATCTCATAATCAGCTGGAACTAGCTCAGCATCATGTCCAACAAGCAAGTACTCATATTGGAGAGTCTCTTTGAGTTGTTATGAAGCCAGAGTACTTTTCATGTTCTCAAATACCTGTCCCAATCTTCCCTACCAAGAGATATGTGAACAGTAACAGAAGAATGTGAGCTAGGCATAAGGGATATTTGTTCTGACACCTGCTAAGGAATCTGTGGCACCTTGGTCCTCAAGGTCCTCAAGCAGCAGCTTGCCAAGAACGTGTTCATTTTGAGACCTACCAATTCTTGCAGCATATCAGAGGATGGAGCTAGGAGTTCAAGGAGGATGGATATGCAGGTTGCCTTAGAGATTTGCTTTCTGAGCTTGGGCTCAGCCCCTGGAGGAAGGTTTGTGCTTCATTGCACCAGCATCCTGCTGCTTCTTCTCCATCTTGAATCCACTGCTCCACAGGCAAGGACCAGCGGAAGCTCAGAGGACAGAAGTACAAAGTGCCAGAGCCCAAGCCACTCAGAAAAAGATCAACTGACTTTCCCTTTTGTCACACTTTTCCCTAGTGACCTTTTAATTGGCTTAATAAAGTCATCTCCCTGATGGGGAAAAAAAAACCCAAATCCACAAAACCCAAGAGATGATAGATAAAGATATGGAAAGAATAATGTAAGACTAAAAAACCCTGCTGAAATGGGGTGCTGAATTATAGCCTGGGAAAGGGCAAAGCGAGTTTGAAGAACTATCCTATTTCTCCCCTGCTCCCAATCTATAAAGCAGCTGTGAAAGGAGACAGATCCACAGCCTTGCTACTGTGGTTTGAAAGCGAAAAATCTCCCAAAGGTCCATATGTTTGAGCACTTGGTCCCAGCTAGCGGCATTGTTTGAGAAGGCAGAAGAACATTAGGTAGAAGCTAGCTGGAGGAAGGGAATCCCTAGAAGCTGGCCTTGAGGCTTTAGGACCTGACTCTAGTCCCTGTCTTCACTGACTGCAGTGTGGCCTGCCTCACACTTCTGCCGCTGTACCCTTGCCTTCATTGTGCGCTATGCTCCTTAAACAGAGACAAAAACAAGAGACTTTTTTCCCCTTAAGTCACCTCTTGTAGGATATTTGGTCACAGCTATAAGAAAAGTAACTAAACTGCCTGCCCTGCCCTGCTCCTGACATCTGCAGCTCCCTAAAGCCTAGTCCAGAGCAAACCCAGAGATCATCCTACCAACTGCCATGCTATCCTATTAAATGGTCCAGCATGCATCCTGGCATACCAGAAGAGATCAATGTGGGCTTTTGGGAGTAGGAATATATGACAGCATCACACATGTTCGCTCTCCTCCCACCGTCATTGCTCCATTGCAAAAGCAAAGAGACAACAAGGACAGCAGCCTGTGAGTGCTTAACACTCTCCTCATGGACCTGTCACTCTGACACCAACGTGCTCTCCCTACTGAGTGGGCCCCACATAGATTTCTTTCCTTTGAATTCTCCAGGAAGATATATTGATCCAGTCCAAGTGACATCAATAGACCGGGGTAACTGAATAAAGCTTCTGGAGTTTGCCTTAAAATATGTATGATGTAGTCTTAGGACATCACCTGGCAGCTTCGTCCCTCCGCCCTCCCTCCCCTGCTGCCACTTCATCTTTGCCCCCCCACCCCGCCTCACCCACCTCACTCAGTTCTATCCTCCCTTCCCACCTGACTCTCTCCTCTGTCAGGTCTGAGACCTGAGGAATTGATAAAAAGTGACAGGAACTGGAGGGAGCCCTGCCTTTGTATGCCACAGTCTGAAACAGACCTTGTCAATGCCCTCAGGGGTTCTGGGGCTCTTACCTCTGTTGCCCCACTTTCCACAATGAAGTCACCGAGTGACCCAGTTCTTCCCCAGGCTGGAGTGTGTATTTCTCTTTCCCCTTTCTAAGGGTTCCCTCTGCTCTGGGCCACCAGAGTGAGGACCAGTGCTAGAGGCCCCCCTCCCTGTGATGCGGAAGTAATAACACAACATCCGCCTCACTGGAGCCTTGTAAGGATTAACTGAGATAAAACACACATGGAGTGCTTAGCCTACTCCTGATACACAGCTTTAGTCCTAAAATTGGCAGATTCCCTCTCCTGAGCACTTAGCATGCATTAGCCAGTGCTTATGTTAATCAGCCTAATCCTCATGACCACCCTGTGGGGTAAACACAATTGTCAGGGCCACAGACAGATGTGGAAACTAAGAGAGAAGAGATGCAGCTGATCCCAGTGATTGAGCAACAGAGCTGAGATTTGAACCCAGGTCTATTTGATTCCACTCTTATGTACTTAGCCACTGCATCCAGTGGTGTCCAATACAGGCGTCATTCCTTTTCCGTTTCTATTCACCTGTCTCTAGGTGACACCTTATTGTGAAATCCTGTGTCGACACACAAGGTTTGACAGCAAGGAAAGAACCAATGGAGTTTTTCTATAAAAAGCAAAAATAGAAAATATTTTTCTCTTTGTGAGCCATATAGTCTCTGTCACAATCATTTGCCCCTGTAGTGTTGTGTGAAAGCAAGCATGTATGTGTGTGTGTGTGTGTGTGTGTGTGTGTGTGTGTGTGTGTGTGAATGGCACAGCTATGGTCCAAGGAACCTTTACTGACAAAAACCTGGTGGCTAGGAAAGGCTCAGGGGGTAAGAGTGCTTGCTCTGCAGGGCATGAGTCACCTGGCTTCAAATCTTTACAACCTGCATCTAAAAGCCAGGTGTGGTTGCATGTGCTACAACCCCAACACTGGGGGACAGAGACCTGTGGATCCTGATAGCTTAGTGGTTAGCCATCTAACCCAAAACTGTTAGCTTCTGTTTGTCAGGGAGAGACCATGCTCATGTCTCATGTCAGTAAGATGGAGAATGATAGAGGAAGTCCTCAATGTCTTGCTCTGGCCTTCACATGCACACACAAGGATGTACACGGACACACACACACACAAACACACAGATCTGGTAGCTAGATCAGCCCAACGGCCACAGTTTGCTGGCCCTAATCTAGATTAGCAACACAACTCTGGATAAAGGAGACTTAGGATGCAGAGGCTAGACAATCAGGAAGTGCTCAATGAGGTCATTTGTCCATCTACTTCAATCCAATAAGCTTTCATTAACAGTTTCAAAGAAAAGTTAGCTCAATTTTTAGTAGGATTTATGTCAGGAATGTTCCCTTCTTCCCTGGCTCAACTGTGGACTGAGGTTTTCTCTGCTGAGAGCTACCAGCCTATGCAACAATCCCAAGCCCATCACTCACCCTGTCCTAGACAACAATGCTCCCCAAGAAACAAGGCCACTCCTTTGAAATGCAGCAGTAACCACAGAAATGGATCAGTCAGCTGCTTCCTTGCAGTGTGTGTGTGTGTGTGTGTGTGTGTGTGTGTGTGTAGGAGCATGTATTTATTGCTCAGAGGACTCTCTACAAAGGAAGTCTCTGGTACTACAGTCAAGATTACAGATGTCCTGCTTTCTCCAGAGATGGGGAAGCCACTTCGCATAGAGTATTTTTTTTCAAAGAAGGACCAGTGTAATTAAAGGGTGATTTCTTCAGGAAATAGCCTATTGGTCAGCAATACAGGGGCACATCAATTCCTCTGCAGATGTCACCAGTGAAGTGAGGGGAGGAGGGAGAGAAAGCACGAGTTGATGTGTTTCTCTTACATTTATCAGTCTATGGTCACAGAACTATGAAAAGTTCATAAAATCTCTGACATAGGTTCTAGTAAGAAAGCCAACACTCAAGCTGAAATGAGGCAGAATGAAGCAACTCACACACAGCCCCACGTGCTCTGGGGAAGGCAGGACAGGCATGAATTTGAGTTCCGATGACCATCAGAGATCTAACCAGCAGAGCCAACCAGCTACTTTGGGTTGCTGTTTCAGTTCCCCTGTTTCTTCTCATTGTCCTTTCTACCACTTTTCTGGATCCACCTTCTGCTGCCCTGCCCCATTAGGGATCTTCCAGGGCTAGTGGCTCCACAGAAGCATTAATGATCTCTACGTTTTAAGTGTTCCATGCTGGGGGCAAATTTAGCAACGAAGAAAAGTGAAGGCCCGGAATTACAGCTTTGTGTAATTTTGCCCTCACTTCATATGGTCTCAGGTAATGTAGAATACACAGGCTTGAAAGGTTAGCTAAAGAGGGGACTCCATATATGCAGCTATGGACAAGTACTTAACCAAGATGGGGGGAGACTCTAGTGATGCAGCTCTAGCACCACGGGCCACGTGGTCTTGAACCACAATGGTATATCCTCTATGGCCAGAAGGGCATACCCAGCACTTCCCGCACTAACTTCTTGCCTTGGAGTGCTATCCTCTGAGTGTAACAGCCGTTAGCATCCTCATCCAAGCACTGATGACCACACAAAATACAGTCAAACTGGGGTCTGTTGATTGTCCCTCATAGGAGGGCTTGGGAGGGTCATTAAACACTCACTTGAGAGTTCAGCAGCTCCCTTCTGTACCTTTCTGTCAGCTGGGTGTAATTCTGGCCCCGCTGCACGTGGTCTCGGGAGATGCAGAATATATATGGTTTGGAAGGTTAACTGAAGAGGGGACTCCATATATGCAGCTATGGACAAGTCCTTCAACAAGGTAGGGGGGAGACTCTAGTGATGAAGCTGTTTGGGATTACCCACACTCCTGGAAGTAATCCCTCACTCATGCTTCTATGAGCAAATCCAGGAAACTCATTGGCTTACCAAGCCAGACTTAGGTAAAAATCAGTACAGTAGTCTGTTGGTGGTGTCCTGTGATGGTTTAATGTCAACTTGGCACAAATTACAATCACCCAAGTAAGGAACCTCAATAAAGGAATTGTCTACTTGATGTGGGAAGACCCAGTTCCAAATGTGGGTGGCACGTACTGGTAACCTCCAGATGCAAAGGAGCTTGGCAGAAGGAAGAGTGTTTACCTTCGGCTTTCTCTTAAGCCTCCAAGTTAATTTATCCCATTGCTGCTGCTGCTCCTAATGTTGATGATGATGATGATTTCTTTGCTAATACCAGAAGCAATATTTCTGGGCTTCCATTGTTGACTGAAGACTAATAGCTCTCATGGAACAATCCAGAGTTTTGGTGCTAGATTGGAATTACTGAAGTACCCAATCCCATAGACTAAGCAACTAAGAAACTACTAAGTTCTTACTGTGTGTATATGTATATACATACATGTGTGTGTATACATGTACATATACATACATACACACACACACAAACACACATATATATAAAGCCTTAAGATTCAGCCTCAAGGATCAAGCAACTAAGGGGTTCATAGAGTCTTAGATGTGCTTCAGCTGTTGTTACTATTTTGAAATAAGTTGATTCAATACTATATATATATATATATGATATATTATTATTATTAAATATATATGAGGAACCCTGGCTAATACATGCCCTATATGTGAGAAGAGATTGTTCATATCTCCCCAGGGAAAGTTTGTGAAACACTTACTATTTACTTAACTTATGATGGTATTCTCTCCAAGTCTCACCACCTAACACTTCGCTACCCCTTGTCCATCTTCTCTTCTTCTCTAGATTCCAGAAATTACCTCCCTGGTTACAAAGGAAATTCCTTCAGGGTAGAGATTGCTATATCAGAACAAAAATCTTGTCTGTAACATTGAGGGCAAAAGAAAATCATGACCCAGTCTTGCCTCAGTAGTTTATAATATTTCACCTGTGGACTGTGGAGGACAGGTTGTTCTCATGCTCACCTCGTGGCCTCTGTACTGTCCCTCCATTTACAATGCTTCTCAACCCACCTTCACCCAGCAAAAGTTTCCTATCAACCACATCAGCTCAAGTACCTGCACAGAGGGTCTTTCCCATGTCACTAAGGCTAAAGTAACCCCCAGAGGTGTTCAATAAGTGTTTATTGAAAGAAAGGAGGGAGGGAGGGAAGGAGAGGGGGAGGAGGGAAGGAAGGAAGGAAGGAAGGAAGGAAGGAAGGAAGGAAGGAAGGAAGGAAGGAAGGAAGGAAGGAGTGAATGGCCTCCACTTTGTAGATGAGAAACTGAAACTCACTATATCAATAAGTCACTTGCCTGTGATCAAAGAATTACTAAAAGTCACAAGCTGGAGTCTTTGAACAGCAGAATACTAAAATATTTGTGTTTCCTGTACTCCAAGTACTATAGTTCCTCATTCAGTTTTTCTATACAACGATCATCTCTAAGCATCATGAGGGAAAGCCAGGGACATCTTGTAGAGCTCTGCCATCTAGCAGTACTGAGGGCATTAATATGGATTGTACAAACAACCTACATAATAATAATATACTAGTCAGTAAATTGACATCATGTTGAATCTCAACATACTTATTCCCAGAAAGAGAGTGGTTAATTAAGGACATAAACAGAAGACCTGGCCCTTTGTTTACTTTAGCGTTCTCCCTTGGAGTCACACAGCAGTCTTTCCCTGGAATGTCCCCCGGGACGCAGAGAGGAGACTAGTGGAATTTCTTTGAACAACTGCAGTGAGAATGAGGAAACAATCTCCAACACGAGCAGCATTTGTGCCGAGTTATAATCTCAGCACATTGTAACATGGTGTTGTTGCATCAGTCATGAACTTACTTACTTGGGAATCCAGTCTGCGCTACTCGCCTCCCTCCAGTCCCCAGGTGGGCATTGGTCCGAGTCAGAGAAAAGGTGTTGGCTCATCTCAAGTTAAAGAGTATCATGACTGGAAGCCAAAACAGCATTAAAGACACAAGTTATGAGTCTCCAGCCAACAGGGAACTAGAGTGGGAGGCTGCTAACACACCATGTTCATCTCTAGACATTTCCTAACACCTCCTTCACGCTCATGTCATATACTAATATGCCTTTTCCCCTTCAGGTTAGATTCCCTTCATCTTAGTCAAGCAGCTTCTCCCCAGCATCAAGTACACTTCAGCACCCCCTCATTCTTCACATCTACCTTCTCTGCCTTCCCTCAAGGCCCTCCCAGCTTTAAAAAGACAGCGTAGTAAAATCAGTATGCAGGTTTTGCCATCACACTAATCTTGGTCAAAAACTCTGCTCTACCAATTACTATTTATAAACAAGTCATTTGAACCTCATTGAGCCGCCATTTTCTTTCCATATGATGAGAACATCTTTACGGGGTGTTGCAAGAAATTGAGTCAATGGTACCTGTTTCCTGAAGGTCTTAGCTTAGCAAATGACAGTCAGAATTCAGTGATGTCTATTGTGGGCCACAATGCCTGTGATCCCAACACTATGGAAGCAGAACCAGAGAATCTCCACAAATTCAAGGTCAGCCTGGTCTACATAGCAAGTTCCCCGTCAGTCACAGCTATATAGTGAGACTCTGTTTCAACTCCCACCCCCAGCATTTTTCCAATAAACGGCAGTCATATTATTCCATTAGCCATCTCACGTCTCCCCAGCCAGCTTCTCTAACTTTCTCTTTCTTGCATCCATATCACTACACGCACATGGTCTTGTTCAATGAAACACCGGCACAGGATCTGAAAGTAGTCAAGATGCTTGGTCAGACTGTCCCTGGTGTTTCTGATTTTATCTCTTCTTTCACCTCTCCGGATTCTTCCATCCTTAAGACATTTTACTTTCCTCACCTTTTCTGCAAGCACCTGTGGAGCTAGCGGCTTCCTGCATTATGAGTATTATGTAGTCACAAGCTGCATCTGGAGTCTATTTAGAACATTTGGCTAAGAGAGCCAGGATATCTGCCACTTAGGCTCTCTCTCTCTCTGCCCACCATCTTTAATTCATATGCATGGCAGACCATTTAAAGAGGCTCAATGAGCTGTGAAGATCAAGATATGAGCCATACAGATTGTACATTACTGAATTACTGATGATACTAAACATGGTGCCTAAGTGAGCCCACGGAAGGAATAACGAAAGCCTTCACAGTTTAGCAATAGGAGACAGAATGGTTGAAGTCTGTAGCAAATTGAGAAGATGTATGACTCCAAGGAAAGGACCATTTGTCATAGTGGAGCATTCTCAATTTCTGATTCTCCCTCATCCTTTACATTCAATTCATCACGGAGACCTGTCATTTCTACCTTGAAATAAATCTCAAGCATCCACTTCTCTTTATTCCCACAGCAACCACTCAAGGTCAAGGCCCTATCTCTTCTCTCTTTGACTACTATATCAGACTCCATCAGCATTTTGGTTCTGCCTTGTCCTTCTATGATACATCAATCTTACTAAAACATTAACCAAATTAGGTCATTCCTCTGTTTTAAAAAACAAAAACAAAACACTTCCATTAGCATCTCATTGATCATATTATAAAGAATAGTCAAATTTATTATAATGATGTTTTTTGTGTGTGCATGCGTGCATGTGTGTGTGTGTGCGTGTGTGTGTGTGCGTGTGTGTGTGCGTGTGTGTGTGTGTGTGTGTGTGTGTGTGCCTACAGAGGCCAGAAGAAGGTACCATATCCTCTAGAACTGAACCAACACAGCTGCTGGGAACTGAGCTTGGGTCCTTTAGAAAAGCATTAAGTGCTCTTAACCTCTGAGTCGTTTCCCCGGCCCTATCACGCTTTTGAGCTCTTCAGATCCAGGCTCATCATTATCCATACTCCTCCTTGCCTACTCTTCTCTGGCCATTCTTGTACCTTTTATGTTGCTTCAACAGCTGCCTTTTCCCTTCCTAAACTCTTACACTTGTTGTTCCTTAGGCCTTTGCTTCACATAGCCAGATTTTGATAAAAAAAAAAAACAGACTTCCTGGTCTCCTCTCAGCATAGCCTGCCCTGCTTATGATCAGCGTTTCACTGAAGGCTCCCTCCAGTGAAGAGGCCCTTGCCTCGCCAATCCTTGTGATCTCTTCCAAACGAATTTGAATTTGACAATCAGACTCTAGTATCAAATGGGGCAGTGTCTATTACAGAGTAGAGGATAGCACACCAAGGGCTGAGCGTGGACAGTGGCCAGAGGGACCATTATACCAATCCACATTTTAGGCAGGCTTTTTATTATTTTTAAAGTCTTTAGAATGGCAGCTCTTCTGAGGAGTGTTTGTCTATCCATGTGATTGATGACGTCATTTGAGTTGACTCTTATGGAAGGGGACAATGGTATGTTCTTTAGTGGCTAGCTCATGATCTTATAAGGTTTGGACATTTACCTATTAACAGTCTCTTAGGTGGCATCTCTTAGAATGGCATATCTCTACCTAGATAGAGACAAAACAGATCCCCTTCCTTCGTCCAGTGACTGGACTGCTGCAATTTCTCTTCCTGATTTTACTAGCTTCTGATTTTGAGGGAAGGGTCCAGCTCAGTGACCTCCAAGCCAGCTAATATCTAACTTGCTCACTACAAGCTCATCACCCTGCTTTTTCTGTCAACACTTTGCCTACATTTCTTCTATCTGCTTGATGATTACAGAGAACATCTTCTTATTCATGGTGTGCCCTTGTGTCTCTACAGTATGGGTAGGATGATAATCAATAAACGTGTGCTGACATGAAATAAATGAACTTCTCATAGAAGGTTCCATTCCAAGATTTGATCTTTTATTGGCCAGTTAGTCCTCATAGCCCTTCACTTCTTGGCTCTAGGTTTTAAATTCACAGCTAGGAAGGTAATTGGATGCAAAATGAAGACACAGATAATTTTTCCAAAAAGTAAAAATAAAAAAGGGAAAAAACAGGGCTTACATATTGGTGGGAACAAACCATCATTTACTCGCTGGGAGCCTTTCAGATGCCAGGGATAGACCAGGCACTCACAGCACACTGATATTTAGTGGTCTTTAAGTAGAGCTTAGATTCTGGAGAGACAGGTATCAAGCACACAACTGTATAATTATGCCTGGGTTAAGTGCTCTGAAGGAGAGATAAGGTGTATTGAGAATAACACCAAAGGAGACAATGAAGAAAAATATGACTATATATTTTAGTTTGTAAAACAGAAGCAGGGCTGAGCCTACGGATTTTGAAACAGCAGCCAGAGCCCTCCTTTGTTCCAACCTGTTCATTCTGATGATCACGTGTCTTTCCTTCTCGGAAGACCAGAGCTCATTTGAAAATCCTCAGCTCATCAACCTAACCTTAGGTGGCACGGATCTCTCTCGCCATCTCCAGAGAGAAAACCATTTACCTCTGATTCCTCTGGGTGGCTGATGGAGAGCACATTAGAAAACACTTAGGTGCTGAGGAAACAGTTATTTAGAAAAAACACCTACATTATTTAATAGTCTATAACTCCTGCCAGCTCGTTATGCAGTCTCAAAATGTGAGCAGGGTGGGGAAGGAAGGACAGATAAAGACACCCATGCTGCTTGACCCCGGACCACTAACTGTTTTATAGACAAGTTCTTCAGCAGGCACCCTATGCACCAGGAGGATCCCTTGTTAGACATGCCCACAGGGCCATCTAAGAGTTCCTCTTCTTAAACATGGAAGAGTCTAAGGGGAACACCTGACAAAACACTGGACCAGCAGTCTGCAAGCAGGACCACAGTTCAGCTCATTGGGTCTTAGAACTTGCCAGTCTTGCTTTGTGCTAGTTGGCAGGTCTCTCTGTTTTTCTGAATTTCAAAATTGTCCCTTTCCTTGGAATAATAAGCATTAAATTAGATCAGGGTTTGCAAATACATGTATTTTTAACTGTCTAATGATTTCCTCAGTGGCCATTTCTGATGCCGGTGCAGGTACTTCTTTCTCCTCTTGGGTCACATCCACACAATGCTACCTGAGATGTCTTGTGCCCTTTGATACACTGCTTGGAAATTCCTGAATTGGAAGCCTACATGGTCTTGGGTTTTTAAGGGTCCAGAGGCTGAATTGTATTACCTAAATTCTTACGTTGAATCCCCCAATCTCCAATATGGCTGTACTGGAAACCAGGCTTTTAGGCAGTGACAGTGTGAAGAGGACAAAATGATGGGATCCTCATCCAATAGGATGCACGGCTTTCATCTCTCTGTCCATGTGGACAAGCAAAGAAAAGACCAGGAAAACACACAGCGAGAAGGCCACTGTCTGAAAGTCAGGAGAAGAGCCCCCAATCAGGAATAACTCAGCTTACTCTGCTATCTCAGGCTCTAAGCCACTAGAACTTACAGAAATAAACCTGTTGTGTGAGCTATGCTCTGCAATCTTCAGTAATGCAAGCCTGAACAAATACTTGCTCTAGAGTGGTTGCCTTTTAGCCAGAACATGAGGACCATCATAGCTCTGAGTCAACCCCTATAATAGCTGTAAGTCAGCATCCCAGCTGAATACAAAGAAATGGTCCCTTCTGACACGAATATCCCCATATTTTCCAGACCACACCAAGAGCCCCCTGTCCAGATCGTCAGCTCCTACATTTCATTCAGCTACTTGATTACCTCATCATAGAATTAGGACAGCCTAAGTTAAAATTGCATAGGTAGCCAAGTCTTTCCAGTACTTCTTATTCTGTATTTGTCTTCTAAACAAGTTTTTTGACGCCTTCGCAAGTATCCAATCAACACAAAAGTGTCATCACAGACATCATCCCTGACTTCAGTCACTCCCTACCCACGGACCACTCATGGGCCTCTCTACACTCCCTACACTGGACCTCACTGTTTCTTCAGTGTTTCTAGAATTCTCCTCCATCACCTCTGTTTGTCTAAGCCCTATTCACTTTGCAAGAGCCAGTTCAGACACCATCTTCACGATGAAAACTCTCAAACATCCCTAGGTGGATGTGCCATTTTTTTCTCCTCTGCACTTGTTATCAGTAGTCATGCTGAACGTGGCACGTAGCACCTACTGCCCCGCTATAATTATATGACTGCTTCTTAAATCTCTCTCGATGTTGTAAATGTCTCGAGGACAAGAACCGTGCCTTGCATCTATCTTTTAATCTTAGATAGTCTGGCACTGTGCCTTGTAATTAGAACAGGCCCAATAAATAATGGTTAAAAGAACGAATGGATGAATGGATAAATGAATTTGAGAGTAACTGTCTCTGATTAGTTTGGGAACTACTTCCATATAGATGGAGCTTTAATGTGCATGCGCATGTATGAGCCTGGAATACATGATGAGGCTAGGGCCAGATGTCAGAAATCAAAGGTGCAATAGCTCCTAACTCATTCAACGGCTACGCATTTGCTCTGACTAACAGTACACCGGGAACTGTGCAGTGCTGGTGCACAAGAAAGATAAGGTCCCTCCCTGCCTTCCTGGAACTTGAGTGTAATAGGAGACATGCATGTTAAGTGGACGCTTCAGTCTTATTAAGTAACAATTACCACAAGTAACTTGTTGTATAAAGGAGGAAAAGCTGCGGGGGTGGGGGCAGTGAGGAAGAACAATCGAGATTGAGTGATCAGGAGAGGATTCTCTAAGGAGATGGCATTTTCAGTGCAGGTTAACTAGCTTAGGGTCTGAAGGGTGAGTGGGAGCCAAGACCCAGCAGCAGACAAGAACCCAAGATATGGAGCTGATGTCACAAGAAACTGCAAAGCTAGCAGATTTGGGTGGTGGCAAAGGGAATGGGAGGGAAGGCTTGGAGTAAAGCAAGCCTGACTGAAGTCCCTAGTTAGCAGACTGTTTCAGGCAAGCATCAGGGAACTTTAGACTACAGGGTAAATGACAACGGAGAAGGAGCTGGTACTGGGAGGGGATAACATTCTTTACACCCCAAGCACTTATTGTTACCTAATTTGCTGTCTGTGTTCTTATTCTCTGCCAATGTCTTGTGATTAGAGCAAGGACTTGCTTTCCAAAGTGTCTCCACAGTACTTGGCTTACGATAGGTGCTGAACAAATGTTTGTGGAATTAAATCCCGATGTAAAGACTGCTAAATTAGAGGGAAAGATGAGGAAGAAGGACACATAGAGAATGAATTCCAGGCGTTGGGCTTTGATGCTTAAAAGACTGAGATGATACACATTAAGACGAGAAAAATGAGGCGCTGTCTTGCAGGATAAGAGCAGAAATTCATCTTTGGACAGGTTAACTTTCACAGATGCCTGTGAGATATCCAAATGGATGCCCCTGTCTGAAGACACCCATTTCGATAATGCTCCACAGCTACAGTATTTCAAGTCACGAGGTCACATAAAACAGGATTCCTTTACCTAGAGGCTACAGTGGTCCACAGTCTGTGCCTGAAACTCACAGGGTCCATAAACTTAAAATGGGAAATCCTCATATCTTGTCATTACAGAGTAGTATTCCTTTCACAGGCATGTAGACAGCAAACTACAGACTGGGGCTTCTATCGATCATAGAAATTACAGGCATTTTCATGCCACATTGCAACTGCCACAAATGTCTTCTAAGATCATTAGTGCTAAACACTACTTCAGCACTGTAGAAGTTATTAGACTTCCTGTTAGATCTTGCTACTTAACGCACTGATTTAAAAGCACATACGTTGGCCTGTCAGAGTGGTGCATGTCCATAATCCCAGCACTGAGGAAGTGGAGGCAGGAGGATTGCAAATTCAAAGCCAGTTTAGGCCACATATCAAGACCTTGTCTCAAAAAAAATCACATATATTGATATAGCATAAATTTGCTTTTCAAAACAACACATGTTCTTTTTCATTCTACACATTGTACTTAATGTAGTTTAAAGCATTATCGTGAGAGAGATGCCTAGACATCTCCAGATAGCCAGAGAATCTGTGTTCTAGGACAAGTTAGGGTGCCTAGACATCTCCAGACAGCCAGGGAATCTGTGTTCTAGGACAAGTTAGGGTGCCTAGACATCACTAGACAGCCAGGGAATCTGTGTTCTAGGACAAGTTAGGGTGCCTAGACATCACTAGNATCTGTGTTCTAGGACAAGTTAGGGTGCCTAGACATCACTAGACAGCCAGGGAATCTGTGTTCTAGGACAAGTTAGGGTGCCTAGACATCACTAGCCAGGGAATCTGTGTTCTAGGACAAGTTAGGGTGCCTAGACATCTCCAGACAGCCAGAGAATCTGTGTTCTAGGACAAGTTAGGGTGTCTAGACATCTTCAGACAGCCAGGGAATCTGTGTTCTAGGACAAGTTAGGGTGCCTAGACATCACCAGACAGCCAGGGAATTTGGGTTCCAGGACAAGTTTAAGGTCCTTTTGAGAAGACAGAGACTGCAATTGAGGAAGAGGGACCCACCAAGAAAGTAGGAGCTCTTAGGGGTGTGAAGGGCAGATGAGAAAGGCTGAGAGGCATAGCAAAGAGATTAGAAGAACTAGGTCAGGACGAGAATAAACCATAAAGACCAAGAAACGCACTAGATGATGGAATTTTTGCTATTTGGAGAACAAAGGAAAATAACCACCAGGGCAGGCACTGACCAAGGAGGGTCCCAGAAGGAAGGACTAGGAAGACACATCTGCAAATGAAGGCTGAGAGGCATTGTTCGAAGCTGTGGCCCATGGTTGGCTGGCTTACCATGAGCTGTACACTCCGGACCACTTCATCCGGGAGCAGCAGGTGCTCTCAGACTGGGTGTAAAGATTCTAGCCAGGAATTTCAGGAAATATATGATTGGGGGACCAGAGGTTCAGGCCTAGCCTTTGACAGACTCTGAATCTTCAGTCCAATGCACCTCGCCAGGTGAGCCTGTTTCCTTATTCTGTAACTGAGGTTTAAGCTGAAAGACCGCTAAGGGTTTCTCCACTTTGAACAGAGTAGGATTCAGCCACTCCTCTTCTTCACTGTGATAGCAGCTGGCTGGAAATAGCACTTCTTGTATCAACCCAGCAGCGCCAAGCCTCTCTCTGTTCCCTTTATTTTTGCATTGTTCAGATGTCTCACAAATGCCCTGTGGCAATCATAGATCTGTTGTGTTCCAACCTCATGTCCATCACTGAGACGACAAACTCTAAAACTTGCTCTGGGGATCACACCTTACAGATTAACTTTTAAAGATATTTATTTTTATTTTAAATTATATATACATATGCATGTCTCTGTTGGGGCATGTGCATGTGAATACAGATGGCTGTGAAAGCCAGACACCAGTTTCAGATCCCCTGGGGGTGGAGTTAAATGTGCTTGTGAGCAGCCAACTGTGGGTCCTGGGAACCAAACCTGGGTTGTCTGCAGAAGCATAACATGCTCTTAACTGCTTAGCCACCTCTCCCCAGATGAACGTTTTCATCTCTACTGCTTGGATCACTGAATTTTTGTGAGCAAAAAAATGAATGACAAAATTAAATGCCTAGTTAATTGGTCAATGATTTACTGATGGGGGTTTTGAGTAAGTGCCATTCATGCTGGACATTGTAGCGCACACCTGTAATTAAAGCCCTTGGGAGATGGAGGAAAAGGAATTAGACATCATCTTCAACAACATAATGGGTTCAAGGTCAGTCTGAACTATGTGAGACCCTGTCGCAAAAAGACAAAAAAAAAGCACAAAGATGGTTAAGTATATCCTCATGTCTATACTAAACCTAGGCTACAGTGCAGGTGGTGAGCATCAGGTTTACTTCAGACTGTGTTCTTGTACTTTACATATCTACCATAGTCTCGAAACCACAGAAGAAAGCCGACATAATTAATTCACCCTGATTCCACTATGGGAATTCAGTTCTCCAATCCTATCTTTTCTTCTTCAAGATACCAGCAGGGAGTGACTCAAAAGTCCATCTTACTGGTCAGATTCCAGGCCATTAACCATCCCCTCTTCTACTTTCTATCTGAAGGAACAATAACAGAGCCTCTGTCCACCCAAGCTTGACAGCAGCTGCAGAGAGATCCTCGGTAGGCTTGATCCCTAGGTACATTCTCCAATCCACTTCACCAGCAGCACCTATAGGATGGAGTCAAGGCAGATCTGAGTGGACCAGAGTCCTCTTAGGCTTTAAGAAGCCTCACTTCTTGGACACATGGAGAAAACACTCAAATAAATCACATTATATTAATCTCTTAATAGGGGTCAGAGAGGTGAACTAGGGAAATGAGGATGTCTTAGAGATTGTTTAATTACAAGGAACAGAAAGTCACTTCTAGTTACTTAGAAAGAGAGATATTTATTGTGAAGGTGCAGGGAACTGGAGAAGCAAACTGTATCATGGGGAAAGCTGAAGATAGATGGAGCAGCAATAAGGATTGTGAAAGGTTAAGCAAGACAGCAACTGTGGGTGGCTCTTTGGGAAAGTTCAGCAGTAAAATAGAGATATGAGTCAGCAGCCCAAGGGAGTGTTGGAGAAGACAAAAAGGTTCTCAGAATATCAACTGAGGGACGGGAGTTATAGAGGAGTAAAGGAAAAGAAAGGAGAGGCCATGCGCAGTAACTGGTCAATAATTGTTCGCAAATTAATTGAAACCGCCTGGGCTGGGGAGAAATAAAGTTAGATGTAACTCAGGACACTGAGAATATTTTTCTTTCTGTCCTACAATGTAGGTGACTACTCTGATTCCTCAGACGCCATGGTCTGGCTGAGGAAATCAACAGCTCCCTCAGGCTACAGCCACCGGAACAGAGAGACATGGCTACAATCAGCAGAGTCACAGTGAGAGAGCAGACAGATTGAGAAGGAGCAGGAAGTAGACAGGAACATCAAGGATCGAGTTTCCAAACCAGCATCATGAATCATTATTAGCCAAATACAATCCACACGAAAGCTAGCTTTTCTCTTGAAAGGGCATCTTGCTTCTGGGTCAGGACAAGACCTAGAGATGGAGCTAGAAGTTCAGTCTACTTCTGCTGGTCATCACAGAAGATGGAAGGAGGTAAGGTCAACTGGGCAAACGACACATCCTGGAGGTGCTTTGGTTGAAAAGACAAGATGTGCACTCAAGCTGACTGCAATAAAATGGAATTTATTTTAAGTACCCAGAGGGATCTCATAAACTATTTTTATAAATACATACCATATAAATAGATAATTATATATTTATATTTATTTGTACTATTTATATATAATAAATATATATTATGACAAAGAATAAAATTATTCTTAAATTATAATGAATTTTACAGGAATGGGCAGTTAATATGATCTTTTTCTTCTATTTTCTTCCACGTCAAATGCATGTATTTTGTATCTTATGTTATAACTGTCATATTTCTCTCAAGGTCAGTTACTATACTTCATGATCATATTTTCTGATGTCATTGTTACTGTTGTTTTGAAATAAGGTCTGGCTATGTATGTGGCTCAGGATGATGCTGAAACCCATTGAGTAACCTCAGCTGCCTTCAAATCCATGGGCAATCTCCTGCTTCAGATCCCCAAATGCTAGGATCATAAGTGTGTGCCACTTAGGAGTATCATGAAAGCTGGCGACCTCCTCACACAGTTGATAGAACTTTGCTATGAGGTTGTCACTGTGTCCCCATCCCAACCTCACTGATCAGAGCTGTTTATTGGTTCAACTAGGCCAGATGTCTCTATCAATACAATTAAATCACATAGAGATAGACTCACAATAATGAGTACCTTTCAGAATATAATTGGGTAGATTTGCTAAGAATAAGGTAGCACGAGGAAAACATGATTAGCATGTGTAGTTCAGAGTGTCTGACTAAAGAATATGCTGAGATAAACTCGATTTACCAAGTGCTACTGGAAAGTCTGAGTCCAGTCATTCAACTTTAAAGAAAACGCTGCTGAGATTGGGAGCAAGAATAGAGAAATGGATAAAGAATCTCTATCAGATTGAAGCATCCTCCTGTGGCTTCATGCTCTTGCCATGTTCCTTTTCCGTCCTCATTTCTATACTGAGAAATGAAATAGTCACCCTACTATGTGACTGGATCCTCCAAGAACCTTGCCACTATACTGAGAGGGACAATGGTCTCCCAGGGAATGCTGGCAGCATCCACAATTTTCTTCCTGTATTGGATCAAAGCAAACTGGTCCTCTCCCTTCAAACACAGATCTAATGCCATCTCTTTTGCAGCTTTTTCTTTATTTCACCAAGAAGCATTAGTCATGACTCTGGAATTCCATTTCACATCTTCATTGAGCTGCATGGTCATCATCTGTCATAAACCTGTCTCCTTCAGACTGTGACTCCCCGGGGAAACATCTTAACATACTTTCCTGAGTCTTCAGACCACATCATAGCATGTCTTGAACATCTGATTGATACTCAATGAGAAAATGTCCCAGTGATTTGTGCTCCAAAAACTACCTAATAATAGTCATTTTCTGGCTGAAGCTCTCTGAGACACATTCAGATGTGATTCAAGATGATTCTCATTGACTAAGTCCATTCTCCAATATTTTAAAATTGGGAAAAGAAAGGATGAAAGATGTATGGCTGAAAGAAGAATGAGCTGACTGTCCTTATGTTTCAAGTCCTTTCATATGGAATTAAGATAAAACTTCCAATCAATGGTCATAAAGACAAAATAGACTCACAAGCTGAAATGCCAAGGAAATAGATTCTAGCTCAACCACAAGAACAGCCTACAAGGCAGTAATGTCCAAAGATGGATCTGACTAGCCACAGAGGTAGTAAGCAACTTGTCTCAAGAGTGCTGAAGAAAAATACCATCTTGAGACGGCTCATTGAACTCTACATGCTTTAACTTCATTGAAAATGGCACAATTAATCTGTTTATTATTGACAAACTTTTAGATGCGATTGAAAAAAATGCTATTAATTCTACAACCAAAATAATAACATGTGTCTATAGATGATATCATTATATTCTTTCTGTGTGTTTATGATTTAAATGTGTAAATTTAAGCATTAAAATGCTTACAAATATATATTATATTGTATTATATTGCTCATTCATTGTATGAATGGATCTTTGGGTCTTCAAATCCTAAATTCCTTTAAAACATCTATTCAATATCATTTATGTTTGTACAAAGTCTCTTGGAGCTATTTTTGTTTGGATGCATAATAATAAATACTCATCATATTTAAGTGCTGATGACATATGACTCACTGTCATATGTCATTGAGCCAGGCACAATGGAAAGAGAACTGAGTTATAGTGTGAAAGACCTGTGTTCTAGCCTCAGATAAGATCAGAGCTACTTGTATCACTTCTTTCCAGCCTAGTTTACCCAAATAACATGAAGGGTTTGAATGAGGTGGTCCAAACCATTCTTTGGAGGTTTATTACTCCACTCATAAATGGGTGCAATACTCCGATATTGACTTTCGGAGCCACAAAGTGGTAAAACCAGAATATGCTTTTTAGAAGCTTAGGAACTCACATACATGAGTATGAGTAGCAGTCTAGGACCATCAATGATGGAAGATCCAAAAAGGAGTGGTAGAAGCCCATCTTCTGCTGAAAGTAAGCATGGAAGTGATGCTGAGCTTGTGATGCATTTGAAGAAGGCACTTCTGCAGAGGGGCTGTGATGTTTTGCCTACATTTTTGCTTTAGGAGTGAGACATGTGAGCCCCGACTACCAAGAATACTAACTACAGAAAATTTAGAGCTCTTGCTTCAAGGAAGCTTCCTGACCTGAGGCATACCACCTCCCTGAGGGCAGCCTACACCCAGTGACTATCCAACTTGAGGCTCAGCACCCTCAATTGAATGTGAGACAACTCTGAAGAGCCATTTTGACTGCAAGAATATCAACAGGAAATGCTGAGTGTATTTTCTTGTACCCCCACCATAGGAAAATCTCCCCCTGATAAATATCCAGGGAATAAGTTATGGGAAAACTTCCTTTTTCTAAAAATGTATTCTTCTCTCGTACATTACATCCAGACTGTAGTTTCCCCTGCTCCATCCCTCCCAGTCTCCACTCTACCTCCCCTCTCCCAGACATCCACTCTTCCATTTTCCTTCAGAAAAGAGCAGGCCTCCCAGAGATATTAACCAAACACCGTGTAACAAGTTACAATAAAAATGGACACACTCATGTCAAGGCTGGATGAGGCAACACAGTAGGAGGGAAAGGTCCCAAGAATAGGCAAAAGAGTCAGAGACAACCCCCACTTCCACTATTAGGAGTCCTACAAAACCACTAAGCTAAAACCATAACAAATATGCAGAGGATCTAGCTCAGACCCATACAGGCTTCCTGATTTCTGCATCAGTCTCTGTGAGCACCTATGAGCCCTGCTTAGTAGATTCTATGGGCTTTACTCTTATGGTGTCCTCCACCCCTTTGGCACCTACAATCTTTCCTCTCTCTCTCTCTTCAGTGGAGTTCCCCAAGATACGCCTAATGTTTAGTTGTGGGTTTCTGCATCTCCTTCCATCAGTTGCTGGATGAAGCTTCTCTGATGACCAACGGGCTAGGCATTGATGCTTTGAGTACAACAAAATATCATTAGCAATAATTTCATTGTCTTTTTTCCCGTTGGCCAGTCTTGTTTGGTTCTATCCTAGGTCTTTGGGCTATCCAGCCTCTGGTTCCTGGCCATCAAGGCAGTGTCAGGTGTGGGCTCACTCTGGTGGTGTGGGCCTCAAGTTGTCATTGGTTGGCCACTCCCACAAATTCTGTGTCATTTTTACCCAGCACATCTTG
>JAQHUG010000317.1:791619-814083 GCA_028555095.1 Dicrostonyx torquatus
GCCCGGCAAACATTGACAAATTTTTATCTGACGAACCATCCCTCCATCTCTACTTGATCATGGAGAATGATCTCTTGATGTATTCTTATATTCAGTTTGTGAGTATTTTGTTGAGTATTTTTGCATCAGTGTTCATGAGGAAAATTGGTCTGTAACTCTCTTTCTTTGTTGAATCTTAGTGTGGGTTGGGTATTGATGTGACTGTGGCTTCCTAAAGTAAATTTGGCAATGTTCTTCTTTTGTTTCTACTTGGTTGGATAATTTGAGGAGTATTGGCATTAGCTCTTCTTTTAAAGTCTTTTAAAATTCTGCACTAAAATTGCCTGACCCGGGAATGCTTTTTGTTTGGGGACTGTTAATGACTGCTTCTATTCCTTAGGGGTTATAGGTCAATTTAAATTGTTTATATGGTCTTGGTTTAACTTTGTAGTTTTCTTTAATGACTTAGTTTTCTAATAATGATCAATGATTGTCAATTCTTGTTATTTTCTTGTTGTTGGTGGTGGTATGTGTTTGTGTGTGTGTGTTTTTCCCTTCTCTTGGTTTTGCTGGTGAGATTATTTAATTTCTGTCTGACCATCCATGGGTGTATCTAACCTCTTTGGGTTGGAGTTTTCTTTCTAGTATCTTCTGTGAGACTGAATTTGTAGATAGATATTGTTCAAATTTGACTTTAATGTGGAATATCTTGTTCTTCCCGTTTATGGTGATTAAAATTTTTGCTGTGTATAGTAGTCTGGTCTGGTATCTGTGGTCTCTTGGAGTCTGCACAACATCTATCCAGGTCCTTTTGGTTTTCAGAGTGTCAGTTGAGTATAATACTATAAGGTCTATCTTTATACATTACTTACTCTCTTACCTTTGCAACTTTTAATATTTTTCTTTGTTCTGTTCATTTAGTGTTTTTATTATTATGTATAGAGGGGAATTTCTTTTCTGGTCTAGTCTATTTGATGTTCTATTTGCTCTTATACCTTAATAGACATTTCCTACTTTAGGTTAGGGAAATTTACTTCTATGATTTTGTTGAAAATATTTCCCGTCAGTTGCAAGATGAAGGTTCTATGGTGACATTTAAGAAATTCACCAATATGACTACAGGGCAAGGCCAGCTCAGGCACCCTCTCTTTTGTTGCTTAGGGTCTTAGTGAAAGGAATGGGAGGAGGGGAGGGAGTGGGGACTGAGATTGGTATGTAAAATTTAAAAAAAAGATAGCTTTTCTTTTTAAAAAAAAATTAAAAAGAAAATCTTTTCTGTGCCCTTAAACTGACTTTCTTCTCCTACTTCTCGTCCTATTATTCTTAGGTTTGGTCTTTTCATGGTGTCCCCCATTTCCTAGATGTTTTGTGTCAGGAATGTTTTAAATTTAACATTTTCTCTGGCCAATTATTCTATTTCTTCTATCATACCTTCAACGTCTGAGAGTCTCTCTTTCATCTCATGTATTCTGTTGATGCTTGTACCCGTGGTTCCTGTTTTGTTTACCTAGATTTTCCATTCCCAGATTTCCCTCAATTTCTGGGTTGTTTTTTTGTTGTTGTTGTTGTTTTGTTTTTTGTTTTTCGAGACAGGGTTTCTCTGTAGCTTTGGAGCCTGTCCTGTAGACCAGGCTGGCCTCGAATTAGTTTCTGTTTTCTTAATTGCTTCTATTTCCATTTTCAGGTCTTAGAAAGTTTGTGTTCTTCAGTTGTTTGTTTTTTCTTGACTTTTTAAAAGGGATTTATTCACTTACTTTTAAGGACCTCTATCATCCTCATAAGGTTGGTTTTAAGGTCTTTTTCTTGTGCTTCTATTGTATTGGAATTTTCAGGGCTTGCTGCAGTAGGATAGCTGGGATCTGGTGGTACCATATTGCCCTGGCTGTTGTTGTGTTCTTAAACTGGTATCTAGCTTTGGGTGATTATAGGTCTAAGTGCTGATTTCTGAGTTTGCCTTTGTTGAATGGTTATTCGTTCTTTGGATTCTATTTCCTCTTTGGTCTTCTGGTCTTTATGGCCTGGACTCTGGCAGCCAATGTGATGTGGCCTCTGGTACAGCAGGGAGTCTCCATCCATTGGGGACTGGGACATGGTGATGAGGATGGGAGGAGGACTAGGGATAGTCGTAGGAGGCTCTAAAAGAGAGGAGGAGGTCCAAGAGTGGGCCACCTAGCTGGAGTTCTGGCAGCTGCTCTGGTCTCCGGTCCAGCAGAGATTCTCCACCTGAGTTCACCTACCTGTTCTTCTGGCTGGCATCGTCTGCACCATAGCAGGGGATGTTGGGGGCAGGATATGCTAGTGAGTTGGGGGAGGGAGGACACAGTGGGTGGAATGGGGAGGCAGCAGATTGGGTCTTTGGGAACCGGACCCAGAGAGTGGGAGAGTTCCAGGGGCAGGTGTGCAGCTCAGCTGTCCTTCCTTTTGTTTGCCATAAATTTTAAAGTAAAAACAAACAATAAACCTACAAATCAAAGAGACTCAGCAACTCTTAAGCTAAAGAGACATTTAAAAACACACAAGTGTCAGGCTGGAGAGATGGCTCAGTGATTAAGAGCACTGACTGTTCTTCCAGAGGACCTGGGTTTAATTCCCGGCACCCACATGGCAGCTCACAACTGTCCGAAGATCCAGTTGCAGAGGATCTGATACCTTCACAGCAATGTACATAAAATAAAGTTAAATAAACCATAAAATATTTAAAAAAATACACACAAGTGTCATAATGGTGTATGAGGTGGGGGAGAATGTTCACCCACTAAGAGCACTCCTTGCTTTTGCAAAGAACCCAGGTTTGATTCCCAACATCCACATGGTACCTCACAGCCCTCTGTAACTCCAGTTCCAGAATCCAGTGCCTTTTCTGACCTCCACAGGCTTCTGTACACATGTGAAACACATATAAGGTTGTGAAGCACACAATTTTACACATAAAATAAGTATTCTAACGTCTTAACCATCAGACAGCTATGGTGGCACCAGCCTGTAATCCAGCACTCAGGAGGTGGAGACAGGAGGATTGTGAGTTTGAGCTTAGCTAGGATACACAATCTATCTCAAAAAGCAACCAAACGATTGTTGAAAACAAATAATAGAGATTAAAATTTTAAAAGTTGGTCAAAGAGAATAAGAGAAGCTATATTACCCAGAGAAATAAAAAATAAGAATGACAACAGATTTCCCAGAGGAACTGATGTAAATCAGAAGATGGTGGAGTCATATCTTAGGAAAAATATGTCACCCTGAAATTTTATACAGAGTTAGAATATGATTTACCCAAAAGGGCAAAATGAAGGATTGTCAGGTATACACAAAGAGATAATTCATCACCAGCAGAGCAGCATTTGTGAAGCATAAAAAACTCTTCAGATGGAAGGGAAACCACGTGAGCTACAAATTAGGACCTACAAAACTATGGAGAACACCCAAAATGGTAAACAAGAGGAGAACAAAAGATGCCTTGTCTTAGTCTTAAATCTCTTTGAAAGATAACCGACTATTTAAAGTAAAAATATTAACAACTCATGTGAAGAATTTACTTACAAAGAACGTCTAAGTAAAATGTGTAACAACAAAAACATAAAAGCTGGGCAGGGGAGACAGAACCATTTGTTATTGTGCTGTTCTCTCACAGAACATATAATGGTATTATTTGAAGGTGGGCTGTTTTAAGCTATTATTACTCATTTTAATAGTTATATACTATAATCCCCAGAGCAATAGATAAGTCTAGAGGAGAGAAAGGACTGAGGAGATGGCTCAGTCACTGAAGTGCTTGTGTGCAAGTCTGACGACCTGAGTTTGATCCCATCTCCCAAGGAAAATCTGGGTGTAGTGGTGCACAGCAGAACCCCAGCACCAGGAATATCCAGAGGCTTGCTGATCAGCCTGCCTAGTCAACTGGTGAGCTGTAGGTTCAGTGAATATAATGGTAACAGGCTGACCAGCAAGCCTCAGGGTGTTCCCATCTCAAAGTCTAAGGTGGAGAAGCATCTGAGGCTCCACATGCACACACCTGTATGTGCTCACATGCACATACACACATACAGGCACATGGGCACAGAAAGAAGACAGAGTGAAATCACATAAAACATGCAACTGATATTAAACCAGAAAAGGCAAAAGCGAAAGGAAGCAGCCAGAGCAAGCGTGTTGAATGGACAGCATGTGATGTAACGAACAGCCCAAACACTTGTGGTCACAGTAAAATTAATAGTGAATGGGACCCAGGGAAAGTAGAGTGTTTGCTTTGCAAGCATGGGGCTGACGTTTGCTTTCTAGCGCCCACATGAAAAGCTGGCATGGGAGCATGTACTTGTAATGCCAGGGCTGGGGATGCAGACACAGGAGGCTCCTTGGAGCTCCTTGGAGCATGAGGATCTGAGTTTGGACCCCTAGAACCATGGGAAGCCCAAGTTTGGTGGTGTGTACCTGTAATCCCAGCACTGGGAAGACTGAGACAGGAGTATCTCGGGGTTCACTAGCCGGCCAGTCTAACAGCTGCAGAGCTCCAGGCAATAAGAGGTTTTGTCTCAAAGGAAGAAGGTGGTGTTTCTGAGGGTGACATCCAAGGTGTCCCTCTGGCCACCACACACATGTGCACCTGACACACACCCAAGCACGCACACACATTTAACACACTAAGTAAATGAATAATAGGCAAAGACTACATAAAAGACAAGGTTGTCAGATTAAATTAATTAATTAAATTAATGTTTGATATTAAGATAAAAAATTACAATTTTGTCTTCTACAAACAGAAAAGGAAAGAATTTGTTGACAAAAGACCTACTTTGCAAAAAATGATATAAAGAAAAATTCTCAGGGACAAAGAAAAGTACCTAGGTCAGAATGTTGGATCTACATAAAGAAAAAGCACTAGAAAAAAAATAAATGAAGACAAAATGAAATGCTTTCTATTCTATCAAATGTAATAGATAAATGTTCATTTAGAATGGCACTTGTATCTATGAATCGGGTGATTGCAGCTTAGTATAATAAAATGATGCACACAGTGGAAAGAGAGATGGGAGGATTTGGGAGTGCCCTGTTATAAGTTACCTACATGGTATGCAAGACGCACTGGGGTGTCGTGTAGTGAGAGTAGCTGCAAATGGATATAGCAAACTCTAGGGCAACCACTAAAAATTTTTAAAGAAATAACACTAATAAAATAAAGAGAAAGGAAAGTTGAAATTTATAAAATGCTTGTTAAAACTAAAAAAGACACAGGAAAGAAGTTCTTTTTCCTAAAAATGAAGTTCCTTACTTTTTAACAATTAAAAACATAGCCAAAGAAGTGGACACGGTGGCATGTGGCTGCGTTATGATCACGCAGGAGGGTGAAGCAGGAACCACAAGTGGAAGGGCCAGCCTGGACTACACAGAGTGTTTGAAGCTGTCCTGAATTGTCCTGTTAGTGCAAGGAGAACACTAACACTAATTAAACAGAAGTAGCAATACTAATTTGAGACAGTGGATTTCAAAACAAGGAAAATCATCAGTGATAAAGATGTCAATTAATCAAAAAGATCTTGTGTTAATACATATTTACCTAGCTAATGACAGACCACTAGAATACAGGAAGCAGAAAAGGCATTGCTGGAAGAAATAAGCAAAGAAAATAAAGACACTGTGGAAATGATCCCCAACATTAGGCAACCTGACCAGATATTGCAGAATGTCCCAACATCAGAAGATACATTCTTTCCAAGAGCATACACTAAATGCTTACTGAGATAAATCATATTTGCACCCATAAAACAAGTTTAATCAACTTAAAGAAGCTGGAGTCATGCAGGGTAAGATCTCTGACAACAGTGGAATTATACAAATCAGTGATAGAAAATACACAGAAAGGAGTCAAATATTTGGAAACTAAGCAATTTAAATAATCTGTGGGCCAAAACATAACTCACATAGGACATTAGGAAATGTTTGATTAAAAAACTAAAGGATAGAATGTTGACATTTATTTTTAAGTAGGGCTTACAGGGTAATTCCTAGCACAGAAACCTTATATCAGAGACATGGAAAGGCTTAAAGCCAATTACACAGGCTTCCTCATAAGAAACTAGAGAATTCAAAAGCAAGCCCAGAGCAAAAGGAGGTAAACTGTAAAGACAAGAGTGGAGATCAATGAAGAGGAAACAGAAAACAATAGTGAAAAATGATAAACCAACTTGTTTCTTTAAACAGCATAACCTCTTAAGCTCATCAGAGGAAGGAGCGAGAGGAAGTGGGGGCTAGAGGAAGGAAGGGAACAAGAGAAAGAGAAACAAACAGCCAATGGCATCACAAACGAGAGTACAGATAGGGTTGTTATTGACAGTGCAATGCGACTAAATGGACACTATAAAAACGTAGATGACAATAATGCAATTTAGATAAGACACACACACATTCCCTTAAAACAAAACTCACTCAAGGCGAGTGAAACTGAACAGCCTGGTATCCATTAAAAAAAGCTCAGTCTAGATCTTTCTGAAAAGAGACTTTTGGCTATAAGTAGCTTTACTAGGAAATTTTACCAAAAATTAAGAACTACATATCTATTGTATGTGAACTTTACACACACACACATACACACTGCTCAAAACTCTTTTTCTTAGCTCCAGCCTTGCCCTGACCTCACAATAACACAGCTGGCAGAGTACCAAACGGCAAAGTAATTTCCACAATGAACATAGACCAAAATCTCCTTAATAAAACTTTAACAAATTGGACCCAGCAAAATATATAAAGGTTAATGCATAATAACCAGATGGAATTTATCCCCAGACTACAAAATCAGATTAGCATTCAGTGTAGTTATCATATGAATAATCTACAGGAAAAAACACACTATCACCTCAATAAACACAGAAAACCATATGCCAAAGTCCCAAACATCCTTTTATGCTATAAGGTCTCAGTCACTATGAAGTTTGAAGAAGCTGAAGAGCCTGAGTAGGGGAAATCGATGGGACATCTACAGATAACGTGATAATATTGTTTTAATGCTTTTCTTCTAAGATTGGAAGCAAGACAAAAAGTTTGCTTCCTCATTCCCATTCAACACCGGACGGGAAGCTAGTCAGCTATGGTCAACATAAATAAATAAATGGCAGATGAACAAGAAAAACAATAATAAAATTCTTCATTCTAAATTTTATCTCCTTCAAGTTTCTAAGTCCACTGCCTGGATAGGAAAGACTACGGAAAGCAGCACCCCTGTGTCCTTTGCTCCACATTCCTCCCCTCCCACCAGAGGACACTTCTTTAGATTGGACTTCCATTATGATGTCACAGTTCTGGGGTCACAGTAACTCTCATGGCTGGGGAGATGGTTCCGTACAAGCATGCGGATCTAATTTTGGATTCCGAAAATTAATGCAGAGCCCAGGTTTAATGGTGTGTACCTATAATCTTGGCACTGTGGAGACCAAGATGAAGGGATCTCAGAGGGTCACTAACCAGTCAGCCTAGCCATTTGGTGACTCTAAGTTCCATGAAAGACCCTCTCTCAAAAGAATAGGGCAAGACGCTGTAAGGAAGGCACCACCCAACGTCACCCTCTGACCTCCACATGTGTACCCACGGGCATGTGGCCCACACACACAAGTTAAAAATATAAACAGTCCTTCCCCTGTCTCTAAGAGCTTCTCTCTCCTCAGTAGAGCAGAGAGCTGAGAAGGTCAGTGCTGAGCTTCTACCCCAGGAGGCTTACCCATTTCTCTCCCTCATTTGCATGAATCAAGATGGCTAAGGGGTCTCAAAGATGCTTAGACCTGGGTATTTCCACTTCCTGAAGCTAAAGAGGAGAGGGTGGTGGCAGGCATGTCCTAACAAGTTATTTCTACTGGCTAAAGCTCTCCCTACCTAGAAACAGATGTCATTTGGGGGAATTCAAAGAAGAGGTCCAGGGGCTTAGCCTTCTGGAGTCTTTGCCTCCAGTCTAAGCAATAGGGGTCACCTGTGCCAGAAAAGCATGTGAATTGTGGTGCCAAAGCTTTCCAGCCATAGATCTGAGCAGTTCCCAGGCTTGCCCTTAGCATAAACACTGCAGAGCTGCCAGGGGCTGGCAGAGAAAGTCAAAAAGCCAGAAAGCTGGGTCTCTGTCATCTCTTGCTGAGTCTTCCACTTAGCAACTAGGTTTGAATGTCCTACTGGCACAAAAGCCGGAGGCACCTGGCTTTCTTAAAAGCTTGACCTGGTGTGGTGCAGAAGAAACGAAAGCGAGAGTGCTGGAAAGCTTTAAGCCATCAGACATCAAATATGGAGTTGAACTTTGTTGCACCAACACAATCACTAAAGTCCTTCTAGTAGCCTTCTCCTCCCTCTCAGTGTGAGGAGCAGCTCCCTCGGCGCCATTGCAGCGACAGCTACTTTCAGCAGAGTAAGCTGTGGGGGTGGGAGAGTCACTCCCACACACGGAACAGCATGTGTGAGGAAGTGACAGGACCTAATGAGCTTGAAGAGAACATTTAAACTGCTAAACAAGATAGCATATTTACTACCGTGTTTATTCCTAAGCATTTGCAATAAAAATCAAAATGATGGCACTATGTGATCCCCCAGTGGCATGTGCTTGGAAGCTCTTCTTTCTCAGCCAAAATTGGCTTGGGGCTGTATATAATTCTTTCTTTCAAAGAGCAATTGAAAATCTGGATAGTAGAAGCAGAAAAATGGGCAGGAGCTGCACGCATGGGCAGGGAAGACTGTTCAGCTGCTCCTGAAAGATGGAGCTGACGGCCCATCCCTCTCTGATGTGCTCAAGCAGAGCCGAGCAGTAAGGCATACAAGAAAGCACCTCGGCTTCAAAGCCAACAGACTTTGCCTTTAACTCTGGTTCCATTGCTAAACATGAGACCTTTGGAAATTTATTATCTTGCAACCTCGCTTTGACCGTCTTTAAATTAAATCTATCAATACCCAGCACAATGAAAGTATCATAGAGAATAGATTAGAAAATTCATCTAGATTCCAGCGTAGCATGTGCCACATACACAACACATACCCTGTAAGGGCACATCTGCCCACACTGTCAGAAGAGCCACCGACAGGGAATTGTGGGATTTAACAAACGTCCACACTTTTCTCTCCACTCTTCTGTTTGAGCCTCATAAATTTTGCCCTAAAATTACCAGTAAAAATTCTGCACTTTGAAACCTCTAGAGAACTCGCCAGTCCTCAGCACACTCATCTTCCAGACTGAGAGAAAGCTCCGTCTGAAGAAAACCATCGCCTGACTTGCCAGGGCACTGTATCTCTCAAACAGCTGCTAACAGAAAAAAATTCCTTGGAAGATGTTGGCTGCTGCACACAGAAAATGAAATGAAGTCTTTGATTTCCATTCCTGACAGTATTTCAGGACAGATACTTTGAAAAACCACTGAGATACAAAGAACCCAAAGGCTATGGGAAACATTTCTAATATGTTTTTGAATTCACAGAGCACAGTAGAGGTGGAGTGGCAGTAAAGAAAATCCCCATAAACCAAAAGTCACACGGAGCACCAGCCCAGAGACAAGAGTGCTGGAGCATTCAGATGCCCTAGGGACTCTTGGTAACCTGGGGTGTCCCTCTGAAGGGGCTTTTCATGGAGAAAAGAAAAAAGTCCAGTTTCCACGTGACAGACAGGTGACACTGAGACCAAGATCGGCACAGAGCCTTTACACAGCTCTACAAAGAAATGAGTTAGGGAAAAGAACCAACTGAGCAAAGGAACCCGCCCACAAAGGGACAGCGGGTTGTGCTTGCCTTAGTCTTAGGCGTGAATGACAACCAGCAGCTTCCACAGGTTACGTCTGGAATTCACACTTCACTGCCCAATTCTATCTAATTTCTAAGGAAGAGCTGTCATCGATGCCCCTCAAACAATCCCACAAATAGAAGAGAAAGAAATGTCGCGACGTCAGTCGTCTTGCTTGCTGTATCTGTGTAAGCTGCTCCCGTCCTCCTGATTCATTGTGGGAGGCCATGTGCACCTAAAAATGTATTCATTTCTTCTAGCCTTCCCAGGTCTGGAGAATGCACATACTTAAAATAGTCTCCAATGATCCTCTGGATTCATTTACTCTTCATGGCATTTTCTTTTTCATCCTTCACTTTATTGATTTGAGTCCTTTCTCCCATTCTTAAGACTAGGTTGGCTAATGGCTTGTCAGTCTTGTTTAACTTTTCCAAGAACTAAATCTTCAATTAACTCTATAAAGTTTTCTTTTATTTCAAATTATTTAACTAATCTCTGTTTTGACTGATTTCCACTATGTCTTCCCATGTACTGCTTTGAGGGGGGTTAGCTTTTTTTTACTTTCTAAGACTTTAAAGTGGTTGGTTAGACAATTTATTTCAAATCTGTCTGTCTCTCTCTATATATATCGATTGATAGATAGATATAGCTATAGATATAGATATCACACACATACAATGTAAGCACTATAGCTACAAGCTTTCCTCTTCAAACTTCCTTTGAAGTTGTGCTTCAGTTTTTATTTGATTCCAGGAACTTTTACTTTTCTCCCTAACTTCTTCAATGGCAGATTGTTCATTCTAGAGTATCTGTTTCTCCAAGTATACATACATATGCAATTTCTCTTGCTGCTTTCTCATTTTAATGGCTGTTATGTGATAAGATACAAGAAATTGTCTTGATTGTTTTATATTTATTAAGGCTCACTATGTGGCCAAAATGTCATCTATTTTAGAGCAGGTTCCATAAGTTGTTAAAAACAATGTGCATTATTTATCTGTTGGGTAAAATATTCTGTGGATATCTGTTGCCTGACTGATTTATGATATAATTAGGAATAGGAGAAATATATCCAAAAGTATTTCCTTTAAAGTTGGGAATAAGATAAGAAGACCCAATCATTTGTTCTTATTCAAGATAGTGCTAGTTCTAGCCATTTGCCTGCAAATTTCAATATGCCACTGTTTTTTTATTGCTGAGTAGTACTCCATTGTGTAAATGTACCACATTTTCTTTACCCATTCTTCAGTTGAGGGGCATCTAGGTAATTTCCAGGCTCTGGCTATTACAAATAATGCTGGTGTGAACATGTTTGAGCAAATGTCCTGGTGAAATGAGTGTGCATCCTTTGGGTATATGCCCAAGAGTGGTATTACTGGATCCTGAGGTAAACAGATTGCCAGTTTTCTGAGAAACTGCCATACTGATTTCCAAAGTGGCTGTACCAGTTTGCACTCCCACCAACAATGGGAGTGTTCCCCTTACTCCACATCCTCTCCAGCATAAGCTGCTATCAGTGTTTTTTATTTTAGCCATTCTGACAGGTGTAAGATAGTATTACAGAGACAGCTAACCTGAGCTAGTGGGACTCTGGACTGAGAGCTGGGGAACCTGCATAGTACTGAACTAGGTCTCTGAATGTGGGTGACAGTTGTGTAGTTTGGGCAGTTTCTGGGGCTACTAGAAGTAGGACCAGGATTTATCTCTAGTGCATAACTGTGTTTTTGGAGCCCATTCCCTATGGAGGAATACCTTGCTCAGCTGAGATGGGGGGGGTGCTTTGGTCCTGCCTCAAGGTGATATGCCAGATTTTGTTGACTCCCTGTGGAGTAGACTGGGAGTGGGGTGAGGGAAAGATGGAAGGAGCAAGAGGAAAGGGGAGAGAGGAATTTGAAATTGTTATGCAAAGTGAAAAAAGATTGTTTTTAAATAAAAAAAGTAAATTAAAAAGATAGCAATTCTTAGCTAGAGCAATAAGACAAAAGAGGGAAAAGAAACACAAAAAGGAAGTAGGAAGGCCAAAATACTACTATATGCAAATGAGGGGATCCTATGCTTGGTTGGATCTAAATGCTTCATCAGAAAACATTCACACCTGCTGAACAGAAAAATAGAAGGATACAAAATTAGCATACAAAAACTGGGCAATAGCTGCCCAGAGAAATAGCTCCAAAATCTGAGTCCTTTTTTAAGGAGTCACAGAGCATGGATAGGGCCATGTGGGCGGATAGGAGCGACAGTGGCCAATAATAGCCCACATGGTCCTATCCATGCTCTGTGAATAGTGACTGTGCCATCGGCCACTGAAAAATGCCAAGATTTGTAGACAAGGCATTGCCTCAATAGTAAGGAGAAATTAACCCTTGACAGAGCATTACTCTACGCCCAGTGTTAAGGTCTGAATAGGAAGTACCCCTCCAAAAGGCTCATACTCTAAGAGCTGGGTTGCAGAGAGTAGATTGACCACGACTAAACCTTTATCAGTACTTTAATCATCAGGAGATTAGTAATTTGATGTTAGGAGGTTTTGAAGATATTTTGGACATGGGGCCTAGTTGGAAGAAACAGGTCCTTGGCATGTTCTTGGAGGGCTGTATATTATATCCTGGAACCCTTTGCCACTGTCTGTTTCCAAATCGCCATAAAGTAATCAGCTTACCAAGTCTTCCTATCATAACATTTCCACTTTGTCTCAAACCTTGGGAACTGAGCCAAAATTAACCTTTCCTGTTTTAACCTGCTTGTTCTTGGGTATTTTGTCACAGTGGTAAAAATATAATGTATCCACCTGCCATCATATAGGCAAAGTTCTGAAAGGAGTGATTTCCAACTAACTTAAGAGCATCCTCAAACAAATCCTAAATAGGTTTAATTAAATACAAAGTCAATGGACTTTGGAAGCTCAGCCCAATGTTCTGCTGTGGTCTCTGCATCTGCTTCCATCAGTTGTTGGATGTAGGTTCTATAATGACATTCAAGATAGATAGTCATCAGTTGACTACAGGGTAAGGCCAGTTGAGGCACTCTCTCAGCTATTGCTTAGGGTATTAGCTGGGGTCATCCTTGTGGATTTCTGGGAATTTCTGTAGCACTATGCTTCTTGATAGCACTATAACAACTCCCTCAATCAAGATATCTCTTTTCTTGTTCTCCATCTCTGTCCTTCCCCCATCTCAACCATCTCTTTCTTTCTAGTTCTCATCCCTTCTCCCATTCTCCCTTCATCTTCCCATTCGGCCTTCCCTCTTCCCTCTCCACCAGGCTCCCAATTTTCTCAGGTGATCTTGTCTATTTTTCCTTCCCAGGGGAATCTATGTATGTTTCTCTTAGGGTTCTCCTTGTTACTTAGCTTCTGTGTGGTCATGGACCATAGGCTGGCTATCCTTTGCTTCACAGCTAGTATTCACCTATGAGTGGGTACATATCATGCTTATCATTCTGGGTCTGGGTTACCTCACTCAGGATGGTTTTTTTCCTAGTTCCATCCATTTGCATGCAAATTTTAAGATGCCATTGCTTTTACCTCTGAGTAGTGCTCCATTAGGTAAATGTATCACCTTTTCTTTATCCATTTTTCAGTGGAGGGGCATCTAGGTTGTTTCCAGGTTTTGGCTATGACAAATAATGCTGCTATAGACATAGTTTAACAAATGTCCTTGTTGTATGGTTAAGCATCCTTTGGGTTTATGCCCAAGAGTGGTATTGATGGTCTTACCATTTCAGAGAAACTGCAATACTGATTTCCAAAGTGGTGGTACAAATTTACATTCCCACCAGCAATGGAGGATTGTTCCCCTTACTCCACATCTTCTCCAGCATAAGCAATTATTGGTGTTTTTTATCTTAGCCATTCTGACAGGTGTGAGATGGTATCTCAGAATCGTTTGATTTGCATTTCCCTGATGGCTAAGGATATTAAATATTTCCTTAAGTGTCTTTCAGCCATTTGAGATTCCTCTGCTGAGAAACCTCTGTTTTTGATCTGTACCCCATTTTTAATTGAATTGTTTGGAAATTTGATGTCTAATTTCTTGAGTTCTTTATATATTTTGGAGATCAGTCCTCTGTCTCATGTGGGGTTAGTGAAGATCTTTTCCTATTCAGTAGGTTGCCTTTTTGTCTTATTGATTGTGACCTTTGCTTTACAGAAGCTTTTCAATTTTAGGAGGTTCCATTTGTTTATTGTTGCTTTCAGTGTCTGTGCTACTGGTATTATATTTAGGAAGTGGTCTCCTGTGCTAATGCATTGAAGGCTACCTCTCACTTTCTCTTCTATCAGGTTCAGTGTGGTCAGATTTATATTGAGGTTTTTAATCCATTTGTACTTGAGTTTTATGTATGGGGCTAGGTATGGACCTTTTTGCATTCTTCTACATGCTGACATCCAGTAATGCCAACACCATTTATTGAAGATGCTTTCTTTGTTCAGTTTTATATTTTTAGCTTCTTTGTCAAAAATCAGGTGTTCACGGGTATGTGGATTAGTATAGGTCTTTGATTTGATTCCATTGATCAACCTGTCTGTTTTTATGCCAATACCAAGCTGTTTTCATTACTGCAGCACTATAATAGAGCTTGATGTCAGGGATCGTGATGCCTCCAAAAGTTCCTTTACTATACAGGATTATATTTGTTCTCCTGGGTTTTTGTTTTTTCATATGAAATTGATTATTATTCTTTCAAGGAAGAATATATGTTGGGATTTTGGTGGGAATTGCATTGAATCTACAGATTGCTTTTGTTAGGATTGCCATTTTTATTATGTTGATCCTACCTATCCAAGAGCATGGGAGTTTTTGTTGAATGGGTCTTTTACTAGTTTTGTTGGTGTTACCCCAAGATATAATATGTTATTTGTGGCTACTGTAAATGGTGATGTTCCTCTGATTTCTTTCTCAGCTTCTTTATCACTTGTATATATGAGGGGGCTACTGATTTTTTTTTTGAGTGAAATGGTGAGCCAATGGAAGCCTTCCAACTCTGGCCTGACAGTGGGAAAACCAGGATAGGACCAAACTAGGCCCTCTTTGAATGTGAATGACAGTTGTATGGCTGGGGAAGATTGTGGGGCCATGGGCAGTGAGACCAGGATTTATCCCTACTGCTTGTTCTGGCTTTTTGGAACCCATTCTTCCTGGAAGAATACCTTGCTCAGCCTAGATATAGTGGGGAGGGCCTTGGTCCTACCTCAAAGCAATGTGCTAGACTTTGTTGACTCCCCATGGGAAGCCTTAATGACTCTGAGAAGTGGATGGGGGTGGGATGGGGATAGCAGAGGGGAAGGTGGAGGGAGCAGGAGAAGGGGGAAATGGGAAATGAATTTGGCATTTAAAATGAGAAAAAATAGTTTTTTAATAAATTAAAATAGAAATACTAATAGTACATGTGCAATTGTGAATAGGCATGGTCGCCATAGACTTATGTATTTGAAGGCTTGGCCCAAAGGCAGTGGCACTATTGGGGGGTGCCCTTGCTTGAGGAAGTATGTCACTGTTGGAAGTGGGCTTTGAGGTCTCGGAAGCTCAAGTCAGTCTCCTGCTGCTGCTTAAGGATCAAGATGTAGAACGCTCAGCACCATGTCTGCTTGCATGTTGCCATGACCCACCATGATGATAATAGACTAAACCTCTAAAACTGTAAGCCAGCCCCAATTAAATGTTCCCTCCCCCTTCCTCTTTGCCAACAAATCAGGATGCAGCTCCCAGCTACTGCTCCAATGCCTGCCTGCCACCATGCTCCCCACCACCATGATGATGAGATACCAAACTTCTGAAACTATAATCAAGACCCCAACTAAATTCTTTATCTCCAGCTGTGTACCCACTGTGAACCCACCAGGCTCCAATGGATACTTTCAAATCCAGGGCCACACAACTGGCCCTGGCTAAATTCAGTGGTGTCAGAAAAGACAGCAAACAAACAATCACAAATCTATGAAGGTGGGAAAGGTAGACGGATGAAGGGGGAGCGAGAGAAGAGGGTAGAGTGTGGTGATAATCAGAAAGCATTATCTACCTGCATGAAAATTTCCAACAGGTTTCATGCAAAACAGCAAAATGAAATGAAACAAAGCCTCTGGCTCTGGAGCTGCATGATGGCTCAAGTCACTCCCAATTCCTTGGAGCATATTCTCACTTTTAATGAATGTAGACATTCACAATTGGAAACTAAAGATGAAGCATGTGAGACGAAGATAGACCGAGCAAGATTAAGAGCAGGTCAGACATCAAACAAGAAAAAAATTAATAAGCTTCAAGACAGTAACAGAAACCGTAAACCATAAATAGTGAGAAAAGATAAATTTTAAATCTCAATTGTTGTGATTATGTTGTCGGTGCATGTATGAAATGTTTTGGTTCTCACTGCTTCTGACGCTTTAAATTAGTGTGCTGATTTAGCATCACTGCGCTTCTTTTTCACTTCCCTATACATCTAGACAGACAGTAGCAGCGTTTTGATGTTTTTGCAAACTATTTTAAATGTCACAGAAAATTGTAATATTTCCATGGGTTAAAATGCTTTGCGTAAAACCAGGCTTGGTGGCATATGTCTACAATCCCAGAACTTGGGAACCTGAGGCTACAGAATCTTGAGTTCCATGTCAGCCTGGAATATACAACTCCACAGTAACCTGAGAAACAGTGTGGAGCTCTGTCTCAAAAGAACAAGAGAAAGGAAGGAAGGAAGACTGGAAGGAAGAAAAGAAGGAGGGAAGAAAAGAGCTTTGGAGTCCTTCAGCTCTTCAAATCCTTTGTAGAGTCCTATGTCACCCATTTATCTTTAGCAGTCATGACCAAGTTGTATTTGTTTCGAGAATGCGAGACTGAATTAACATTAGAACACAAATCTGTTATTTCACTAGATTAACTGGCTCTGGCTAATAGATTTGAAAGTCTCAGCAATTACTCTTTAAAAAGAAACTAACAAATTCAGGATGAAAGTGAATACTCCTAGCCAACATCTGACATTACCATTGGTAGATTTGGAGTTTTTTAAACATAGAGGTTTTCACTGATTTACCACTTGAATTGTACCTAGAGAACAATGTCTACAGGTTGCAATTTTTGAATAATTTAATTTTTTTACATGTTTGCTAAAATATTTAAATTTTTTACTCAAGTAAATTTTAAAGCTCATGATAACCTTGCCAAAAGTTATCAAACCTAAATCTGATTAAGCTTCTCTGCCCATCTACCAGGCTACCAACTACCAGATTTCTAGGAACATATTTCTAGGAAGAAAATATTATATAATGGGGATAAAGTTATTAAAACCCCGACTATGGGGCTGGTGAGATGGTTTATTGGTAAGGCACTTGCTGCCAAGCCTAACCATTTAAATTCAATCCCCGGAACTAAGGTGGCTAAACGAGAGAGGAGACTCCCACTCATTGTCCTCTAACCTCCCGCGTGGGCACCACGTGTGGCACATATGAGCCTATGAAACACACAGGCACTAAACAAACAAATGTTGTTTGAAAAGACAGTGATAAACCATGTGGGGGGCAATCAGTCCTAGCAGGCAGAGGAACGGAAAAGAGAAAAGAAGAGGAAGAGGAAGTGGACCGGCAGCAGCTGGAAGCATTGTGTAGACCTCATCCGCAAAGGCTGAGGTGGTGAGAGGACATCCAGAGAAAGGGACATATCCAAACACCCGCTGGATATTGAGGTAATAAAATGCTTGGGGCTCGATCCAAAGATCAAAAGGAGTTAGTGGGAAGTGTCTAAGTAAAACAGGACGGATGGCTATGAACTGGCGATCCTGGCTGGTGAAGCATGTGAAGTTATCCTGCTTGTGTGCATCTTAGAAAGGAACTAACACACTCCCCGTGAAAATGAACATTCTTAGACATTCCTCATTCCTGTTCATGCCAGCTAGTCACTCAACATTTTCAACTCACACCTTCTTTTAATACTATGATCTACATACTGGGGCTTGAAGTCTCAAAAAGCCTTTTTCCCTTTATTTGCGCAATAAATTTCTTTGTCCTCGATTTTTGTTGTTGTCTGTACTAACTGGACAGAATAAAAAGCTTCACCGTGGCGTTTGTGCACACGGGTGTAGGGCACTTTATTCCTGTCCATCTTCTCTATTATCCATTCTTATACCCACCTCCTCCCACCGCTCCTCTTCCCGTTCCCTGAAGACCCCCTGGCTTTCTCTCAGATGCCACTAACAGCGGTGTGAAGTTAGCGTTAGAAAAACAGAGGTGGACAGAGAGCAGACTTCTGCATTTGGCTCCACTGATGCAGCCATTGCAGGTTGTCATGGTGCCAGGGGAGCTAGGGACATTACACACCCCTGAAGCCTGGACCAAGGTATTCTCTCCTGTGATTGTAGCCTTGGACCTCACAGCATCTCTTCAATGAGTCCAGAGCAGACTTAGATCATGTCTACAACAGCTCAGCAGCAGCTGCCACTGACAGGGCCCAGCATAGGATATTGATAAGTAGCTTCTAACCTTTAGGGTTCACCTCTTCTTCCTCTCCACTCCTGAATTCCTTTCCTTCTCCATTTTGCTCTTTCAACCCTTCCAAAATATTTTTAATTCATTCCCTTTATTGAATTCCCATTTTTTCTTTCAAAACACCTGTTCTTTATTCCGAACTTGAGCCTGCTTTGGTATCAGGAGTGCTGGCAGAGGAAAGGTGCTGGAAAGGGGACCTGAGAGTAGACAGCCATGGATGCCTGTTTGAACATGAGTGTGTGATTGCGGTGATGGGAAATGGGTACTCTAAATTTGTGCCTTGTTGTGTGCTTATTTCTCCATCCTACTAAGACTTTCGGAAAGGTGGTGCTTATGAAAGGCCAGCTCTGGGAGGCCAAGCAACGGCTACAACTGACTGCTGGGATGGCGAGTAGATGAGGAAGAGGAGCAGACACTTGCAGGCTTTCATCAGGCAACAAGAACCCATCTACATTTTTAAGTCCTAACTCAGAAAAACAAACTTTTCCTTGCCCTTTTATCTCTTTTTCACTTGGATATTGGCCCAAAAGCTAAGTGTACTTCCCCTCACATCCTGGCCTTTCTCACTCTTCCCCTGAAGCCTTCCCACACCTGACCTCTCCTCCACCAACTGTCTGCTGTGGACCTCTCTTGCCAAAGGCAAGACTTTCTCTCTCTCTTCCACTTCATCCCTGCCTTTGAGCAGCTGCCAAGGTTTGCGAGGTTTATGCCCTGTAGCCTGTTTCTATTAAACTTGAGCTTTAAAAACAGAAAAAATGAAGGGAACGAAACAGTTCTGCCCCCTGCCACACACAGAGAGTTTATACTCATGAAAAATGACAAATTCAAAGACTTAAATTTCCAGGGTAAGGCATGGTTGGAGGACTAGGAGGTCACTGCAGTAACCTCTTCGTTCTAGTTCTCAAGTTGCCAGTAGTCTTTGTATATGTCCCAATTCAACAGCACAATTTAATTCCAGGCATCAGTTCTTTTGCATGAAATCCAGGTGCAGCTCTGAGTAGGAACTCAACAGAGATATTCTGGCAGGCCTGGAACACTCTAAGAAACTAACTTCTGTAAATCTCCTGAGTCCCTATGCAAAGAGACTTCTTAAACTTTGGTCTAATGACCTCACTTGAGACCACTTCCTTCAAGAGATCTCTGTCCTTATCAGGGTATATCCCACTCTACCTGTGGCTTTTAGAATCATAACTATAGGCAGGTCTCATTAAAGTGTCATGTAGGAAGACCTAGGCTATATCCCCAGAGGAAATGCATGACATGTTTCTGTTCATTCATATTATTAGAAATCCAAAAAGCAGATGTAGGACTTAGAAAGTGGATATTCTGTGTGTAATGCCTTAGCTTAGGCACGAGTCTGGATGGCTTTCACAGCTTGCTTAAGTGACTAGAATTTAGTCACAATGATGATCTATAAAAAATGCAATCAAGATGCCAGCATTTCTGGGTGTAAGAGAAAAGAAGTGAGTTGGAAATCAGAGGACTCCAGCATTTGGGGGAACTGCCCTTTGGAAGGCTCCGAGCAGTGCTAGCCTCTGTAAATGTGGACAGAGTCCTGCTTTGTTTCCTGATGGTCATCCTGACCTTGTCCCAAGTCTGCTGCTGTAGCCTTCCTGTACCAGGCAACGTGCGTACTGACTTCTCTACAACCATCCTTTCCGAAGTTCCCCTTAGAGCTGCCTACAACAAAGAATCCTAATTACCCATTAATTTTTTTTTTTTGGCAGATAGTCGAGGTGGTGGTCCCATTGTGTTTCATTGGTTCATAATTCTGTCACGGACAACACCTGTGAAAAACATTGAAAGAACTGGTGGGGATAGTAAACCAGGAAAACATAACTTCAAACCATAATGAGGTATTAGTTCAGTAGGAGAATGAAAAATAAACTCTGAAAAGGCAAAGTATTGTTTATTCTGTAGACCGTGCTAGGCAGTGACTTAGTACAAGTAGTCTCTAGTCAAATGTGCAGCCCACAACACTCCTGTGACACAGAAATCTCTACTTTGAGACAGTAATGAGAGAAACTCTGCTGAACACGGGAAGAAAAAGACAAGAATGTTCATAGAAGTTAGGATTTTAAGAGAGGGAGATGGAAGAACCCTAAATGCTTGACAGGAAAATTGATATATAGCCTTGATATAGTCATATAATAGAATATTAGACAGCTATGAAAATGATGCAATTATAGTACTTGTCAACATAGATTAATCCCACCCATATAATGTTTGGTGGGAGGGGCAATTCACAAGACAACAAAAAGAGTGATTCTAAACTTATATGACATTAAAAGGCATTAAACTAAGCAATGCATTGTGTAAGGATAACTAAAGGAGTGAAAAATTCAACCTGGAGTGACCTCTGGAGAGGGGAGAGATGACAGCCGGATGGAGTGTGGAGTGACATAAGGGGATTAATTGGCAACATCCTGTTTCATAAAGTATTCGTTTACTAATATTTGAGAGCCACTTATGTGCATTATAATGCCTTATAATTATGCAATAATCATTTGAAAGCCATTTTATGGCTCAACTAGCAGCCATTTAAGATGCTCATGAAGTTGAGAAAACAAATCATTTCTTAAAAATGTCTTCTACCTAAACAGTCTTGCTTACATGTAAAGCAGTTATTGCTTTGTCTATAGTCGCAACGCTCAGGACCTTTAATACAGTAATGTGAATCATGAATGCCCAAGAGAGGTTTAGAATCCCATCATTCCCAAACTTGAAAGAAACAAAATTGACGTGTGACAATGGTGCTTGCTTCTAAGGTTCAGTGTAGAACTTCAATCCAGAAACCAGCGTGTAATGATCGCATGGGGTAATTGGCATATCCGTCATCGCAAACACTTATCATTTCTTTGTGTTGGGAACATTCAAACTCTTTGCTAGCTATTTCAAAACATACAATTAATTGTTATCAACCAAGTTATCTGACTGTGTCACAGAACATGAATAATCGCTCCTATTCAACAGCACCCCTGCCCCAAACTTTTAAAATCATGTAATATTTAGACTTGAAGTGCCTAAAATACATATACAGTTAGAGAAAAATACATTCCTACCACTGTGTTCCAGTTCTGTGCCACACCGCCCACCACAACACTTGGCAATTCATTTCTCCACCTTGATCCTGAATTGCAGCTGAGTATATAGAACACGGTTTCTTCGACTGTTACTGGGACTCCTTCACCACCAGCTCCCAGGCTCCTAGAGGCAACATAAGACCTACTAGCTTGGTGCATCACACTGTAGCTAAAGCAGATTTTCACGACATGGTCAACACTGTATTCCCTGGTGTTGTGGGTTGTTTGGGAGGCCTTGGTGTGAGACACATGGTCCTCACTTCCTAACAAGCATGCTGGAGGCTAAGGTGGTAAATTTTGCAATATTTTGCAAAATAGCTTAGATAAAATGCAAAAAATAGTTGATACACTTAGTTAGCATAAACAGTGGTTTTATATTTCTGATTGCATTGTCTGTCCCTTGAACTCCTTATTGGCTGAGTTCTTCAGGGAGGTACACTCTTCCCAGTGTCTAGGATTGCTCTCCAGACTCCCCATCCTATTGGTTTAGAACACAGAGTCTTACCCAACTTTTATCCTGGAGCTCAAGGTTCCCTCCCTCCTTTTCTGTTAAATGGTATCAGGCACATAGATGACTGCTTGTAACTTTTTTTCCACTTTTTTATTAAGAATTTTATAATGCAATCTTTTCTCATTTTACACAACTATTCTAATTCCCACTCTCTCCTCTTCTCCCACCTCCTCCACTTTCCCATCACCCCCTCTCCCCACTCACTTTTCAGAAAGGGTTAAGTTTCCCATAGGGAGTCAACAAAGTTTGACAATTCATTTCGGGGAAAGATCAAGGCCCTCCCACCAATATATCTAGGCTGAGCAAGGTATCCTTCCAAAAAATTCATGCTCCTAGATGCCAGTTCAAGCACCAGGGATAAATCCTGGTCCCACTGCCAGTGGCTCCACAGACTGTCCAACCTCACCACCGTCTCCTACATTCAGTGGGCCTAATTTGGTCCTATGCAGGTTCATCTGCTCGCTGTCCAGGGCCAGTGAGCTCTCATTAGTTCAGGTCAGCTGTCTCTGGGTATCACCATCATGGTCTTGATGTTGGTTTTATTTGTTGTTGTTGTTTTTGCTTTGTTTTGTTCTGCTTTGCATTGTTCCTCCCTCTCTTGGACTGGTCTAAGGTAGCTCAGCTCAGTGTATAGTCTTTACTGGAGAGAATGAGGAGTAAGGGGAACACTCCTCCATTGCTGGTGGGAGTGAAA